>CM025788.1:18207428-18264660 GCA_014636745.2 Centella asiatica
CTAAACTTAGCCTGTCGGAGACTAAGGCTGACGTCATCAGAGACTAACAACTTCCTTCATCAGAGACTAACTCATCTCATCAGAGACTAACTTAAAGTCTCTCAGGGACTATCTCATCTCGTCAGAGACTAACTCATCTTATCAAAGACTAAGTTAAGACTTGCCTCAGATACAGTGGTGTCTTCCTCATTCCTCCAGGGGTGATGTTCGTAACCATAACCATACTTAGGTCAAAACTCATCATTCTCTCAGTGATACATAACATTTCCTATGGTCTGCATGCCATCCTAGACACGGTTTAGGGTTCAAACTCAGGTTGAAGAATACTCAAGCATGGGGTTGTAACTACTGACAAAAGAATGTTTTGGTAGTTAAAGGTTTGTCTATCAGGTGGTTGTCAACATTTTTACACTTATCTTGGGTAGCTTTTTGAAATAAATGACATTAACTCTGGGCATTAAAACATGCATCAAGTCATAATTTTGGAAATAAATGAACAAGGTATTAAACGTGGTATGTATGACCGAACAAAAGTGTAAGAAATAGAGCAGGACTTTAATGAAATGCTCTTACCTCCTTGGTGGCAAGAAAGAGTTAAAAGCTCTAGTTGTTCTTCCAAAAAGGACAGTTGTTTAGAGAGTAAGTTTGGATTTGGTAGTACACCGTATAGAAGTTTATGAAAGTGGGGCAAGGGTTGTACCAACGTGATATATATATGTCACCTGTTTAGCAACAAGGGCCGTCAGATTTATTTGATCTAAGTCGTTGGCTATGAAAAGAAAAGAAGTGACAGATGAGAAAAAGGTTGGTTGCAACGGCTGCTAGTACCCATCGGTTGTTTATCATAGCCCACTCTATGGTACTGATGGAGGTGATGCACATTAAATGCTACTGTCTCCCCGCAGTAGGTTTTAAAATAAAAATGGGTACTGTAGCTAATCTTGTTCACACTTGGTGAGCCCTTTTTCCCACGTGAACACACCCTTTCACAAGACAATTCTTGAATGCAATAACCTTTTAAATACTTGAGCTTCAAAATACATTTAAAATCTTTTGGACATCACATTGCCATTGAATTTTTTTTTAATATAAGAAAATATAATTTCATTATTTATAACCAATAAGGAAATAAACCTTCATGCAGAAAATAAAATAAATCTCATAATCAAAATCTCATTGAGATTTTTGGGTTCTCACAATGGGAGTTTTAAAAATTGCAACATCTTGTAAATTAAATTTCTTTAAAAGGTCTTTTAAAAATTTTGTTTGACTGATGAAAATTCCATCAGTGGTTTGTTTAACTTGTAAACCTAAAAAGAAAGTTAATTCGCCCATCATGCTCATCTCATATTTGCTTTGCATGAGTTTAGAAAACCTAGAACATAAGCTCTCATTTGTAGAACCAAATATAGTATCATCAACATAGACTTGAACAAGTATAATGTGACCAGCATGTTTTCTGTAAAATAAAGTGTGATAACCTGGAAAATTTGTTTATCTATAAATAATTTATTCACTCATTATTTTTATTTTATTTTCTTATTGAAATGTATTATATGATGTTTTTGGATGTCTAGATATTTTTGGATCCATTAAAGGATTATGTTTGTTTGGATATTGGATTATAAGATCAAGCAATTTTTGTTGACATTGCTTGAAGGAGTTAAGTGTTAAGTTTAGTAATCTCTTGCTGAACAGAATGGCATACGTAAGGATGATGACATCATTGTGTACCTATGATAATTTGATTAGTAAGTTGCTTTAGTAGCTGGCTTACTTGCATGAAGGACAGCAGGCTTATTACATGCTTAGCTGCTAAGACTCATGATGAGCAGCCATTTTACCGTCCAGATTAGCCAATCATTTTATCTCAAAGCTAAATTTCAGCCTGCTATAAATACCTCATTCGGAGGAACATTTCAGTCTCTTTTCTAAAGATTTTCTCTTCCGAAGTTCTTCTTTAAACCTACCATCTTCGTATAATTTCAAGTTCTATTTTCTGGGCAATTACTTTCATTCAGGCTTTGATCTCTTTCGTCAACCCAGGAGGTAAGAATTTTAAGTTCTCCTCTGTTGTTCCTTTTTGCATAGCATCCGAGAGTATTAGCCATGCATACTATATTTTCAAGGAAGAACAAAGCTTTAAAAGAAAGGCTACGTTCTGTTGCATATTTATGTTCATGAGACATCCTAGATTGAGTTTGTTCATGTAAGGCCTTTCATCGAATCGGAGACAAGCTCTAAAGTTAGTCTCTGATGAGATAAAGTTAGTCTCTAACGAGTTAACATTAGTCTCTGATGACTTAATGTTAGTCTCCGACGAGTAAATGTTAGTCTCTGATGATGATGTCATCCTTAGTCTCCGATGAGTTAAGATGACGTCATCAGTCCCTGATGAGTTAATGCTAGTCTCTGACGAGGTAATCTTAGTCTCTGATGATGACGTCAGCCTTAGTCTCCGATAAGTTAAGATGACGTCATCAGTCTCTTATGGGTTAAATAGTCTCCGTTGACGTCATCCTTAGTCTCCGATGGGTTAAGATGATGTCAGTAGTCTCTGATGAGATATTTGTTAGTCTCTGACGAGTGAATTTTTCCCCTTTGGGTAACCTCATGCCCTGATCACCATTTTCTAATATGAATGGTCATCTTTTAAGTATGGATTTCTCATGTTATACCAACAATGATGTTTTACAGAACCCTTTTGCAACCAGTATAGTGATTTTAGCTAAGGACCAAGGCAAGTATATACTCATTCCACTTTCTTTCGTACTGATTACGTAGAATCATTATTTCAATTTACGTAAATGAATGATGTTAAAGCTTATGCATGATGATGATTTTATTCATGATTAAGTAATGTACGATCATTGATCCGATGTACGTGAAAAGATGTAATTGATTGCGCTATATGTTATTGGGTGATTGCTAGTTATTTAAAGTCGCTAGCACACCAAAAGATGATGATGATGATGCAAGGGTGTTGCAGTCGTGAACTTATATGCACACCTGAGCAGCTTCCGTATGGGTATATAGAAAAATCATCGACTGTCTACTTTTAATTGTTGAGCACGCCAATGTGTTTGGTAGTCGCTGTTTTTAATTGTGGAGGATGCCAATTTAAAATGAGAAAATGTTTTCAAGAAGATATACTCCATATGAAAAGTTAAAGGGTTGTTGAATGCTTTCGCTTGGTAGTCTGGCCAATGATGATAGAGAATGATAGACCGAGACAAGGCATTGGTAATCAGACTTTTCGCAGACCATATGCTTTCTGCAAGTGACTACGTATGTCAAATGATGAATCAAACGACCAGGCTGACCAGCTGGGATGAAATTTGATTGTTAAAGGAAGTCAGATAATGATCATTCTGGTCAGGTGATGCATTATCTGATGAAGAGAGGGCAAATCATGATTTATTGAAAGAGGGTTAACGCTTGATATCACTCGGGCACCCTAGATGATATATGTTTATTGATTATCATGAGGTGTTGGCATTGCTTCGCCCAACCTCGAAGAGTATAAAAGCTTTTGAATTATCTGTTTCTCTTACTTATGAATATGTACTTGCTGAGCGTAAATGCTCATGTGGAATGTTACGGAATGTTTTACAGGTTATGTCTTGAAGGCTGAGTCGCCTAATAAAGGGAAAAAGAGAATGGCATAAGAATGTTTAAGCTGTAAGGCCGTATGAGCCATCTGAAGTTTTGTTTCCGCTGCAGCTTGTTTATTTTCAAGCTTTGAGGTTTTGTAAGATGATGTGGACCTTAAGATTTTATAATGATGTATTTGAGAATGTATTTCCCATAGGCATGTTGTTAATGCTTGGCTATGTTATTTGTTTTGCTGTTGTGATGTTTGTGTTGTAGTTTTCTGGTGTAGCCTGGGGTTCCAGTCTGGGGATCTCGGGGACTGTCACCCATGTTGCTGACAATGCCTGAGGCCCGGCTCGGGGAATTTTTCGGGGGCGCCACAGTTGGTATCAGAGCACAGCAGCCAAGCACCAGTTATGAGACATGTTCTTTGCTGGAAAATAGAATTTGGGATTTAGTAAAGTAAGGAAATGACTGGAAGGATAAGGAGAGCTCAATAAGAGATAGATGTCTAAGTTGAGTCTCGGTTGTTCTTGGGTTATCAAGTTAGATGAGAAGTTATAAGATAGAACAATTCACATTGAAGTCATTGTATATGTTGTTGCAGTATTAGTATGTATGTTGAATCCTTATTATAAATGTTAAGTTGATATTGATTTAAGTTATGTTTCCTTTATAGATGAATCCACCTACTCCAGGACATGTAGATAAGGGCAAGGCACCTATGGTTAAAAGTTCAGAGAAGGAGTACATCCCTAGCAGTAAGGCTGCTCAACCTTGCAAGTCTAGTAGACACCATCTGTTAGATGTCAACAGTGGGAGGACAGGTGCATGTTGGCGAGTGACTCCTCGCAAAAGAGTGAATAAACCAACTCAGGTTTTCTGTTTTGAGGTGCCTAGAGGTTCTGATAAACATGTTAAGGGGTCTGCAGAACCAGAGGGAATTAAGCAAAATGCAACCAACCCATTTGAGGGGTCAAGTTTCTCAGTTCATATGAAGAGTCCTTCCTCACCCCATGATCAAATAGAATCTCCAACCTTGGATACTTCCCAAATAAGAGGTTCCCTTGCTATTAGCACACATTACCTACGGTGTCAGCCACTCCACATGTTGTTTCTACACCAGTTACCTTATCAAATGTTGCACCTGCAGTACCACCACCAGAAAATTCAATACCCTTGCCTTTTCCAAATGGATTCTGTTATTATCTTCAACGCAGAATTCGTATGACACAATCAGAGTTGGCTACACGTAATACCACCATGATACGTCAGTCAATAGCTCATCAAAGAACTAGCAGACTGTTGGACCTTTGGAGGGTATCATTTCAGGATGTGTCCTTAGTTCTCACTGAGACTCTGACAAAGGTGGTGATCTCGGTTAGTAATTATCTTAGGCTGCGCCAGCCTACTGTAGCAGATCGAGATCAGTTAATGTATAATCTTATAGAGAAGGTTGAGGGAGCGTGTCGTTTTGCACGTAAGACAATGAGTGAATTTGATTCCCAACCCCTGTATTAGGCTCTGGTAGTAGCCAATGTTGTTATGTTTTTGTTTAATGTTGTAGCAAGGAAGCTTTGTTGTACAAATTTGATATAATGTAACTTTTGTTACTTAATATATATTTTGATGGTTTACTTTAGAATTTTTTTTTTTTGTGTATGTTATTCTTCAAAGAGAGAGAGAATTTTCGATGGTAAGTTTATATTTTCCTTAATTTATAGGAAATGGCCCCGAAAGGAAGACCTCGAACTCGTCAAGCTACCAACCAAGCTGACCAAGAGAACCCCAACCTGAACAACGATCAAGAAAATGATAATCAGGAGAATCCTATGGCCTTATTGGTAAACATGATTAAGGAAGCCTCCCAAGGTAACCATAACCGAGCACTTCCACCCCAACCTAGAAGGGTGTCATTTAAGGATTTTACTAATAGTTGTCCACCTACTTTTAATGGTGATGGAGGTCCCACTGCCGCTCAGATTTGGATTAAGGAAATAGAAAAAGCTTTTCGTATTGCTAAAGTAACAGATGACCTTAAGACGGAATATGTTACGTATCTATTGAAAGAAGAAGCTAATTATTGGTGGGAAAATACTGAACGATTAGAAATGACTAGGAGATTGGCAAGTAGAAATGAACAAATAGTCCCTGGAATTGATCAAGTTGTCACCTGGTCCCAGTTTACAGAATTTTTCTATAACCAGTATTTTCCAACCAGTGCTGCGGATGAGCTAGAAAGACAATTCTTAGAATTAAGACAAGGGAGCATGACTGTGGAAGAATATGAGAAGAAGTTTAATGAACTACAAAGATTTGCCTCGCATTTCGTAGATACTGAGAGAAGGAAGACAAGAAGGTTTGAGCATGGTTTAAATCCATGGTTGCAGGATAAGATTGCTATTTTGTGTCTAAACAACTATGCTGAAGTTGTTCAAAGGTCAAAGGTAGCAGAGAAAAGTGGCAAGCTACTCTGAGAATTTAACTGGGAGAAACGCAAAGAAGGACAGAGGACAGGAAGTTATTTTAGTAACAATCTTAATTAAAGAATGGGAGGACAAGGAAAACCACAAACCAGTTCAGTTATGATGAAACAAGAGGAAGGAATTAGGTATAATGATAATATTAGGAAAAGAAATTTCAGTATGGATTTAAGTGAGAATAAAAGGAGGATTGTTATTTGTGGCAAATGTGGAAGAAACCATGAAACTTCCCAGTGTTTAATAAGAACCGGTTTGTGTTTCAAATGTCGTCGATCTAGGCATACTACCACCAATTGCCCAAGTCAGGCACCAAACGTTTTCCAACCAAGGTTTTCTCCACAACAATATCAACCACAAAATGCTAGTCGTATAGTTGGAACTACAAGGAGATGCTTTAGTTGTGGTCAGGAAGGCCACATCTCCACTTCATGTCCTCAGAAAAGGAGTCAGGGTAAACTCCCATCAGTAGGACCTAGCATGACAGGCGATCGACCCCAAGCTAGGACTTACAATATGACTGCGCAGGACGCACTGTTGTCTGATAATGTGGTTTCAGGTACGGTTTTGGTTAATTCAATTGAAGTATATGCTTTATTTGATTCTGGCGCAACTAGATCCTTCATATCTGAATGTTTTCTTAAGAATAGAAATTTTACTCCTGAATGTTTAGAAACACCTCTAGAAGTTATAGTAGCTAATCAAGAGGTGTACATTGCCAAGAGTATACTACTTGATTGTAATATAAGAATAGGAAAGCATGACTTCCCTGCAACTCTAATACCTTTTCCATTGGGAGAGTTTGATCTAATACTAGGTATGGATTGGCTACATAAATACCAAGCTAGTATAGATTGCAGGAAAGAGAAGGTTTCCCTAAGAACACCTTCAAATAATAAAGTGTTATTCCATGGATGTAAGTTTACCAAACCCTCTCATCTTCTTACAGTATTACAAGCTAATAAAATGTTATACAAGGGATGCGAAGCGTTTTTAGTTCATGTTTATGACAAGAAGGTAGAAGGATTAAAGATTTCAGATATCCCTGTGGTAAAGGAATTTGGAGATGTATTTCCTGAGAAATTACCAGGTATACCCCTAGATAGACAAGTTGAATTTGGAATTGAGCTAGTACCAGGAACTATTCCAATTTCCAAAGCCCCTTATAGGATGGCCCCTTCTGAATTAAAAGAGCTCATGATACAACTACAAGAGTTGCTGGATCAAGGATTCATTAGGCCAAGTGTTTCACCTTGGGGAGCACCTGTTTTATTTGTAAAGAAGAAAGATGGATCGTTGAGGTTATGTATTGATTACCGAGAACTGAATAAGGTGACGGTGAAGAACCGATATCCTTTACCTAGGATTGATGACTTGTTCGACCAACTCAAGGGGACAAAGTACTTCTCGAAAATTGACCTGAGATCAGGATATCATCAATTAAAGACTAAGACTGAAGATGTCCCTAAGTCAGCTTTTAGAACCCGTTATGGTCATTATGAATTTGTGGTAATGCCTATTGGACTCACCAATGCCCCAGCTATTTTTATGGATTTGATGAACCAAGTTTTCAAACCATATTTGGATAAGTTCATCATTGTATTCATAGATGACATTTTCATCTATTCTAAGACAAGAAAAGAACATGATGAACATTTGAGGATAACGCTAGAGACATTAAGACAAGAAAAACTTTATGCCAAATTTTCAAAGTGTGAATTTTGGTTAAGAGAGGTGAAATTTTTAGGACATGTGATCAATGAATCTGGAATTTTGGTTGATCCCATCAAAGTTGAAGCCATCATAAATTGACCACAACCAAAGACACCTACTGAAGTGCGAAGTTTTCTAGGGTTAGCGGGATACTATCGTCGATTCGTTCAAGATTTCTCTAAGATAGCAGTCCCATTAACGAATCTGACAAGGAAGACAGAAAGATATATTTGGACTCCAGCTTATGAGAAGAGTTTTCAAGAATTGAAGAAAAGGTTAACCACTGCCCCAGTACTAAGTTTACCTGATAACAAAGGAGATTTTGTGATTTATAGTGATGCCTCCATGAATGGATTAGGAGCTGTGCTAATGCAGCATGGCAAAGTTATTGCCTATGCATCTTGGCAACTCAAGGATTGCGAAAAATGATACCCAACACATGACTTGGAATTGACTGCGATCGTTTTTGCATTAAAGATTTGGAGGCATTATTTGTATGGAGAGAAGTGAGATTTATACAGACAATAAGAGCTTAAAGTACATATTCACCCAAAATGAACTAAACATGAGGCAAAGACGGTGGTTGGAGTTAATTAAAGACTATGATTGCTCGATCAACTATCACCCTAGTAAAGCTAATATTGTGGCTGATGCATTAAGTAGATGTGAAAGGCTAAATGTGATAACAATTCAAGAAGAGGTAAGGATGGATTTGGAGAAGTTACAATTAAATGTTATCACAACTCAACAAAGGAAAGAGTTAGAGCAAGAGGTTGGTGTAAAACCAAGCTTACTGACTATTATCAAAGAAATCCAAGAAGAATATGTGGAAGATAGGGAAAAGTTGTTAAGGAGAGAAAATGGGAAATGTCGGATCCACGATGATGGATTGATGAGATTTGAAAATAGGATCTGGATTCTGACAAAATTGAAATTAACAAGAAGTCTACTACAGGAGGCCCATAACTCTAAATTTTTGATACATCCAGGTGGAACCAAGATGTATCAGGATTTGAAACAAAATTTTTGGTGGCCTAACTTGAAGAAGGAAATAGTTGAATGGGTAAATACATGTCTCACCTGTCAACAAGTTAAAGCAGAAAACCAAAAGCCTAGTGGTTTGTTGCAATCCTTGGATATCCCAGAATGGAAGTGGGAATACATCACGATAGATTTTGTAGTTGGATTGTCAATAACTCAAAAGGGATTAAATACAATCTGGGTAATAGTGGACAGATTGACTAAATTTGCGCACTTCCTACCTATTAAGGACACCTATAAGATGGACCAATTGGTCAGATTGTATGTGAAGGAAATCCTTAGCCGTCATGGAGTGCCAGTTTCGATTGTATCTGATCGTGATCCTTGTTTTACGTCTAGGTTCTGGCGGAGCTTTCAAGAGTATTTAGGAACAAGATTAGACATGAGTACTACATACCACCCGCAAACTGACGGGCAATCTGAAAGAACAATCCAAACCTTAGAAGATATGCTGAGAGCATGTTCTTTGGATTTTGGAGGAAGATGGGATGAACATCTATCACTCATCGAGTTTGTTATAATAATAGTTATCACGCAAGCATAGGAATGGCTCCATTTGAAGCTTTGTATGGAAGGAAGTGTAGAACACCATTGTATTGGAATGAAGTGGGAGAAATGAAGTTAGAAGGACCTTAAATAGTCCAACAAACTGAGAATGCAATCCAAACGATCCGAGCTAAAATAAGGGCAGCTCAAGATCGACAAAAGCAATATGCAAACCAACACTAGAAGGATCAAATACTAGAGGTAGGAGGTTATGTGTTGCTTAAGATCTCACCTTGGAAAGGCATATTGCACTTTGGACGAAAAAAAAAGTTAAGTCCTCGTTTTATTGGACCTTTTGAAGTACTCCGCCGTATTGGTGAAGTGGCTTATCAGCTAGCATTACCCCCAGCTCTAGGTCATGTTCATGACATTTTTCATGTCTCAATGCTACGACCTTATAGAGGAAATCATTCTGGCATTATTGACTACCAGCCCATTGAGTTACAGCCAAATTTGCATTATGAATAAACGCCAATACAAATTTTGGATCATCAAGTAAAGCTTTTGAGAAATAAAAAGATTGCATCTATAAAAGTTTTATGGCGAAACCATAATGTTGAAGAAGCAACATGGGAACTAGAAGAAATGATGATGCAAAAGTACCCCCAACTGTTTCACCAGTAAAGTTTCTAGGATGAAACTTATTGTAAGGAGGGGAGAATGTGACAACCTGAAAATTTTGTTTATCTATAAATAATTTATTCACTCATTATTTTTATTTTATTTTATTTTATTTTCTTATTGAAATGTATTATATGATGTTTTTGGATGTCTAGATATTTTTGGATCCATTAAAGGATTATGTTTGTTTGGATGTTGGATTATAAGATCAAGCAATTTTTGTTGACATTGCTTGAAGGAGTTAAGTGTTCAGATCAGTAATCTCTTGCTGAACAGAATGGCATACGTAAGGATGATGACATCATTGTGTACGTATGATAATTTGATTAGTAAGCTGCTTTAGTAGCTGGCTTATTTGCATGAAAGACAGCAGGCTTATTACATGCTTAGCTGCTAAGAATCATGATAAGCAGCCATTTTACCGTCCAGATTAGCCAATCATTTTATCTCAAAGCTAAATTTCAGCCTGTTATAAATACCTCATTCAGAGGAACATTTCAGTCTCTTTTCTAAAGATTTTCTCTTCTGAAGTTCTTCCTTAAACCTACCATCTTCGTATAATTTCAAGTTCTATTTTCTGGGCAATTACTTTCATTCAGGCTTTGATCTTTTTCGTCAACCCAGGAGGTAAGAATTTTAAGTTCTCCTCTGTTGTTCCTTTTTGCGTAGCATCCGAGAGTATTAGCCGTGCATACTAGATTTTCAAGGAAGAACAAAACTTTAAAAGAAAGGCTACGTTCTGTTGCATATTTATGTTCATGAGACATCCTAGATTGAGTTTGTTCATGTAAGGCCTTTCATCGAATCGGAGACAAGCTCTAAAGTTAGTCTCTGATGAGATAAAGTTAGTCTCTGACGAGTTAACATTAGTCTCTGATGACTTAATGTTAGTCTCCGACGAGTAAATGTTAGTCAGGATTTCTCATGTTATACTAACAATAATGTTTTACAGAACCCTTTTGCAACCAGTATAGTGATTTTAGCTAAGGACCAAGGCAAGTATATACTCATTCCACTTTCTTTCGTACTGATTACGTAGAATCACTATTTCAATTTACGTAAATGAATGATGTTAAAGCTTATGCATGATGATGATTTTATTCATGATTAAGTAATGTACGATCATTGATCTGATGTACGTGAAAAGATGTTATTGATTGCGCTATATGTTATTGGGTGATTGCTAGTTATTTAAAGTCGCTAGCACACCAAAAGATGATGATGATGATGCAAGGGTGTTGCAGTCGTGAACTTATATGCACACCTGAGCAGCTTCCGTATGGGTATATAGAAAAATCATCGACTGTCTACTTTTAATTGTTGAGCACACCAATGTGTTTGGTAGTCGCTGTTTTTAATTGTGGGGGATGCCAATTTAAAATGAGAAAATGTTTTCAAGAAGATATACTCCATATGAAAAGTTAAAGGGTTGTTGAATGCTTTCGCTTGGTAGTCTGGCCAATGATGATAGAGAATGATAGACCGAGACAAGGCATCGGTAATCAGACTTTTCGCAGACCATATGCTTTCTGCAAGTGACTACGTATGTCAAATGATGAATCAAACGACCAGGCTGACCAGCTGGGATGAAATTTTATTGTTAAAGGAAGTCAGATAATGATCAGTCTGGTCAGGTGATGCATTATCTGATGAAGAGAGGGCAAATCATGATTTATTGAAAGAGGGTTAACGCTTGATATCACTCGGGCACCCTAGATGATATATGTTTATTGATTATCATGAGGTGTTGGCATTGTTTCGCCCAACCTCGAAGAGTATAAAAGCTTTTGAATTATCTGTTTCTCTTACTTATGAATATGTACTTGCTGAGCGTAAATGCTCATGTGGAATGTTAGGGAATGTTTTACAGGTTATGTCTTGAAGGCTGAGTCGCCTAATAAAGGGAAAAAGAGAATGGCATAAGAATGTTTAAGCTGTAAGGCCGTATGAGCCATCTGAAGTTTTGTTTCCGCTGCAGCTTGTTTATTTTCAAGCTTTGAGGTTTTGTAAGATGATGTGGACCTTAAGATTTTATAATGATGTATTTGAGAATGTATTTCCCATAGGCATGTTGTTAATGCTTGGCTATGTTATTTGTTTTGCTGTTGTGATGTTGTGTTAAAGTTTTCTGGTGTAGCCCGGGGTTCCAGTCTGGGGATCTCGGGGACTGTCACCCACGTTACTGACAATGCCCGAGGCCCGGCTCGGGGAATTTTCCGAGGGTGCGACATAAAGTTTTGTCTATGATACCTCTGGAAAATTTATTATCAATTAAAGACTTAGATAGAATATCATACCATGCTCTTTGTGCTTGTTTAAGTCCATAGAGTGCTTTGTCTAATCTGTAGACATGATTGGGAAACTATTGATCTTGAAAGCCAGGAGGTTGCTGGACATACACCTCTTCTTGTATTTTCCCATTTAGAAAAGCATTCTTTACATCCATCTGGTACACTTTAAAATTTGCATGAACAACATAGGCAAGAAATATCCTTATGGCTTCCAATCTAGCTACTGGTGCAAAGGTTTCATCATAGTCAATTCCTTATTCTTGTGAATAACCTTGTGCAACCAGTCTGGCCTTATTTCTTGTCACAGTACCAGCTTCATCCAGCTTGTTTCTGAAGATCCATTTAGTACCAATGATTGATATATTCTTTGGTTTTGGTACTAATCTCCAGACTTTGTTTCTTTCAAACTGATTGAGTTCCTCTTGCATAACAATTACCCAATCAACATCTTGTAATGCCTCCTCAACCTTCTTAGGCTCAATCTTTGATAAAAAGTTGAGGTATAAGCATTCATTCTGAGTAGCACTTCTGGTTGACACACCTTTAGTTGGATCTCTTATGATTTGATACCTAGGATGATCTCTTGTCCATTTTATTTGTGGAGGAAAACTTCTTGAAGAAGAAGCTTCTTGATCATAGTTTCCTCCATGATGTTCAGTGCTCTCAGCTTCATTGAAAACTCCCCCTGAATTAGTGCTCAGATCAGGGTTTAAGTTTTCCCCTGATGGTGCATTCCCTGATAAAGCTTCTAGATGACTTGAATTGTCATCAGGGATTACTAGATTTTCCATTGATTTGCACACATCAGCTTCATCATCTGATGAGTCAATTTCAGCATCTGTTGACTCATATTCATTTTCAAACCTTAGTTTGTCATGGCTTCCTTCTGCATTATCATTCATTCCTTCAATCTTTTTATCATCAAAGGCTATATGAACTGATTCCATAACAATGTGGAGTCTAAGGTTGTAAACTCTATATGCTTTGCTTGTTCAAGAATACCCTAGGAAAATTGCCTCATCAGCTTTGACATCAAATTTTCCTAAGTTTTCTCCTTGACTTTTGAGAACAAAGCATCTGCAACCAAACACATGAAGAAACTTATGTGTGGGTTTTCTACCTGTCATGAGCTCATAAGGAGTCTTTTGATGAGCTTTTAAAATAATTGATCTATTCTGAGTGAAGCAAGCAGTAGAGATAGCTTCAACCCAGAAGTAGGTAGGTAACTTAGCTTCTTCAAGCATGGTTCTTGCAGCTTCAATCAAGGTCCTATTTTTACTTTGAACAACTCCATTTTGTTGAGGAATTCTAGGAGCTAAAAAAGTATGTGAAATGCCTTTTTCTACAAAACATTTCCACTGTTGAATTCTTGAATTCAGTCCCATTATCACTCCTTAAGGCCTTGACTTTCTCTTCAGCTTCAAGTTCTATTCTTTTAATGTGATCAATGATCATCTGGGGAGCTTCATCCTTGGTATGTAGATACTTAACCCATGAGTATCTTAAGTAGTCATCAACAATTACAAATGCATACCTTTTTCTGGATATTGACATAACATTAACAGGACCAAGTAAATCCATGTGAATTAGATGAATTGGTCTTGTTATTGTTGATGCTTCTTTACTTTTGAAGGAAATTTTCTTTTGTTTTCCCTTCTGACAAGATCCACAAAGACCATCTTGAGAAAATTCAAGTTGTGGCATTCCTGTCATTAATCCTTTTCTCACCAAACTATTGATAGTCTTGAAGTTTAAGTGAGACAGCTTTTTGTGCCATAGCCAACTTTCATCTGCTGATGCTTTGCTATAAAAGCATGTGTATAGTCCTTCATTTATTGAGTAGAAGTCGGCTATGTATACATTGTCTTTTCTGACTCCTGATAATGTAACATCTCCAGTTTTTCTGTTGCTTATAAGGCATTGTTCATCCTTAAAGACAACTTGATAGCCTTTGTCACAAAACTGACTAATACTGAGTAGATTGTGCATTATACCATCAACCAGAGCTACATTTTTAATGATAACATTTCCATGAACTACTTTGCCATATCCCATAGTGTATCCAATGTTGTCATCTCCAAAGGACACTTTAGGGCTAGCTTTCTCCTCAAACTATGAGAGCAGGGACTTATTTCCAGTCATGTGTCTTGAACAGCCACTATCCAAGTACCACAACTGCTGCTTCTTCTTGCCTTGCACACATATGTAAACTAGTTAGATCTTTTAGGAACCCAAGCCTTCTTGGGTTTAGATTTAACAGATTTAATCACAGGCTTACACTTTGTCATTGGTTGTGTATTCTTTTTCTTTTCTTTCCTCTTTTTAGGAGGTGAAAGATCCACCTTGGTCCTAGGTGGTTTGTGGACAACCTTTGATCTTTGAGGAGATTTTCTCCTTGTGTTATTATAAACATTAGGTATTGAGGGATGAGCATAATAACAATTTCCACAAGCATTGCAAGCATATGATGGATGTTTAAAGTCACCACAATTATAACATGTCATATATTGAGGTGATGCAATGTATGGACAAGGAGCTGCAATTGAAACAGAAGGAGCATGCATGTTATTACTAATTTTTGTGCATTTAAAAGAAAGGTGGTTGGAGTTCCCACACTTGGTGCATGTCTTCCTAGATGCATTAGGCATTCTTGCATAATTACTATATTTATTAATACCTAATTTGCCATTCCTGTTTCTCTTAGGCTCAGATATTGGACTGCTTTTTAGCTTTTCTTTTAATTGATTGTTAGAAAGCAAACCAACATTTTTAGTAGCCTTTTTCTCTAGCCCAGGTTCCAAAGTTTTCTTTACAGAAGTCAAATTTTTACCTTTAGAATTCTCACCTTTTTCAATCTCAGTAGGTTTAACAAATTTGATTGGTTTTAATTTTCCTATTGATTTAGGCTCTGAGCTAGCTTCAGATTCTTTATCAGTGGTGATGGGTTGTTCACCAACTGATACAACAATGGGCACATCTGAGTATCCTAATCCAGCCTTTTGATTTGGATTTTGTGAGTTTAAAAGATCCTGCACTTTGTGTGAGGATTGTGTCCATTGTTTTATTTTATCTTGTTCAGCCTTGAGTTTTTCAACTAGATATGATTCTCTTTTCAAGGCATTGTCAAGATGTCTCTTAGCATTAAGAGCTTCTATTTTGGCCTCTTCTAGGATTAACAAATCAGATTCTAGTAAAGTATTTCTTTTAGAAATAATATTATTGATCTCAATAATCCTATTGTTTTCTTTTGTAAGAGATCTTAAGCTAGCATGCAAGTCATAAATCTCTTTGGCCATTTCTTGAATGGTGGCATCACATTCAACTTTAGAAATTAAAGAAATATTGAAGTTATGTACCTTAGATGGTGATGAGTTCTGTGATTCAGCTTCTCCTTTAGAATTGCTTGAAGATTTAGCCATTAAAGCCAAATTTACAAACTCTTCCTCAACATCAGATTCATCTGAATCTACCCAGTCCTTGCCTTCAGCTATGAATGCCTTTCCCTTTTTCTTGAGAAAATCAAAGTACTTCTTTTTGTAATCTACTTGATCATCCTTGAAGTCTTTCTTTTTCTCAGTGTTGGGCTTCTTGCATTCACTGGCAAAGTGACCAAACTCATTGCAATTATAACACCTGATTTTATATTTGTCAATCAACGTTGATTGACTTGGCTTGACAGAAGTAGATGTTGATGTTGATGAGCTTTTCCTGGACTTCCTCCCTCTTTGAAATCTCAGGTTTTTGAATCTTCTTGCAATATAGGCCAAGCTTTCATCAATTTCATCTAGCTCCTTAGGTGTGTAGCTTCTAACTTCATTTTCTTCAGACTCACTCTCTTCTTCTATCTCATCATTGAAATCTTCTTTCTTAATGGAAACCTTCATGTGTCCACTAAGCTTCTTTTTCTTTGGCTCTACAATCAAAGCAACAGATTTATCTTTGGAGTGTTGCTTATTCCATTGCTGGATTTCCAACTCATGGGTCTTCAAATTTCCATATATCTCATCTAGTGTTAGAAGACCTAGATCTTTGTTGGCTTCTCTGATTGCAGTAGTCTTTGGATCCCAATGTCTAGGAAGAGCTCTTAGAAATCTGTGATTCACTTGAAGAACAGAATACTCCTGGCCATATGTAGATAAATCATTAATTAATTGGATGAATCTCTTATATAGATCATCAAGGGATTCACCATCCTTGGCAGTAAACAACTCATATTGTTGAATCAATAGGAGTTACTTATTCAGCTTGATTTGGTCATTTCCTTCACATAGGACAGTGAGCTTGTCCCAAACCTCCTTTGATGTTTTGCACTTCATAACTTTGTATAGCATGTTGTTATCAAGTGCTGTGATAAGGATATCTTTGACCTTTTTATCCTTGGTAGCCTCTTCATTTTCTGATTGAGTATATTCTTTTGGAGTTTTTGTTTCATACTTGTCATGTGCAGTAACTCCATCAGAGGTGATGCCAGGTACAAGCTTCTTTATTTCTGGAGGACCTTTTTCAATAATCTCCAAGAATTGGTCATCTTTTGCATCAAGATAACTCAAGATCCTTTGTTTCCAGAATGAGTATTCACCCTTTCTGAGTTGTGGAACTCTGGTGTTGTCCTTCCAATTACTCATGATCTCTAGATTTAATTAATCTAGAATAGCTCCGATACCAATTGTTTGTCCCGTGTGAATAATTGTAGAAGGGGGCGTTGAATACAATTATAAACTTTTCTTCAAAACTAAACTGTTATGAACAATTTAATTTCCAAGAATAGTTATAAAACTTTACTAAAATGATACAACAATAGAAACAGTAAAGCAAAATTGCAAGATATAAATTGTAATCAACAATAAAGAATGATATTGTCAATTAAATTGAATCTTTACAATTTCTTCTGTTAAAATAAAACAGCTTCTCAAGTTGTAATAACTTGCTTCTTTTTTTGTAAAACTAATTACAGCTGCTAACTCTCTTAATATGTATGGAAGTGTTGTTCTGAGAGATATGTTATCTGAGATGAGATATCTTCTTGTTGTTTTTCAGTTGTTTCTCAACTCTCAGATTCACACGTTTGTCCCTTAGCTGCTCTATGTCTATTTATAGACACAGTTTCCATGTACTCCAAGCTTCTATTCTGAGCTGTTTACCAAAAATATCTCTGTAGTTTATTGGTACTTACAGCTCTGTCACACAACTTTCTTTATTATACAACCTCCCTTGGATGCTAGCCTGTTTATGTGACTTTTCTAGTGTATATTCACTACACCAGCTTCCATTTTTCTTCTTGGAGTTCCCAAGATAAGATATCAACAGAATATATCTTATCTTTGTGGGCTTCTTTGGACATAATTAGTCCAGCTTCAATGAACTTCTTGCTTCAAGTTGTTATAAGTTGTCTCTGTAGTATTTCAACTTGTTGTTTTGCAGGTTTCATGCTTGCGGCTTTGCAGGTTTCATACTTGCAACTTAATGTGTGTGTGTGTATAACTTATTTCCTTGAAGCTTCCTTGGTAGCCAATCTCTCCTTATTGGACAACCATCCTTATCTTTATTTCCATCGTCTTTAGTCATATGTCAACCCTTATGTCAGTGTAAATTTATTCTCTGATGGATAGTCTCTGGTTGCTTCAACATTAGTCTCTGATGAACAAACACTTAGTCTCTGATAGACCAAAAACTTAGTCCCTGACAGTTCAAAAAACTTAGTCTCTGATAGTTCAAAAACTTAGTCTATGATAGTTCAAAAACTTAGTCTCTGACAGTTAAAAAAAGCTTAGTCTCCGACAGCCAAAAAACTTAGTCTCTGACAGACAAAAACTTAGTCTCCGACAGCCAAAAAACTTAGTCTCTGACAGCCAAAATCTTAGTCTCTGACAGACAAAAAACTTAGTCTCCGACAGACAAAAGCTTAGTCTCCGATAGGCAAAAACTTAGTCCCCGATAGGCAAAAACTTAGCCTCTGATAGGCTAATTTTGCTTGATCAAATTTTGACATTTGTTGAACTCTCCAAGTGCATTCACTGTAGTCTATGATGCTTTCTTGCAGTTTCTTGATAGTAGATTCTCATAGTGCATTACTGCAGGTACTTGTACATTTACAAAATTTAATAATTCTAAGTGTTATACATCATAATCAAATGCTATAATTCCTAACAAGGCCATAGTCCAATAACTTATTTTTCATCCATAGGATTTGTGCACAACAACTTCCAGCTGCAATGTATTCAGCTTTAGCAGTAGATGTTGAAATTGAGTGCTGCTTTTTGCTGAACCAAGATACAAGCCTTCCTCTTAGAAATTGACAACTTCCTGTGGTGCTCTTTCTGTCAATTCTGCATCCTCCAAAGTCAGCATCAGAATACCCCAGTAATTCAAATCCAGACTCCTTTGGATACCAAAGTCCCAACCCTGTAGTGCCCTTGATGTTCCTCAAGATTCTTTTCACTGCAATCAGATGAGACTCCCTTGGATCAGCTTGATACCTTTCACAAAGACATGTTACAAACATGATATCAGGACTACTTGTTGTTAGATACAGAAGAGAACCAATCATTCCCTATAAGTCTTGAGATCAACTTTCTTTCCATTCTTATCAGGGTCAATCTTGGTTGCTGTGGCCATAGGTGTCTTTGCTACTTTTGAGTCCTCCATGTCAAATTTCTTGAGAAGTTCTTTGGTATACTTTGTCTGATGTATATAAATCCCATTAGTGACTTGTTTGATCTGCAGTCCAAAGAAATAATACAATTCACCCATCAAACTCATTTCATACTTGTTTTGCATGAGCTTGGAGAACTTTTCACATAGTCTAGTATTTGTGGATCCAAAGATGATATCATCAACATATATTTGAACCAGGATCAAATGACCTTGGTGTTGTCTAAAGAACAATGTTTTATTAATGATTCCTCTTATGAACTTGTTATCCACAAAAACTTTGACAGTGTGTCATACCAAGCTATAAGAGCTTGTTTCAGTCCATAAAGTGCTTTCTCCAGTTTGTAGACATGATTTGGGAATCTTGAACTTTCAAATCTTGGTGGTTGTTGGACATACACCTCCTGTTCTAAGTTCCCATTGAGAAAGACACTTTTCACATCCATTTTATAAACCCTAAAATTTGAATGTGCTGCATAGGCTAAGAAGATTCTTACAGCCTCAAGTCTGGCCACTGGAGCAAAAGTCTCATCAAAATCAATCTCTTCCTCTTGAAGATATCCCTTTGCCACCAGTCTTGCTTTGTTCCTTATAACAATGCCAACTTCATCCATCTTGTTTCTGAATATCCACTTGGTACCTATTATAATTTTGTCTTTGGGTTTAGGTACCAACTTCCATACTTGATTTTTTTTCAGATTGATTCAGCTCTTCCTGCATAGCCATGATCCATTCTGCATCTTGAATGACTTCTTCAAATCTCTTTGGCTCAATTTGTGAAAGAAAGCAAGCATATAGGCATTCATTAGATGTTGCTTTTCTGGTTTGCACTCACTAGTTTGGATCACCAATGATTAAATCTTATGTGTGACTCCTAGATCATTTGGGCTTGGAAATGTATCTTGATGAGCTTGCATGATCATCATTTCCTCCTCCTAAGTTTGTGCTACCAGCTTTTGAGAAAACTCCCCCTGAATTTATGCTTAAATCAGGGTTAAAGTTTTCCCCTGATGGTGCATTCCCTGATGGATTATCCCCTAATGGAGTATTCTCTGACCTGTTGTCGAGGAGGTTAACTCCATCTGCTGAAGGGGCTTCTAGGTTGTTTGGATTGACATTAGGGATGGTTAAACTCTCCATTAGTCTGCACTCATCAGCTTCATTCTCTTGACAATTAATATCATCTTCATTTTCAAATCTGAGCTCTTTATGAAAACCAAGGTCTTCAAGTCCAAACATCTCTTGATCATCAAAAGCTATATTTATAGACTCCATCACCACATGGAGTCTCTTGTTGTAAACCCTGTAGGCCTTAGATGTCAGGGAGTAACCTAGGAAAATAGCTTCATCAGCCTTTGGAGCAAATTTTCCTAAGTTTTCACTAAAGTTCCTTAATACAAAGCATTTGCATCCAAAGATATGTAGGAACTTGATGTTTGGTTTTCTCCCTGTCATTAGCTCATATGGAGTTTTGTTGTGAGCCTTGTTAATCAAAGACCTATTTTGAGTGAAGCAAGCGGTGGAAATTGCCTCAACCCAAAAGTAGGTAAGAATTTTTGCCTCTGCTACTATTGTCCTAGCAGCTTCTATCTGGGTTCTATTTTTCCTTTCTACTACACCATTCGAGGAGTTCTTGGAACAGAAAATGTATGATTGATGCCTCTCTCCACACAAAATCTATCAACAGCTGCATTCTTGAATTCAGTTCCTTATCTGTCCTCAAAATTCTAACCGCTGACCCTGACTCAATTTCCACTTTCTTTATATGGTCAATGATTTATTGAGGTACTTCAGATTTGGCATGTTGAAACTTGACCCAAGTATATTTGGTGTAGTCTTCCACAATGATAATTGTAAATCTTTTTTTTGATAGTGACATAATGTTGACAGGACCAAAGAGATTCATATAAAGTAGTAGAATTGGATCCTTAATCATTGTGGCTTCCTTGCTGACAAAGGATGATTTCCTTTGCTTCCCTTGTTGGCATGCTAAACATAATCCTTCTTGTATGAATTCCACTTGAGGTCGTCCAGTTATCAACTCTCTCTTTACCAAGTCATTGGTAGTTTTGTAGTTCAAGTAAGAGAAAAGTCTGCTCTCATCAGGGGTTGCTTTACTGTAGAAACATAATTCTCCATCCACTGACTTAAAATCAAAAATCAACAATGTAGAGATCTCCTTTCCTTATCCCTGATAAGACCAGCTTCCCATCACTTTCTTTTGAGATTAAGCACTGATCCCCTTTGAAAGTAATGATGAAACCTTTATCACATAGTTAACTTATGCTCAATAGATTGTGCTTCAGCCTATCAACTAGTGCTACATCTTCAAATGAGACATCCCCATTTGCTACTTTGTCATAACTGAGAGTTAGTCCTTTGCTGTTATCACCAAAAGAGATAACTGGACCAACCTTTTCTTAGAACTCTGTGAGCAAGTATTTGTTTCCTGTCATGTGACTTGAGCAACCACTGCCTAGAAACCAGATTTAACTGCCTTTAACTTTTCCCTGCACACAAAGAACATTTAATTTGTTTTTGGTACCCAAGTGGATTTGGGTCCTCTAGGTTTAGTCACAGTTAGTGGTAATACAACTTTTTCAATATTTGTGACTTTTGGTTTTGGCAACAAACACATTTTCTCCTTTTTAGGAGCTTTAATATGCATTTTAGATTTATCAACAGTTTTCTTATTTTTACCCTTAGGGGTGCATGCATGAGCAGTTGGTAAATCATCAGCATATAAAATTGTGCCAGTTAAAATCTGTGATTTTTCTTTACATTGAAAAGATAAATGATTATTGCTACCACAGTTCCAACACACTTTCCTAGGGGCTTCTTGAATAGGGGTGTAGTTACTGACTTTGTTTACACCTAGTTTACCATTCCTATTCTTTTTCTTATCCCCTATCAAGCCTTTATCCCTTGAAGGGCTACAAAGGCTTAATGCACTCTTATCCCTGATGACTGTGTATCCACTGATGCACAGTCTAGTTCCTTTTTAATTGGGGATTTGAGTGCTTTGGCAAGAACAGGTTTCTTGTCACTCCCATCACTTGTGGAAGCTACACACATCTGGAATACATTCCCTTTTTCTAACTTTGTTACAACCTTTACAAACTTGATAGGTTGTATAGGCCTTTTTCCAAAGCTAGCTGCATTTTCAACCTCAACAGAATGTTGCTTCACTTGAGTCTCTTCATAGCCTAAACCATATTTGTGATCAGATTTCTGACTGTATAGTTGATCATCTAGTTTCTTGCTCGACTCATTCCATCTCTTAATGACCTCTATTTCCTCTTTCAAAAGCTTGGAGGTCCATTATTCTCTCTTTATGGCACAGTCAAGAAGGTTCCTAGTCTTAGAGAGTTCTTTTTCAAGATTCTCAAGTCTAGTGAGTTCTGATTCTAACAGAGTATTTCTAATGGTTAATTGTTCATTGATTTTCTATACTCTCTCAGTCTCAGCTACAACACTTCTTAAGGTGTCATAAAGGTCTCTTATCTCACAAGTCATTTCCTTAACAGTTTTAACACAATTAGTTTTAGACATGTTAGAGGAAATCTCGAGACTAACTTATGAGCTAGTACTGTCAGTGGATGAGACCATCAGAGCTAGGTTGACATATTCTTCAGTATCTTCTTCATCTGAGTCAACCTAGACTTTTCCCTTTGCAATATAAGCTTTTCCCTTCTTATTGGCATTAAGAAGGTCAAACTATTTCTTCTTATAATTCACTTTAGCTTCTTTTCCTCTGGATTCACCTTCCTTTGTGGCCTTGCCGCACTCATTTGTAAAGTGACCCATCTCACTGCATTTGTAGCACTTTATTCTTGATTTATCAATAAAGTTACTTGTGCTACTAGGTTTCCTTGCGGAAAATCTTTTTGATCCAGATGGTTTTTGAAATTTCAGCTTGGAAAACCATTTTGCAAGAAAGGCCATGGTTTCATCCATTTCTTCTAACTCTTCAAGAGTGTACTCAGTTTCCTTTGAGTTAGCTTCGTTGTCCCTTTCTTCTTCAGCATCTCCTGACTGCTGCTTCATAAAGACACTTGGTCTTGCTTCAACTTTGTCCTTTTTGGCAGCCATTAGAGCTACAGATTTAAGCTATCTGGTATCCTCAGACATTTGTGATCTTTGTTGAACCTTTAGTTAATATGCCGTGAAAGTACCATAGAGCCTATCCAAGTCTAAGAGATTCATGTCCTTGGATTCTCTGATGGTTGTTGTCTTAGGATCCCATGATATGGGAAGTACCCTCATGAACTTTCTATTCACATCTTTGTTGGCATATGTCTTCCCATACATCCTCAGGTTATTTACCAACCTGTTGAATCTGTCAAACATTTCAGTAAGTGTTTCACCATTTTTCATTGTGAACCACTCGTACTATTGTGTTAACAGCTGCAGCTTGTTCTCCCTCACATCTTCAGTACCATCACATCGGATCTAAATAGTATCCCATATAGAGTTAGACGTTGTAAGGTTCATGATACTATTTAGCACATCATTGTCTAAGCCTTTATATAGGATGCCTGTGACTTTTAGATCCTTCCTCACTTTCTCTCTTTCCTCTGGAGTCATCTCTTTAGTAGTTTTTGGAACACTGACTCCATTGACAACCTCCAAAGCAATGAGCTTCTTTGGCACGTGAGGGCCTTCTTCTAGAATCTGTAGGTATTTATCATCAATTACTTTTAGACGAACTATCATGCGTTATCTCCAGAAGAAGTACTTTCCCCTTTCCAACATGGAGGCTTTACTATTTCGAGCTTTGTTGGTCATTGTTCAAGATCATTTAGCAAGTGTAATCTACTAGTACGCTCTGATACCAATTTTTAGAACAAAATAAGCTCAAGTGTTTATAGAAAGAGGGGTTGAATACAAATACTACAAACTTTTTGCCATTTTTAAAACTTGTTAAGTATCGGCTAGAATAGCTACAAGATCAGAAAAACTTAACTGAAATTAAAATGAACACACAGGTATTCATGTTAAAATAGTTGTATTAAGACTTGGTGTTTTTTTGGAAATCTGTTTAATCACAAACGTAATTAATCAACTACAAATTCTGTAAAGAGTTACTGCTTCTCTATAATAAAATTACAACTTCTTTTTCCACATTCACCAGCTTCTTATTTTCTTTGAATATCTCTCTACAGATCTATTACAAATCTTCTTTCTAGTGTTTGTTGTGTGGCTTCTTGCTTCTTCACTTGGTTTTACGTGTAACAACTCTTTCTATAGGTATAGTAGATTAGTTGGTGAACCCACGTGCTGGATGTGCTGCTTTTTCAACATAGCCGCATATATGTTACATCAAGGTCCTTTCGGAGTGCTGTGTCAGACTACTGTTGGCTTTTATTGCTTCTTTTTCATCTCCTGATCTACATGTAATTAATGCTCAAGAGTTGTTATAGGTTAACCAAACTTCAAGTAATATCTTTCCAGTTATACCCCTTGCTTTTGTGCCAAGTATCAATGATTTGCATGTAAGTCCTGATGACGTGTGGATTAGGTCATAACGATCCACTAATGTTAAGCCCTAGTGTCGACTTGATCAGTGTTTCTGGATCCGCTAATGACAAGTTACTGGAGGCAACTTGATCAGTGCTTCTTTTATCCACCGATGTCAAGCCCTGATGGAGACTTTATTAGGGTTTCATTTATCCACTGATGTCAAGCCCTGATGGAGGCTTGATCAGTGCTTCCTTTATCCACTGATGTTATGACCTGCTTGTTATCCACCGAAGGGTTCTACTGACGAGTTGATATTTTGTCGTCGCCAAACTTGTCGGGCAATCTTAAGTCATCGCCAAACTCGTCGGGCAAGTTAAATCATCGCCAAACTCGTCGTCAGTGGTTACAAATGACTGTCGCCAAACTCATTGTGAGATAAGCTATCGCCAAAGTCATATGTAAACATCGCCAAATTCATCGGGAGGTATGTTGTTGCCATACTGCTGCTGCTGTTTTGCTGTTGCTACTGTTTTGTTGCTGCAGTATGCTGCTACTGCTGTTTTCCTGCTGCTGTATGCTGCTGATGTTTACCGCTGTATGTTGTTGTTGTTTGTTATTGGTCGACAAGGGTTGCCAGTCTTGGCTGTTGCAAGATATTGTTTCGTTCTACATGCATCAGGGGTCCTACTGCTATTGGTTTCAGGAGATTTCTTGCTGCATCCATCAGGGGATTTTGGTCAACGGAGGTTATGCCGTCAGAAGATTTATTACTTTGTTTTAATGTATCAGCTGCCTTGTCTCTTAATGCTTTGTGTTTAGGTTTATGCTTATGCACATAGATTTGACTTGTTTTCCCTAGCTAGCGAGATGTGCTAGTAGGTCGAGGGGGATGCCTCTCGTTAATTTTGTATCCTTTTCCTTTTATATATTTTCGTATTTAGCAAAAAAAAAAAAAAAAAAAAGAGTGTTTCCCCTGATGGGTTCCCCTAACAAGGTCATCCCCTGATGTCTTCCCCTAACGGCTTCCTCTGACTAGGTTATCCCCTGATGAGTTCCCCTGACGAAGTCATCTCCTGACGGGTTCCCCTGATGAAGTCATCGCCTGACGGGTTCAAAACTCGTTCAAATATACTAAGGTTTATAGAATACCTTGAGCATTTACAGTTGCACATTTATTCTCTTAGCATTATCATCATTATTTATCTCTAACAGATCATCCACGTGACTTCATCAACAAAGCAATGATGTATCAGACTTGGTCAAACTATCTGCTGATGGTCAATTATCCGCTGATAGAAGATTATCTGCTCATAGAGGATTCTTTGCTGACGGCCAAATTTTCTGTTGATGGCCAATTATCTGCTGATAGAGGATTATCTGTTGACGGCCAAATTATCTACTGATGGCTAATTATCCACTGATAGACAATTATATGTTGATGACCAAATTATCTACTAAAAGAAAATTATCTGTCGACGGCCAAATTATCCACTGAAGGACAATTATCTACCGACGACCAAATTATCTACTGAATGATAATTATCCTCTGACGACCAAATATCAGCTCATGGACTTTTATCCTCCAACGATCAAATATCAGTTGATGGACTTTTATCTTCCAACGATCAAATATTAACTGATGGACTTTTATCCTCCGACGATTAAATATCAATTGATGGACTTTTATCTTCCAACAATCAAATATCAACTGATGGACATTTATCCTTCAAATGCCAAAGATCAGCTGATACTCAAATATCCACTAATAGGTAAATTATCAACTGATGAACAAATATCCACCGATAGCCAAATAATAGCTGATAGTCAAATTGTCTGTTGATGGGTATATTATCGGCTGATGAACAATTATCTATTGATGGGTGAATTATCAGCTGATGAACAATTATCTATCGATGGGCACATATAAGCTAATGCTCAAATATCCTCTAATGGCCAAACATCTGTACTACTACTTGAAGATCAGTATAAGACAAAAAAATGACTAGCAAGTTCAAATCTCTAACAACTCCTTTTCAAATTAGCAACGATCATATTTTTGGAGAAATTATAAATAACAGACATAAATTTCATTTATGAGAAGTTGAATAGAAGAAAACAACCAAGAGAGCGCTCTAATATCTGACATCCTAAAACCTTCAACAAGGAAATCAAACTCACAAACTTGAACAGTCTGCTGGCTATCTACTCAATAAAGCGTTTTACTTGAAAGCCAACAAATAAAATTTTATATATCTTATAGAGAAGTTTGTGTAACTTAAGTAAAGTCTAAGTGACTTAAAAGTCTGTGTGAGTTTAGGAGGTCTAAGTAACCTATTGTAACAATGGACTAAGTGTTCTTGTATAACTAAATTTTATGTAAACTTTTATAGTGAGTGTCTTCTCTTAAGTAAGAAGAGAAGAAGTGTGGAATACGTGTTGAACCACTATAAAAATACTATCTCATCTCTTGCTTATTTTTATCTGTTGCTTGTATATGTTGTCTTGCTTATATTTGCTGCTCTTGTTTTAGTATTGCCTTCGCAGTATCAAATACTTAACGGGATTTCTTATTCCGCTGCATTCAAAATTTCTAAGTAAACTTTTCTTAAACCTTTTTTAAGTAAGAAATATGTTTTCAGTAAGAAAGTTTTTAAGTAAAGTGAAAATTATGAAAATCATATTCTAGTATTTTTCCTTTATGACCTAACAATATGATTATAATGTACAAAGATTTCAATTATTTATAATTCATATTTTAGACAATAAATATTTGGAGGTGGGTGAAGATTGGGGATGAGGTAATTAATTTTTTTAAAAAAAGAAATACTATTATTGAAAATGCTTGCTGCATATAGTTCATATTTAGACCATAGATATTTGGAATGTAGAGAATGGTGGGGTAATGATTTAAAAAAAAATTAGTATGTATAAAATATTATGTATACTTAATGTTTAGACCGTAGGTATTTGAGAGGATATGTTGCGGATGATACTGATAAGTTTCTTTTAAATGGTATGCAAGAAAATATTTTTAAATAATATGTATATAAAAAATGTAGACACTGATTTTTTTTATTATTGATTTATTTAATTACATTTTTAATTAATTTTGTGTATTTTATGTTGCAGGAGAATAAAATGGAAAGTTGCAAAAATAAATACATTTTTAGTTAATTACATTTTTAGTTCCACTTCTTCTTTTATTAAATACTCCTAATTCACTTCAACTTTTCTCAATTCCTACTTCTATTAGGAATTAAAAAATCTATAATTAAATAATTTTAAAATAAAATATATGAATATAATATAATAAATAATTTTATATGCATGAGTAATGAAATTATGTACAAAACATTAAATGCGATATTTGATAGTTTAATTAACATAATTATGATACTTATTTAAAATTAATTTTATGAAATAAATACAACAATTCTTAAGTGTATGTTAAGTAACTTTGTTGTATATATTATCATAATTAATTATTTTAAAGTATATATATAAACACATTATAAATTATATAAATAAAATCAATATTTCGATTTAAATTATATTGTTTGACTTAAAGCATTACTCATTTCATCCCATAAAAATCGCAACACTTTTTTTCAAGTGTATGATAGGAATTTTAAGACATGTCAAAATTATAACTAAATATCTCATTTTTGTACGATTTTTAAATATTTCATAATTTCAAATGTTATACATTTAGTTGTATTTTAAATTTTTTAAAATTAAATATCTAAATAGATGTTTTATGCGTCTTAAAATTCGGGCCGCACACTTTAAAAGAAGTGTTACAATTTTTATAGGACAAAGGAAATATTTGTTTTATTAGTTGAGATATTTTTGTATAGTTATTTTTTTGGGTTACTAAAATTTATCAGAATTATTTTGTTATAATTATTTTAATTAACATCTTTAATTATAATCGATTTGTGATTTGCTTGTTTAGGTGTATTCGTTTAATAATTGTCTAGTGGATTATGTTATATGTATTTATTATATTTTCTTTTAGTTAATAATTGTTAAGATTTACCACATATTTTAATTTTATTTTCTAAATAGTTTTAGTTTTAATATGATTTAAAACATATTTCTAATGATATAAATGTTTCAAATATTTTTTATATTTTATTTTTGTATGATCTCTCTAACTTTGCATTTGAATGTTTGAGATATGTTTTCAAATTTATAAGTAATATAATATCTATTATATATGAGTAAGTGTAAGATAATATATTTTAATTAGAGTTTAAATCATAAGTTCTGTTGACTCCACATCAATTTAATTAAAAATTTTAACATAACTTCAAAAAATATTAATGAATAATCTAAAATATAATATTAGACATCATATTTATTGTAATTATTAAGTACTATATTTTATTATTTTTAAAAAAAATTTATTATCAAAATTATAGGTTCTTTTTTTAATGATATTATAAGTTTTATGTGATAAAATTATTAATAAACTAGTTTTAAAACTCGTGCACAACACAGGTAATTACAATTATTGATATGAACTTAATTATTTCATTAGTATAAATTTAAATTAATAATTAATATTATACTTTATTTAACTGTAATCAATCAATTAAAGTGTATCGTATTAGCTTGTGCAATTATTGATTTCATTATATCTATTTTGTTTATGTGATTTTAATTAATAATTAACTTTATTATGATTAATTTGATTCTATTGTTTCGTTTAAGACTGATAAATGAATTCACTCTTGGTTAACTAATTTTTTGAATAGTTCAATATATTTTAATTATGATAATTTTAAGTTAATAATTATTATTTTGAACTTTTACGTAAATTATACTTCATAGTATTATACAAATATGAAGTTTTACTATTAGAGTTTTACTTACATATACGTATTATCTTTTAAATATTTGATCTAAGAAACATTTAATTAATTTGAGATATTCTTAACTTTTAATTTAAAGACTGAATCTTTTCCATCAACTTATAATGATTATGTGAATTAACAAAAATTACTATTATTTGAATTTAGAATATATTTAATTGAAAACTAAAATGTTTTCAATGTATATTATATAATTTAACATATTTTATTTTCATTTATATATTTAACATATTTGAATATTTAATGCTTTTAAGTTTTTAAGGCTATATCGTATTTGATTAATATTTGATCAATTTATTGCAATAAATTTTGTATTTTGTCTATTGTTTTGATTATGTTATTCGTTTTCCTTGGTCAGTTAATTAGTTATCTTTTTATACGGAGTATTATATTTAAATTCTTACTGTACACGAGTATTGTTTTTATTGAAACAATTGGTAGAAAAAAAAGAAGAAAAAATACAACTGCCTACATATCCCCATCACTTTACATTTCCCAACCTCTCTCTCTCTCTCTCTCTCCTTTTCAATTTTTTCTTCCCTGTTCTCTTTCTCCGCCTCTCCTCGTTCCGTTTAGTCTTTTTCTTCTTCCCCTCTTTCTCTATTATTCTTTCATTATTGAGATAATTTCTGTAATTAATCTTTTGTTTTTTGTCTCTTAGTTCTACTCATTATTACTATTATATTTTAAAAGAGAGTTTTTTCCCCTAAATCTCCAAAGCACAAACTGGTTTTTGTGTTTTTAAAATTAGTAATACTTGATATATGTAATAAAATTATGAAATTAGTAATACTTGATATATGTGGTAAAATATTTTTTTATTATATAACTAAAATTAAGTTAATTCATACAAATTTAATATCAAACAATAATTAAATATATTTTATATTAATTTAAAATATACAAAATATTAACTTATAATTATCAATAAAATATTTAAATTAAACAATAAAATAAAAATAACTCGTGCAAAAGCAGGAATTGCGAGCCAGTAAATTTTAAAAAGTCAATCTGATATTTTATAGGTAATAATAGAAAATAGCAAATATCAAAGAATGAATACTTAGCGCGAAATAAAAATAAGAATGAATCATTTAACAATAAATAAATAAATAATAAGAATGAATCAATAGTTCAATTGCCATCTTGAATAGTTGTAAGAAAAAATTGTGATGGATGTAAGAAATTGAATTCTTGGTGAAGAAAGATCAAAATCTCAAACAAGTCAATAATAATAATAAAAGGAGATTTGAAAATTGTGACCATTCATAAGAGGAGAATAAAAAAACAAATACGGCCTGTATATTGTGTATATGTGAGTAAACGATACAACATCATTATTATCGAATATTTTTTCGACAAATGGATGAGTATTATACCCAACACAAATATTTGAGCGACTAGCAATTAACTAATTAACTTCCAAAAAAACAAACATAATTCGATGATGTAACAAACTTAAAAAAAAATATATTAACCTTAAAAATAGTCAGTTTTATATCCTAAGACAAGAATTAGTTATGTTATACATATAAGGTTGTAATGTACTCTCTTCATTCCTTTTTATTTGTAATTTAATTTTTCTAAACGTTATTTTATGTAAATTTTTGTACATATTAAATATTTTATTTTATTTTAAAAAATTAATATATAAAAATATTTTAAATGAGTATTAATATAAATAAAAATTTTAAATAAAATAAAAAAATTAACATAAAAAATATTTACTTAAAACGACGTTAATAAAAGTCAAATTACAAATATACGGCGGCAAATTGATAGTTGGAGTTTGGATTGCCTTTACCATCTTTTCAACGTTTTAAAAATTGTAAACCATGTGGAACAAGGATCGAAGCATTTCACAATACACATTGGTAGCATAACGAGCATTTCGGTTGAGACGTGCGAGTTCGTGGCTTTTAATATTATTTTACACAATACTAATATTATTCCCTCCGTTCACAAATATAAGTTATTTGAATTATAATAAATTACATATTTTATTTTAATTAAAAAAAATTTATATTAATTTTCATTTAAAATATTTTTAATTATAATGAAATATTTAATATATAAAAAATCCATATAAATTTACATTTAAAAGAATGTATTAAAAAAGGAGGAGGCAATAATATTTATTATTTCGATTTCAATTTGTCTCATGAGCTGTCTCCATGTGCTAAGTATTACAGCACCAGGTGGATAATAAGATTACAAGTTGTACATGTGGTGTCCCATTGGGTGCACGAGAAGAGAATAAATAAAGAATAATTAGTATTAATCCGAACACAATTATGAAAGGTAGGGTATTGAGGCCCAATTTTTCTCTATTTATTTATTTAATTTAGACGTAAGGCGTAAAATAATGAGTGCACAAAAAAATCATACAACTATCAATTATTCAACTACATAAAATATGATTTTAATGAAATATAAGCACATGCAGCAATAATAGATCATTATTTCTTAACTATTAATTACTTCAAACTCTAAAGGAGACTTTTTTTTAAACGTATGTATGTAGGGATCTATGATTATAACTAAGTTTAATATAAGTACATGTAATATGAAAATGATGTTGTAACTTTACTCATATTTAAATACTTTAGTAAATTTCATAAGTAGTATATTATCATTGAAATCTATAATATTTGCAACACTTTTGTCTTCGATCTAAAAATATGTAATACATAATATTGTACTATATTATTTAGACAAATTAAGGTTTGATTCTTAACCAATAAAATGAGAACGTAAAAACCAAGAAAAAGAGAGCAAATCGATCATTAAATTAGTGGTTGATTTGCTATTTGAAAGAGCCTGGAGCTATTATACTTACTATCACTTCATTTTATTTTTTTCCAAATTTTTTTTTTCAATGATCTGAATTACTTAGATTGGTGATATGTAAGGGTCTCACTGTCTCATATCTAACCCCAAGATACCCGGAAAAAGGGGACTTTGGGGACCTAAGCAAACATTTTTTCGAATTCGACTCATTTAGAGGTTTTAGAGAATTTTATCTCGTAAATTTCTTTTAATCTGAATCATTCATCTATCTCTAATGGTTAAAATCTAATAATTAATTTCAATATTTATTATAAAACTTAACAATAAACAATAAATAAAAAAAACTCAACTTAAAACCACTGTATAAACAATTATAAAATATTTATTATTTACTATTCAAAACATAAATAAATATAAATTTTTCCATATATAAATATAAAATCACATAATGTGTTTCTTTTGCTTGGTAAATCGTACAATATCTGTATCATAATTAATTAAAATCATGCAACCATATACAACTATTTAGTAATTAATAAAAATGGTATAATTATAAATAATGTTAATTATATTTAAATTTAATTATAATAATACACATATTTAAATTTTACTTATTGAAACATAAATTAGATAATTATAACAGTGAAATTAAATTTATGCATACATATTTACAATATAAATATTTAAATATAAATATTACTCAACAAATGGAATACATTATGTGAGTGATTGTTTATATGCAGATACATAGATTATTGGTAGAGATAATAAATTACAATTTGAAATCTTCCTATATTTTTAAAAAATAAAAGGAAATATTTTTGTATATTCTATAATACATTCTAAATACTAAATAATTTGTAATATAAACCGTATTTCCTCTATTTCATAATAATTGACATTTGACTTTTTTGCAAATAACTTTATGTGAATTTTTGTATATGTTAAATATTTAATTATATTCTAAAAAAATAGTAATTATATTTATATTTACAGTTAATTATAATAATTCACATATTTAAATTTTACTTATTGAAACATAAATAGATAATTATATTATTGAAATTAAATTTATGCACAAATATTAATCAGCAAATGGAATACATTATGTGAGTGATTGTATTATTGGTAGAGATAATAAGTTGTGTTGTTCCCCGATGAATGTTTGTTGTAGTCGGGAGGGGGTGATTGTATTATTGATAGAGATAATGTGTTGTTCCCAGATGAATGTTTGTAGCCTCAAGGGGTGGGGGAGATAATTCAAGAACCATTTGCGCAATTAAAAACAAGTTGAATTATCTTTGAAACAATAAAACTTATTTTATTGAATCCGAACTTGAGTTACAATCTGGTAATCACAACTTGATACCAGCTTCTGAAAAATATATTTAATGATGAACAACTACAAATTCTAGAATATATTTCTAGTTACTCAAGTTCTAATAACTTGATGCGTTATTACAATGAATATCTCTCTCTTTCGTAATCGCAATAACAATAATAATGTATCGTATGTTATCCATCTAATCTGAATTTAAGCTTATATACAAGTTCTGACAATCTTAACTAGATTCAAATTAGCTACTCGACCTTACCAATTCTAATGCAACTTTGTATTGGATCTTCTGATCGGCTTCTTGTTTGCAATTTCAAATCCTACTCAAATTTGGATTTCATCTTCTAGTGGAATGTGTTCTTCAATATCCTCTTATAAATCTTTATTTGCTAATGAACTTATCCTCCCATGAGCTTTTCTACCGATGAATAACTTTATTCACCGATGGTGTCATTTATCCTCTGATGAAAACTTTATCTTCTCATGACCATTTATCCTCTGATGCAAATTATCCTACGATGAACAAATCACAAAGGCATAGATTTATCTTATGTCTGATTACTTGGATTATTAATCTTGTGATTGTTGGGTCTAGGTGATTGCCTATTTGTAAATTAGGATTAGATAACTTAACATAATAAGCCTTGTAAAATTTGAAAGCACGACTATGCAATTGCTGTGAAATTGCTTTGTCATTGAAGTTGAAGATTAGGCGAAAAAGAGTTAGAATTCTTCAATGAGTTTCAAGAATAACTGTCACCAAAGTCTGTTTGGTTGTCACCAAAGTCTGTTTGGTTGTCGCCAAACTCTATGCAAAATACTTCAACTCCAAAGTCATTACTATTGCCAAAGTCAAATGATTGTCGCCAAAGTCATCGGGAACTTCTCTATCGCTGAAATCAAGTAAAAGCCCAAAGATTACTCATCGTCAAAGTCATCGGATAATTTACACTAGCACCAAAGTACTCGATATTAGGGGATAAAATGGCCATCACCAAAATACTCGACATCAGGGGATAAAAAGGCTATCGCTAAATTACTCGGCATCAGGGGATAAAATGGCCATCGCCAAAGTACTCGACGTCAGGGGATAAAAAGGTTATTGCCAAAGTACTCAGTATCAGTGGACAAAAGCCTAGCGCCAAAGTATGGTTAAAAGACTTAGCGCCGAAATGAATACCATCAAAGAATAATGAACTCAGTGCTAAAGTCTGCTTTTAACCATCACCAAAGTCCACCGATTTCGTGTATCAAAAAGAAAGATGACTTCACACGACATGATAGAGCTACAGAAACAAGAAAGAAAAGTGATTGTACGTTTTCAGCTACTTTTCTATTCTTGACAAATCTACAGCATAAAAGGCAAGAGAGAAAGATGGAAAAGTTACTTAACAAAAAAAAAAAAAAAGATGGAATTGACAAAAAGTAATCTTTCCATATCTTTATTGCAACAAATCTTGATTATATATTCCTGCACGCTTTAATGTAAAGAAAGAGTGCTACACAAGAAATATGTCTATAAATAGACAGACTCTTTCTATCAAAGAAAAAAAAAGAAATAGTAAAAGAAATACAAGATACACATACATAGAAAAGATACATAGTTTTTCTCTTTTGTAATAGAAACTGAAACTCTTATTTCAAAATAGGAAACTGATTGAAAAAGCAGGTTGTAGCAAAACCCGAAGATGAATAAACTTTATTAGCCTTGAAATTTCTATGATGTTTTTCTCTATTATATTCTTTCTCTTTAACACACAGAAACTACAACATAATACAATACTTGTTCATTTCTTTTATTTGTTGTTTGCAAAAAGTTTGAAAAGTGAAGAGTATTGTATTCAACCCCCCTTCTACAATACTCATCTGGGAAAAACAATTGGTATCAGAGCATGACAGTTTTTACTAACTATAAAAGATCCAAGATGAGTACCAAAGAGGTTACAAGCATCAAAATCCTTGTTCTTGAAAAGAACAACTACAACATGTGGAAAAGAAAAATGATGTTGTTCATCAGCATCCAAAATCTCATGTATCTAGGGATTCTTGAGAAAAGGCCTTTCGTCCCCATGAGACATGTTTCTGAAACTACAAAGGATGGAAAGGTTATAGAGCAACATTATAAGCTTAAGGATCCCTTTGAGTATACAAATATAGAGAGGGAGAAGGTATCAATGGATATACACATACAACTTATATTAAGTGAAGCACTAGATGAGGTGATGTATCATAGTGTTATGAATAACACATCTGCAAAGTAGATTTGGGACACTCTAAAGGTTTTGTGTGAGGGCATAGAAGAAGTAAGAAAGAACCAGAGGCAGATTCTGGTAACTCAGTATGAAACCTTCATGGCAAAACCAAATGAACACATAACTGAGGTATTTGAAAGATTTAATAAGTTTATGAATGACCTCTAGTTACATGGAAAAAAATATGATAATGATGAGGTTAATCTAAAGTTTACGTTGACCCTCCTAAACCATCTAGAAAACAAGACAACAACAATCAGAGAATCAAGGGATTTAACACAAATCTCCCTAGATAAACTCTATGGAATCTTGAAGACCTATGAGCTGGAGCAAGCTTAGAAAAGAAACATCTACAACAAAAACAGAAGCTCCAGCTCAGGCATAGCACTGCTGACAAGTGAAGAAAACATAATGGAAGAGAGAGTCCTTGTTGCAAAAGACAAGGAAAAGGAACCTGAAGAATGTCATAAGATAAATCTACTCACAAAGATTGAAGATTGTGAAAATGATGAAAACTACACTCTAGAAGAGCTAGACGAACTTGAAAACAAAACCATGGCCTATATGGCAAGAAAGTTTAAGAATCTGAGATTCAAAAGAAACTTAAGATTCAACAAGTCTGGTCCTCAAGCAAGTGGATCCAACTCAAGCAGTTCCTCCAGATCCAGTTTTAAAGGAAGATATAAAACTAGGAGCATCGATAAATCAAAAATCAGATGCTACAACTGCAATGAGTTAGAGCACTTTGCTACTAAGTGTATAAAGCTAAAAAAACCCAAATCTACCAAGGACTATGATGAGCTCAAGAGGAAGTATGACATGCTCCTGAAAAAGTAAGGAAAGAGATATATTACTGAAGGAAAAAACTGGGATGATTCTGATGAAGAAGAACTAAAGGAGTATGTCAACATGGTACTCATGGCCAACTCATCTGATGACAGTTCAAGGAAGAGCATTCACGTACCAAATCTCTCTAGTATTAAAATGTCTAACTGAGAATATAAAAGAACTGTTGAAGAACTTAGTGTAGACTTATTTTAGATTCATACTAGCCTAGTTGCTTCTAATGAAGAAAATGCTAGACTGATAACTGAAATTGAAAAATTGACTGCTAGAAATGAAGAACTTCAACTAGCGTTTGTCACACTAGAGTCTTTAAAATAAGAAAATGAGTATTTAAAGATCAAAGTTAAATGTGCCAAAGAGATTGAGGAATTCCTTAGAAAAGAATTATCTCAAAATGAGTTTAAGATTGTTGCCTTTAAGAAGTCTACTGACATCACTAAAGAAATTCTTGATAACTTTATCATAGGATCAAAAGTAGGAAATAGGCTATGAATATGACAAGAAAACAAGATATCCTTATCAAACATGAGTTGATGCTTGGAGATGAGAAAGAAAAGAAGCAGATTCACAAAACAAAAGAATTTGTGAGCAAAAAGGAGATTCCTATTAGGGAAATCAAATCCCAAAATGTAAAGCAAAATAGGAATTTCCCAAGTAGGTCAAAACAGGTCAAGAAAGAAAAGAAGAGTGAAAAGGTAGTTATTGTTAAAAGAGTCAATGTTAAGATAGTAAAAGAAAACAATAACTCCCCAGTAGCTCACATGATAAAGACAAAAGACCAAACAAAAATGGGAAAGTAGGAATAAACAAAAATAGTAACTATGCTCCTATTCCCAATGCTCCTAGGAAAAAGTGCATAAGTTGCAACTCTGTCAGCCACCTGTTGCGGCCGAAAACTTTTTTTTGAAAAATATGTGGGTTGAGTTGTGAGATTGCTCATTTAAAAGTTTATTCAAAACCCTTTTCCAAAAGTCTAATTTTTTATAAATGCGATGGGGTGATAAAATCATTTTCCAAAAAATGAGTTGCTTCCTAACAAAATCTGAGATAGTGTGTTAGGATACCTTTTCAATTTTACTTTTTTTTGAAAAGTTAATTTCAAGATGACTCATAAATTATGGTTGAGGCAAAACAAAGAAAAACTGAGTTCGTTGCTAGGTTGAACAGGAGGAAGGTGTTAGGCATCCCCTATCCTCACTATAAGTAATGACTGCTTTTTTAGATTATGTTTTTATGAAATCATCTCTTAAAATTTGAAGTTATTTTTGAAAGAAACATTAAAGTGCACACGTGTGCCGATGTGTGTGTGTACTTTGTGCATTTCCATTATCAACTTTGGTTACATATTACAAGGGATAAACTAGGACTGAAGGACTAGTCCTAAAGTAAAAATCAAACAAACTCCTGCCCGAAGCAAACCAGAAATTACAACACTATCGATATAAAATTTAGCTAACTTAGAACTAGACAAGATGAGTTTCAGTGAATATTGGCCCTGTACTGTAGACTCTCAACTGTTGTCCAAGAAGGTTTTAAAATCCATGAATCATTAGCTCAGGCATGCCATGAAACAAAAAAGTTAGAAAAGAAATCATAACTATATAAATATGTATCTGTGGATAACAAAGTAAAAAAAAGAAATCATTTTTAGAATACAATGTATAAACTGAAATCACATAGAAATCATGAAGGGGAAAAATATATTTATGACAGAGTGTGAGATTGGATGATATGTAGGTGTATAGGAGATTAAATATAAGAAGGTTTCCAAATAGAGGTAGTTATAAATGAAAGCTATTCTTGACTGGAAACCATGCTATTGTAGGGATACGAAGTAACCTTGACCAAAGCAAAAGGATGAAGGGACAGGGGGCGAGATAAATAAACAATTCAGTAAGCCTTGGTTGTTTTTTTTTGATTGATATAGAATAGGAAATTACAAGGATGATTATTTGTGTGAGGAAATAAAGCCTCTCTTTCTCTAGCTAAACTCTAAAGAAAAATCTTATGAAATTCTCTCAAGGTCTTCTCTTTTCCTTTTGGGTTTTTCCTCTCTGTTTCTTTTTCCTCTGTAATTTCCTCTATATCTCCCTATGTTTTTTTTGGGTTTTTCTCTATGTGTCTCTCTATTTTTCATGCCCTTTTCTGTGTGGTTTTGGGTCTGTATTTATAAGCCAACTCCTTCGTCCTCTAGGCTTCCTCCATAATCTGTGTTTCAAAATATCTTGGATATTTCCTTGGTAATTGCAGCTTTGTCACCTGGCTTTTCTTTTTTAGATGGACTTCCTTGCACGCCAAACCTGTTATGTGACCCCTATTGCGGCTGGTCTTTTTCTATTGGACCATCTTTTTTTTATTTATTTATTAATTTCTTAGCTTTGGCTGAGTTAATGGATTGTTGGAGTCAGCCATGTGTCATCCCACATGTCATCTTTAATCTCTAATGTTCATTTTGTCTTTGATGCAGTAAGGAGTTCTTGTGCAATCCTAAGCAATAGTCTCTGATGGGCTAAATCTTAGTCCCCGATAGGCTAAGTCTTAGTCTCTAGTAGGTTAAGTCTTAGTCTTTGATAGGCTAAAGCTTAGTCTCTGGTAGTTCAGTTCTGTAGGTGAGTGGTGAGAGTTGATTTGAGTTTTCTTTTGCCAACATAGGACATCATTCCTTAAAGATACAATGCATTTTGAGTGGATAACATCTTTTGATGATGCTAGGCACTTGAGAATGACATTATTTATCATTGCACCAAATCTGTGAATTAGTCTCTGATAAGCTAAAATTAGTCTCCAACAGTGCAATTTATCCCTTGGAGAGTTAGTCTCTGATAGTGTAATTTATCCCCTGATGAGCTAGTCTCCGACAGTGTAATTTATCCCTTGACGAGCTAGTCTCCGATAGTGTAAACCATCCCATGATGAGCTAGTCTCCGACAGTGTAAACCATCTCTTGACGCCCATACTACAGTCTTGCTTTGCTCTATGTTTTCAACATTTCGTTCATTCTTAAAGTCACCACAGATCTTGTTGAACTTCCTAACCAATGCTCCATACAAGCATTACTATAAGATAAGTCTAAGGACACCTTTTTTCGCACCAGGCTCAAACACCTTGGCAAGATCCTCAGATGTATAGACTTTGATGCAAGTTACGTTGACATTTTGTTCATCAATCCGTAATCTTAGCTCCTTAGGGGGATACAGTTCCATGCACTTCTCAAAAAAGAACCTGTCAATCCTGCACTCAACAAAAAATTAAATCCACCAAGCCTCACTCCATATTTGATTATTTCCTTTTATTAAATCAAAGCAACATAAATAAAATAAAGCCAAAAAATGAGGTGTCTACACCACCTGACACATAAGTGCACCAATAAACCTAGCACAACTTCTAACCATTTCTGTCAAAAACAGAAATTTGACAATACTTTATTGAGACATAGAGCTTATCCCTACTGTGACAAGTTTGAATGTATGCCATATGCTATAAATGTTTTATTCAACTATTTTAATATGATGCATACTTCTCATGAAACTTGTAAATATCAAGTTATGCAAAAAGCCAAAAGCAAGACTCCCAGTCCTCCAAAAGCAAGGAAAGACAATGTCAATCCTCCTAAGATCAGAAAGGACACTTCAACCCCAAAAGCTAAAAGTAAATCTATTCCTATTCAAAAATGGGTGAAAAAGCAAGTCAAGGCTAACTTAAAACTTGATAAGAAAAATGATACGCTAAATGTTGTTAAAATTATTGAAAATAATTTTGTACCTACTAAAACTCAAGGACCCAACTAAGCTTGGGTACCAAAGAAAACATAAATGTTTTTTTGATTGTAGGGCAAGAAAAGGAGTAAAGTTGTGTGGATATTGGACAGTGTTTGCTCTCACATGACTGGTGATAAAGCCTTGCTATCACACTTAAAAGAGAAAGCTGGTCCACTGGTGACCTTTGGAGATGAGAACAAAGGCATCGCCATGGGATATGGCAGTTTGGAAGCTGGTAATGTATGTCATTGAACAGGTAGCATGGGTTGATGGCCTCAAGCATAATCTGCTAAGTGTTAGTCAATTCTATAACAGAGGTTTCCTTGTTACTTTCAAAGATGAGAAGTGCTTCATCACTCACAAGAAGTCTGGAGATCTTGCTTTTTCAGGAGTAAGAAAAAGGAAACTCTACATAGTTGACCTCAATTCTGCAGACAAATAAAGTGTCATGCTTCTACAACAATGCCTCAATCAGTGAGAGTTGGCAATGACATAACAAGCTGTCACATCTCAACTTCAAGACAAACAATTCTCTTGTTAAGAAGGAGCTGGTGATAGGGTTGCTTCAACTTGAATTCTCTCAAGAAGGATTGTGTAAGGCATGTCAAAAGGGAAAAATGGTGAACTCTTGCAAGACTGCTACATCCATTACAAATCCTCTACAACTCATTCACATGGATTTGTTTGGACCTACAAATGTTACGACAGTCACAAAGAAAAGATTTGCTTTAGTAATGGTGAATAACTATGGGTGAGGTTTCTGTATAGCAAAGATGAAAACCCTCAAATAGTCATGGACTTCATCAAGAAAGTGGAAAAAGAGTCCAACCAAGAAGTGAGAACTCTCAGAAGTGAATAGAACAGAGTTCAAAAATACAAAACTAAGAAACTTCTATGTTGATAAATGAATTACACATCAGTTCTCAGTCCAAGAACTCCAAAGCAAAATGGAGTGGTTGAGAGGAAGAATATGACTCTTATAGAGGCAGCAAGAACTATGCTTCAAGATACAAATCTGCTTACCTATTTCTAGGATGAAGCAATCAACATTGCTTTCTTCACCCAAAATAGGTCTATGATCAACAAAATACAAGGAAAAACTCCATATGAGCTAATGTGAGATAGAAAACCAACTATAAAGTTCTTACATGTCTTTGGAAGTAAGTGCTTTGTGCTAAGAGATAGTGAGCACCTTGGAAGTTTGAGGCCAAAGAAGATGAATGAATCTTTTTGGGGTATTCAATCATAAGCAAAGCCTACAAAATTTACATCATTAGACTGTAGAAAATTATGGAAAGCATTCATGTTACGTTTGATGATTCCAAATTTCTAGGACTACAAGATGATGATGAAACTGAATCTCTAAAATTTGAAAATGAAAACTATTCAGGAGACTCAGATGATGATGAAAAAGAACCTCATGTTGCTATAGAAGAACCAAGAGAAAAAATACTTCATCTGATTTTGATAATGCATCTCCATGCAATGCAATTTCAGAAAATGATGGAAACAATGTGACTAAAAACTCAACTATTGAAACAAGCAACAACTCAAGGGGAGTTTCTCATGAATCTACTAGCTCAACTTATGATGATAATACCACAAATGAAGCCTCTTCATTAAGAACAAATCTACCAATACAAAGGAGGTGGAACAGGAGTCATCCTTTTGAGTTAATCATTGGAGATCCTGAGCGTGGTGTAAAAACAAGAAGAGCTACCCAAAATGAGTATCTATTCTCAAATTTTTTTATCTCAAACTGAGCCTAAGAAAATTGAGGATACATTGTTGGATCCTGATTGGGTGATTGCTATGCAAGAAGAACTCAATCAATTTGAGAGAAAAAAAGTCTGGAAACTTGTGCCAAAGCCAAAAAATAGAATCATCATCGACACAAAATGGGTTTTTAGAAACAAAATGGATGAAGCTGTTGTCTTTTAGGAGCTGATGTTTGCTGCTTGTTAGGCGCTGGTTGTGTGTTGGTTGTCTACTATTGCCGTTTGCTGCTGCTGCTTGCTAGATTTGTGTTTTGTTGCTGGCTGTCTGCTAGTTGTTGCCGTTTGCTGCGGGCTGTCTGCTTGTTTTTCTAGCTTGTTTTCCCTAGCTAGCGAGATGTGCTAGTAGGTCCAGGGGGATGCCTCTCGTTATTTTTGTATCTGTTTCCTTTTTTTTTATATATTTTGCAAATTAACAAAAAAAATAATAATAAAAAATGGATGAAGCTGGTAGAGTAACAAGGAACAAGGCAAAACTAGTTGCTAAAGGGTATTCATAGGAAGAAGGCATTGATTATGATGAAACCTATGAACCTGTGGCAAGACTTGAAGCAATCCGAATTTTCTTGGCCTTTGCAGCTTACTCAAATTTTAAAGTATACTAGATGGATGCCAATAGTGCTTTTCTAAATGGGAAGCTAGAAAAAGAGGTGTATGTCCAGTATCCTCCTGGATTTGATGATTTCAAGCTTCCCAACCATGTCTATAAACTGGATAAAGCCCTCTATGGACTGAAGCAAACACCTAGAGCATGATATGACACTCTTTCCTAATTTCTTCTTGAAAATCATTTCACTAGTGGTGTCATAGACAAAAATTTATTTTTCAAAAAACATGCTCAGGACATTATACTTGTACAAGTTTACTTAGATGACATTATTTTTGGGTCTACTAATGAAATCTTGTGCAGAAAGTTTTCTAAGTTAACGCAAAATAGGTATGAGATGAGTTTGATAGAAGCACTGACTTTTTTCTTGGGACTTCAAGTGAGCCAAAGAACTAATGGCATATTCATAAGCCAGTCAAAATATATGAAAGATCTCCTAAAGAAGTTCAATCTTGAAGATGCATCACCTGGAAAGACTCCTATGCCAATTGCCACTAAGCTTGATGCAGATTTTAAAAGGCAAAAAGGTAGACATCACACCCTATAGGGGCATGATAGGTTCATTCTTATACCTTACTGCATGTAGAGCAAATATTAGGTTCTCAACTTGTCTCTGTGCTAGATTTCAAGCAGATCATAGAAAATCTCAACTAGTAGCCACCAAAAGAATTTTCAGATACCTCAAGGGAACTCCAAACCTTGGCATTTGGTATCCTAAGGACTTAGATTTTGATCTTGTTGGCTATTCTGATGTTGATTATGCTGGATGTAGAATTGACAGGAAAAACACAATTGGAAGCTGTCAATTTCTTGGTGGTAGACTAGTTTCATGGTTTAGTAAGAAACATCATTCAGTTTCAACTTCCACTATTGAGGTTGAATACATTGCAGTTGGAAGTTGTTTTGCTCAAATCTTATGGATGAGAAATTAACTTTTGGATTATGGCTTGACCTTGAACTAGATTCCAATTCTGTGTGATAATACAAGTGTCATAGCCATTACCAACAATCTTGTCCATCACTCTAGAACTAAGAACATTGACATAAGGTACATTTTATTCGAGAACATGTTATGAATGGTACTATTGAGTTACATTTTGTCTCTACTGACAAGTAGCTTGCTGACATTTTCACAAAACCTCTTAACGAATCAACATTTTCAAGACTGGTTAGTGAACTAGGTATGTTAAATTTAACAACCTAGAATATGTTGCAAGATATAATAGTTGTGAACTTTTTTTTTTTTTTGATAAATTGGGAATGAAATAGAAAGAAAAGGAAGAAACAGAAATAACGAGTGGCATACCCCCCAACCTACTAGCACAGGCCGCTAGCTAAGGGAACAAACCAACACGGGGAAACAGCAAAAAATTAGTTGTGAACTTATCTAACTAATTTTCATCTTCTAATGATCATTAGTTAGGTATGTGAATCCAACTATTTTGTTTGCAGCAATCCAGAGTTTGCGCTTGTCTTTTTAAGTTTAGTGCTAGTCAAAATTAAAAAAAACAACCATTTAGTTTGGCGTGCGTTAGATTGTCATTGCTTAAGTTCAAGTCATTCTATTTTGGTGTCATTTTATTCTCGACAAAGTTTGGCACTTGCGAACTGAGTTTGGTGTTAGTCAAATTTAAGTTCAGTGCTACTCTCTTTTCTTACTTTTAGAGTTTGACGCTATTTTAAAGTGGTAGGTGTTAATTATGTCTTGTTGTTTTAATGGTGAGTTTGGTGATGTTCAATTAAGTTCAGTTCAGACTTTTTTTTACTATTAAAAATAAAAAATAAAAAAATTCCGAGTTTGATGCAAGTCTTGGTCACTTAAGCGCTTAAATTAGTTTAGCGATAAAGAATTGTACACCGAGGAGTTTGACGTTGATAAAAGTTTGGCGCAAGTTTTGGTTACTTAAGCATTGAACTAAGTTTGGTGATGATGTTTTTGTACACCAAGGAGTTTGGCGCTGATCTAGTTTTCTAACTTGAATACATGATTTGGAAATTTTAAACTCTCAAATCCTGGAGGTTGTTGGACATACACCTCCTATTCCAATTTCCCATTTAGGAAAGCACTTTTCACATCCATTTGATAAACTTTGAAATTTGAATGTGTTGCATAGGCTAAGAAAATTCTTATAGCCTCAAGTCTGGCTACTGGTGCAAAGGTCTCATCAAAGTCAATCTCTTCTTCTTGAAGATATCCTTTTGCAACCAATCTTGCTTTGTTCCTTATAACAATGCCAGCTTCATCCATCTTGTTCCTGAATACCCACTTAGTACCTATTATAATTCTGTCTTTGGGTTTAGGTACTAGTTTCTATACTTGATTTCTTTCAAATTGATTTAGCTCTTCTTGCATAGCCATTATCCAATCTGCATCTTGAATGGCTTCTTCAAATTTCTTTGGCTCCATTTGTGAAAGAAAACAAGCATATAGGCATTCATTAGATGTTGTTTTTCTAGTCTGCACTTTCTTGTTTGGGTCACCAATAATTAAGTCTGATGAATGACTTCTGGCCCATTTGGGATTAGAGATGTATCTTGATGAGCTTGCTTGATTGACATCTCCTCCCCCTAAGTCTGTGCTCCCAACTTCTGAAAACCTTCCCCCTGAATTAGTGCTTAATTCAAGGTTCAAGTTATCCCCTGATGGAGTATCCCCTGATCTGTTGTCCAGGAAATTGACTCTATCTGTGGAAGGGGCTTCTACATTGTTTGGATTGACATCAGGAATGGATAAATTCTCCATTTGTCTGCACTCATCAGCTTCAATCTCTTGATAATTAGTTTCATCTTCATTTTCAAACCTGAGCTCTTCATGAAAACCAGGGTTTTCAAGTCCAGAAATCTCTTGATCACCAAAAGCTACATTTATAGACTCCATCACCACCTGAAGTCTCTTGTTGTAAACCCTGTACGCCTTAAATGTCAGGGAGTAACCTAGGAAAATTGCTTCATCAGCCTTTCGATCAAATTTTCCTAAGTTCTCACCAAAGTTCCTTAGAATAAAACATTTGCATCCAAAAACATGTAGGAAGTTGATGCTTGGCTTTCTCCCTGTCATTAGCTCATATGGTGTCTTATTGTGAGCCTTGTTGATTAATGACCTATTTTGAGTGAAGCAAGCAGTGAAAATTGCCTCAGTCCAAAAATAGGTAGGAATCCTCGCCTTTGCTAGCATTGATGTAGCAGCTTTTATCAGGGTTCTGTTCTTCCTTTCCACTACACCATTCTGTTGAGGAGTCCTCAGAGCAGAAAATGTATGGTTGATGCCTTTCTACACACAAAATCCATCAACAGCTGCATTCTTGAATTCAATTCCATTGTCTGTCCTCAACATTCTAACTATTGACATTGACTCAATTTCCGCTTTCTTAATGTGGTCAATGATTTGTTGAGGAACTTCTGATTTAGCATTTTGAAACTTCACCCAAGTGTATCTGGTGTAGTCATTCACAATGACCATTGCAAATCTTTTCTTTGACACTAACATAATATTGACAGGACCAAAGAGATCCATATGTAGCAATTGAATTGGATCTTTAATCATTGTGGCTTCCTTGCTGACAAAGGACGTTTTCCTTTGCTTCCCTTGTTGACAAGCTGGACATAATCCTTCTTGAATGAATTCCATTTTGGGGTAGTCCAGTTACCAACTCTCTCTTCACTAAATCATTGATAGCCTTGAAGTTTAGGTGAGAGAGCTTCTTGTGCCACAATCTGCTCTCATCAGGGGTTGCCTTGCTATAGAAACATGATTCTCCACTTACTGAATTGAAATCAGCAACATAGAGATCTCCTTTTCTTATCCCTGACAAAACCAGCTTCTCATCATTCTCATTTGAGATCAAGCAATGATCCCCTTTAAAGGAAATGATGTATCCTTTGTCACATAGTTGACTTATGCTTAATAAGTTGTGCTTAAGCCCATTAACCAGTGCTACATTTTCAAATGAGACATTCCCATTTGCTGCTTTACCATAACCAAGAGTCAGTCCTTTGCTGTTATCACCAAATGAAATCACTGGACCATCCTTCTCTTGAAATTCTGTGAGTAGGGCTTTGTTTCCTGTCATGTGCCTTGAGCAACCACTGTCCAGAAACCAGACTTGACTACCTTTGACTTTTCCTTGTGAGCTGCTACTGTCAGTGGATGAGGCCATCAGAGCTAGGTTGACATATTCTTCAACATCTGAGTCAGCCCAGTTCTTTCCCTCTGCAATATATGATTTTCCCTTCTTGTTTGCATTAAGAAGGTCAAAATATTTCTTCTTGTAGTCCACTTCAGCTTCTTTGACTCTGGATTCACCTTCTTTTATGGCCTTGCGACACTCATTTGCGAAGTGGCCCATCTCATTGCACTTGTAGCACTTTATTCTTGATTTGTCAATAAAGTTTTTAGTGCTACTAGGCTTCCTTGCTGAAAATCTTTTGTATCCCGTAGGGTTTTGGAATTTCAGCTTGGAAAACCTTTTTGCAAGAAAGGCCATGGTTTCATCCAGCTCCTCTAACTCTTCAGGAGTATATTCATCTTCCTTGGAGTCAGCTTCGTTGTCCCCTTCAAGTTCAGCATCTCCTAACTGCTGCTTCATCAAGACACTTGGTCTTGCTTCTTCTTTGTCCTTCTTGGCAGCCAGCAGGGCTACATATTTAAGCTTCCTAGCATCCCCTGACATTTTAGATCTTTGTTGAACCTCAAGTTCATATGTCTTTAGGGTGCCATAAAGCCTATCCAAGTCTAAGAGATTCATGTCCTTGGATTCTCTGATGGATGTCGTCTTAGGATCCCATGATATGGGAAGAGCTCTCATGAACTTTCTGTTCACATCCTTGTTAGCGTAGGCCTTCGCATATAATCTCAAGTCATTTACCAACCTATTAAATTTGTCGAACATTTCAGTGAGTGTTTCACCATTTTTCATTGTGAACCACTCATACTATTGTGTCAACAGCTGCAATTTATTCTCCCTTACTTCCCCCGTTCCATCACAAAGGATTTGTATGGTATCCCATATAGATTTAGACGTTGTAAGATTCATTATTCTATTCAGCATATCATCGTCTAAACCATTATATAGGATGCCTATGATCTTAAGATCCTTTTTCACTTTCTCTCTTTCCTCTGGAGTCATCTCTTCAGTTGTTTTTGGAACTAACCTTTTCGGAACACTGACTCCATTGACCACCTCCTAAGGAATGAGTTTCTTTGGAATGTGAGGGCCTTCTTCTAAGATTTGAAGATATTCATCATCGATTGCTCTAAGATGAACTGTCATGCGTTGTCTCCAGAAGAAGTATTTTCCCCTTTCCAACACGGGGACTTTACTGTTTCCAGCTTTGTTGGCCATAGATGTTGATCGTTGTTATCAAGTATAATCTGCTAAGAGGCTCTGATACCAATTGTTAGAATAATATAAGCTCAAGTGTTTGTAGAAGGGGGGGATGAATGCAAACACTATAAACTTTTTGCTCTTTTTAAACTTCAGTTGGGCCTGATAGGAAACATCTACAATGAACAGAAAAACTATAAAATATGAACATACATATTCAAGTTAAAATAGTTGTATTAAAACTTGATGTTTTTCTGGATAATCACAAATGTGATTAAACAGCTACAACATCTGTAATAAAATTACATCTTCAAATTCACACTCACTAGCTTCTAATCTTTCTTTGAAATATTTCTCTCAAGATATATTACAAAGCTGCTCTAGTGATTTGTGTGCTTCTTTGTTTGTTGATCTGTTGGATTGATCTATCTTTTTTTTATGTAATGAGAACTCCTTTGCATATATAGAAATCCGAGGTTGAACCCACGTGCTGTAGACATGCTACTTTTCTCAACTCAGCTACATATATGTCACATCGTTGTCCTTTGTGACAGACTGCTGCTGCTTTTTGTTACTTCTTTTTCTTCCCCTGATCTGTGTGCATTTAATGTTCGATATTTCTCATTGGACCATAACAAACTTCAAGAGATATCTTTCCAGTTAATATCTCTTGCTTCTTCAACAAGCTTCGTTGATTTGAGTGTAAGTTCTGATGACGGGTGTATGTAGTCATAACCATCTACTGACGACAAGCCCTGATTAACTTGATCAATGCTTCTGGATCCCCTGATGACAAGTCTTGTTAAAGACTGGATCAGGGCTTCAACCTTCACTTGAGTTTCACTCAGTGCTTCTTGATCCACTGATGTTATAACTTTTGACTTCCACTGATGCAATGTTGAGCTTTCCCCCTGACGGGTTACTCTAATGGGTTAGCCTGACACTGTCATACCCTGATGTCTTACCCTGACAGGTTACATGTCTTGATCATGCCCACGCATTCCCCTTGATGACTTTGGCCAACCACTGCCATACCCTGACACATTCCCCTAACGGGTTGGTCTGCCTCAGTCATCCACTGATGGGTTCCCTTGACGAGTTCCCCTGATGATTCTTAATCATTGAAGCTTTGTTTGGAATATCTGATGTGTGGAATACTTCAATCTTTTTAAAGTAACAATAGACATTCCTCTTCACTTTGTTAGGTCCTTTAGATGATCCATTTTACGACTTGACTTGTGAAGTGTTTGATCATCCCCTGATGAATAATGTTATCATCAGTGGATGCAAAACTTGTGCTGATATTAAGGTTTATAAAGTACCTTAAGTATTTACAGATGCACAATTTATTCTCTAAACATCATCATCATCATCAATTAACTCTAACACTTATTCCCTTTATCCCTACTTTGCTTAGTCTCTACTAAACTCATTTAGCAAAGACTTACTGTCATTGCTGCTTTAAGTCATTGGTCTAAAAACTAAGGGGTTCTTTGCTATAATTTCTGCTGCTATTTCTTTTCAAAATGTAAGAAAGCTTTTTATTAAGCAATAAGTGACTTAAAACTGTAAAGTTTATAAGCAAGTCTTAAGTTTTGAAAAACTCTATTCAACCCCCCTTCTAGTATTTTTCCCTTTAGGACCTAACAAATTGTATCATACAGATATCCCTGTTTTACATCACAATTTTAGAACAAGTTTCAAAAATATCTCGGTACTCATTTGGATATGAGTACTGTGTACCACCTCCAGACAAATGGACAATCAGAAAGGACAATACCGACCTTAGAGGACATGTTAAAAGCCTGCGCATTGGATTTCAAAGGAAGTTGGGATGAGTATTTACCACTAATAGAGTTTGCTTACAAGAACAGTCACCATGTCAGTATTGGTATGGCCCCTTTTGAAGCACTCTATGGTAGAAAGTGTAGAACTCTATTACATTGGAATGAAATTGGAGAAAGAAAGCTATAAAGACCAAAAATGATTTAGCAAACAGAAAAAGATGTTGCTATCATTCAGCAAATAATGAAAGTTACCCAAGATCGGCAAAAAAGTTACGCAGACCGACATTGCAAAGACCAATTAATGGATGTTATAGTTTGTGTTTTTGTTAAAGTGTCCCCCTAGAAGGGAGTTACAAGACTTGGAAAAAGAGGAAAACTAGAGCTATGTTATGTTGGACCCTTCAAGATATTAAAGAAATAGGACTTGTAGCATACGAGTTAGCATTACCCCCAATTTTAGGACGCATCCACAATGTGTTCCATGTGTTGGTCCTACAGCCTTACAAACCTGATTTCAAAAGTCTCATCGATTATCAACCTATTCAAATCAATGAAGATCTGACTTATGAAGAGGAACCAATCCAGATAGTCGATCGATAAGTTAAGAGACTGATGATGTTATAAGGATTATTTAGTAACAGTGCACTTGTAAATACTCAAGGTATGTTATAAGCCTTAGTATATTTGCACAAATAAGCATCCACTAATGGACGACTTAGTCTGTCAAGGGATAGTCTTAACTACACTATGCAAGTCATCAGGGGATATCTCTAGGACTTGTTAAAATCAGGGAATGTCTAGTTGTACTTAATGATCAAGTATTCTGCACATCAGACATTCAGGAAAAGGCCAAAAATTATAATAATGATTAAATACATAAGTATTTGAAAAGACATCAGTGGATAAACCCATCAGGGGATACCGTCAAGGGATGACTCAAATATTGTGTAAATGGATGTCGTTAATGGATAAATCCGTCAAGGGATACTATCAAGGGATGTCATCAGTGGTTAACTTGACTGTTAAGGGATACCATCATGGAATAGCTTGACCATCAGGGGATACCATCAGGGCATACTGTCAATAGTCGAGTCTGTCAGGGGATACCATCAGGGCATACCATTAACAGTCGAGTCTGTCAGGGGATATCATCAGGGGATAACCTAAACACTGCAATCAACAGATAACATCAATGGATAGTATTAGGTTTTAATATTAGGGGATCAAGAAGAACTGATCTAACTCTAAATCAGGGTTAAGCATCAGTGGATAGTGAAGCTCTGATCAAGTCTACATTAGGGCTTGTCATCAAAGGATCCAAAAGCACCGATCAAGTCAACATCTGGGCCTGTCATGAGGACCTAATCCACACATAATCAGAGCTTAAAAGAAATGTATTGATACTTGGCAAAGAAACAAGGGGTATAACTGGGAAGATATTCCTAGAAATATGGTGGTCCAATAACAACCTTTACACCAGAAACGCATGAAAAAAGAGACTGAAATAAAAACAACAATAGCCAATAGCAGTTTGATACGTGTATTTCTGAAAGGACAATGATAGGACATATTGTGGCTACGTTAAAAAAGAAGCATGGCACGCACATAGGTTCTATCTTTGTTCTCCTATATATGGAAGAGTTGTTACACGTTACCAACAATAGTGAGGAGAGAGAAAAATATAAGATATAGAAAAACATAGAAATATCTCTGTCAATAAATATACACTAGAAAGAAGATTTGTAATAGTTCTTGAGAGAAATATTTTAGAGAGAAATTGTAGCTAGTGTGTAAAACAAGAAGCTGTATTCACTTACAGATTTGTAGTTGTTTAATCACCTTGTGATTATACAGATTCCCAGAAAAACCAAGATATAATACAACTATTTTAACTTGAATCTTTGTGTATTCATTTTAAATAACTGCACTATTTTTCTGAGTTCATTTTCTAGCTATTCCAGTTTTCATATTAGGTTTTTAAAAGGACAAAAAAAGTGTGGTGTTCGATTCGACCCCCTTTCTATGAACACGTTAGCTTATTCTATTCTAACAAATAATATTCCCTATGAACAAACACTTATTCCCTGATGAACAAAACTTATCCCCTGATGCACAGTAACTACTGATGCATAATTTATCCCCTGATACATATTTTGTCCCCTGATGCACAGTAACCACTTATGCATATTTTATCCTCTAATGTGTGATTTATCCCCTAAAACAAAATATCCATCAAACCTAGCTATTATCCACTGATGAACAAATAACTCATCAGATGATAATAATACTTGAAGAAAGTTACTTTTTAAAAACAATTCTACTGATGTTATAAAACACACCACTAGCTACTTTACAATAACAAATATAACAATTTTAAGTATATACATCACCATTAGATGCATTCAAGAGTAACAGTTATGAACTAAAGGTTTCATTTAACTCAAATGAGAAATTATGCGGTGACTATTGACATTTATAGCCGCTGCACACCAGTTGATAAACAGTGAACGATTTGTTATTCTGAGATTAAACAGCTTGAGTTCATACCTTCCCCAATATAGGAATGCATAACAACTAAAATGAGACACTCCTAATAAATTATATAATACACAATCTAATATATTAGAGTCTTATTGCTTTAAAGATAGCTATAATTCTAACTTTTGATCATTTATGGGTCAAAAACATATCTCACAAGGACACTTGAACCAAATATAATTTATCACTCTGATCAAGGTACGTAATATATCTATTATTCTATCAACATATAGCACAGTTATTTTTGCAAGAATATTTGAAGTCTAATGCTTATTGCAATTAAAAGCATGATCAATTGATTCGATCTACGTAACCACATGTTATGTTATGATATGCAAATACTTAAAAAAAAATTTCTTACGTATACATAATTGTTTCCTATACGTACTGATCAAGGATGAAGTTATTTAATCAACTTGAGCTAAGATGTTAGTGTTAAATGCTTGACTACTTGTATCCAATTGCAAGCATCTTGTTTGTTTCATGACAAAACATGTTATTTTGAGTTATTTGATTCAGTTAGCTCTTCTAATGTTATACTTTTTATGAAATCATCTATGTTTCTATACAATGAGCCTTGTTGAGGTGTCAGGACTAATCCACTCTATAAGTTGATGGGGAAATACCCCAGAATTGAAAATAGTTTATTCTATTATGTCAGGCCCTGTAGATGGAATTATATGTACTTTAAGTGTCATACGTATGTACACCGCATACCACATTGAGATAGCCTTGACCTGCTATCGTCAAATGGTTAGAAGTATTCCCAGTAAGATGTAGAGTTGAACATAGTTAAGGCGATCTAGTATGTCATGGACTGAAAAACGTCACATGCTTATGTGAAATTTTATTTAGAGGCATTAATTGCCAATCTTCCCTCATTTGTGAATATGGATTCACCTTATCTATGTCGGGAAACCACTTATTTGAACTCTTTAGTATATTCATATCTTCAATGTCACCATGAAATGGGTTACTTAAAGTAGCTACAGAACTTTTGTTCTTCTCACTTATCTTATAGTATATTACTTGTTGAGCATTCGTCGTTCATACTTGCTTTGATTCTCTATTAGTTAAATATGAGAAAGGTGAAAGTTTAAAGGGTAAGGAAAAAATGTACTGGTAGGACTGGATGTCAAGGGCTCTTAAGTACAAATCCGGTTTTGATATTTTAGTATTAAACCTATTACGTTATCCGTTGTTAGAACCTTTTGACACAATAATTGTAATAGTTGTTGGGTATACTCTGTTCTAGCTCATGTAATGAATGTAAGTTTGTTATTTATGTCCCATTGATGGCTCGATGTTCCGCTGAAAGCCGGAGTCGCTATAGTTAGTAACAAACTGACAACTCCAATTTACAACCTGAAATTGGGTTATCACTATTGGAGTGTATGCCCTATGAGCCAATTATTTGATAATTGTCACGACGCACTTATACTTATGTTTTTATTTAATAAATAATGTTTAGTTTATTATACTTCAATTTACTGTGTGAGTTGTTAATATAATAAACGTCCCTAGAATAATGAATACGGACTATATTGGTTCAAGTATATGACTTGAAACATGAGATCATATAGTTGTAAAATGTATCAATATTATTAAACATCCCTAGTCAAGTATTATTGTTAATGGGACAACAATGATACATTCAGACTAGTATGTGGGTTACTTGATGACCAAATCTCATTGGCCATAGATATGTGAGATATCAAGTCAATACATAGGTACATGTTGGAGAACAATGTACTGGATTGACCCACCATGAGAATTCTACATGTAAGTGACGTGTCATAAGATATTCTCATAGTGAAAATGATGTAATGGTCCTTCGACTTGAAGTCATTACATTTCTACACGAGGATTTCATAAGGTTTGATATCACCAAAAGTCATCTTTAACCGAATGGACCATAAAGGTGACTGTTGGCTATATTATGAGTCGTGTAAGGAATGTGAATGATCTAGATAGGATTTGTCCCTCCTATGTATTTTAGGAGTGATATCCTTGGTCCTCTTGATTGAGTAGAACTATGAAATGCATGGTCATGCTCAAATAGTGATTTGTCTATTATAGTTTACTCATCGATCAAGAAAACAAAGATTAAATTATAAAGAGGATGACACACTTCATGTCTTGGGTTTAATCTTGGATATCAAGGGCAAAAGGAATTATATTACATTGAAACATTGGTCACAAGAAAAGGTTATGTTGAATCACCAACATTATTATTACTTGGTTAACAGTGATGTATTACTAAATGCCGCTCACTGTTTATAATTTTATAATATGATTATAAAACTATTGCCAACGTAATAATAACCTATAAGGTCTCACACTAAGAGCGTAATTAAAAGGAGAATTAATTCGAATATTAGATTTTAAATAAGTGAATATGATTGGCTTATTTAAAATTGTAGTTGAGAATTAATACTAGTAATTTGACTTAGTCAATTGTAACAGCCACTATAGAGTATTAAATGTAAATAGATGCTTGCAAGAGGTGGTTAGCCACCTCTGTCTAGGTTCATTGTATCTAGTCACCTCTATCGAGGTTCATTGTATCTAGACACACCTCTATCCAGGTTCATTGTATCTAGACACCTCTGTCCAGGTTCATTGTATCTAGACACACTTTTGTCCAGGTTCATTGTATTTAGTCACCTCTATCCAGGTTCATTGTATCTAGACACACATCTGTCCAGGTTCATTGTATCTAGTCACCTCTATCCAAGTTCATTGAATATGTTAGGTCCCAAAGGGTAAAAATACTAGAAGGGGGGTTGAATAGTGTTTTTCAAAAATTAAGTCTTGCTTAGAAAACTTTACTGAATTAAAACACTTCTTGCTTATAAAAGAGTTTATTATGTTTTCAAAGAGTTTAGCAGCGGAATTTGTTTAAGCAAAGTACCCATTAGTTTTTGTAGCAAAGGTTAATGGCTAGAAGTAGCAAAGATAGTAAGTCTTTACTGAAAGAGTTCAGCAGGACTAAAGCAAAGCACAGCAAAGCAGGTAAGCAATATAAAAGATAAGCAGGAGTAGAGATAGAATTTTTATAGTGGTTCGGAATAATCCTACTCCACTCTTCTTCTCTTTTACTTGAGAAGGCTATCACTAGAACTTTTGTTCACATAGAACAATCAGCAGGAGGACACTTAGTCCAATTTACAATAGGTCACTTAGACCAACTTAGCAGGAGGACACTTAGTCCAATTTAGTCACACAGACTCTTAAGTAGATGTGAGGAAATCTTGTTTGCTATCCTCAAGTAGAGTGCTCCTTAGTTGAGCAGATTGATAGCACTTGTTCAAGCTTTATGATGTCTTGCTGTAGTCTTTAAGATGTCAGAGAGTTTTGTTCAATTGGAGGTAGTTGGTTAGTCATAAATGAAATTTATGACTTCTATTTATACTTCTCCAAAGAATCCATCCGTTGGGAATTTGAAATAGATCCGTTGGAGTGTACTGTCCTTAATGTGACTTGTACCTTTTCAGCAATCCTTGCTTAGTTCAAATAGTTAGTCATTTTTCTGTCTTCTAGTGCCCTTCAAAAGAGTTTCCCAGAAGTTGACTAAGCAGGGATTAAGATAACTTTTCTGACAATCTTCACTTTGATAAGCAAAGGATCTTGCTTACTAAAGTCCTTGCTTATTTCCATTCTAAGTAGGACTATACTTGGAAAATTCTTCATGTCTTCAGAATCCTTCATAGCAGGCTTATCAAATTAGCAGACTTCAATGGTGATCAAAACTCCTTGCTTAACTACAAATTATATCCACCTAACATGTTGGATATTTTTCTAAGTCCTTTTACATTGTCAAAGCAAGGAATATATTACATCATCAATTCTTATATATCAAGCACATAATAAAAGTTTAAGCAAGGATAATATAAGCAGGGGTGCAACAACAATCTCCCCCTAATTGATGATGTCAAAATGAGTTATTTTGATCACCACAGCAAGAACCAAAAAGAATTTCATTTTATTTCAAAGTGTTCAAGAAATACAAGATAAAATGAAATTACAAAAAAAAAAATTATACATCATTAGCAGGTTCATCCGAACTCTACTGGTCTTCACCTTTACCAAACTTCAGCAGGTCTTGCCTTCGTTTTTCCTCTGATGCCTCTTTTTCCCTTTTTCTTGCCTCCTTTTCTTCTTTCCTCTTCTGCATCCTTTCCTTCTTTCTGTCATACTTCAGCTGCATTTCTTGTACCTTGAGTCGCTTCATTTCCACCTCATACTGCTTAATTTTTTATTCAGATTCCTTGATGCTTGCTATTAGCTTGAGACTTTTAGCAGGCCTTGACTTCATTGAAAATGATATCAGCTTCTTCAAGGGCCTTCTGAAGTCTCATGTACGGGGATGGATTCATAATTTGCACAGCAGACTCAGGGATATGCTTGGGAAGTCTTTTTCTCCTTGGAACAGCAACAGGAGCAACAACAGGGATCTTATCAGCAGGAGTAGGATCAGCAGATGTTGGGAAGATTTGTTCTGCTTGTTCTTGCTGTGCTTCATGACCTCTCTCCCCCTTTTTGATATCATCAGCCATGATAGGGAGGAAGTCAATCAGCTTAGTCATCGTTTGCTACAGTTTTCCAAGCTTATGCTCCATCTTGGTCAGTCTGGAGGCTAAGGCAGGATCAGCAGAGGTTTCGGCAGTAGGAGTGCTCACAACAGGAAGTCTTGCTAAAACTTGTGCCAGTTGGGCTTCGAGTTTAGCAAGCTTCTGTGAAGTAGGAGAAACCTTGCTGACAGCAGGTTGCGGGTCGGATCCAGCAGGTTCTTCAGAATGTGTCTTTTTATCAGCCGGGGTGTCCTTGAGCTCCCCCTCAATTGCTAGCATCTCAACAGATGACTCAGCAGGAGTGGGCTCCTCCTCGGTTAGTGTGAAGACCCGGATTTGTAAATAAATTTCGTTATGAAATCTAATTA
>CM025788.1:18273507-18292682 GCA_014636745.2 Centella asiatica
ATAAATAAATACAAATACATATAATATATATATATATATATATATATTATAATATAGTATATGGTTATAAATTATATTTTATTATATAGATAATATTATATTATAATGTCACATATTATAAAATAGTGTATATATTATAATATAATATATAAATTTTATTATTATGAAAATTTTAAAATTTATTATATATGGTGTATTTATTTTATATATATATATATATATATTACATAATATTATATAATAAATATTATTTTATATAATATATATTGAATATAATTAATATTAATACTAACATTGTATATTATATATATTACTAATATTATATTATATATGTTGAAATTATATTATATAGATATTAAAATTATGTTGAAAGATTAAAAGGTAGTGGGCCCAAAAAAAATTTTTGTTAAGGGAAGAAATGTGAATAGATATCTTAAGATAGAGAATCACTGTTTAATCTCTTTCCCTAAAATACAAATGACTATTATAGGGAATCTGCTTTTTTTGTTTAATTCCGTAACTTCATTTTCTAAAATACAGACAAACTTAATTTTAGGGGATTTGCTGCAAGTGCTCTTACGAGATTCTGTTAAGAGAATCTGTATAAACTCTAAGGGGCTAACAGGAAGCCTGTGGTCTAAATGCTTCCTAAACTTTAGTTTTCTCTAAATAATTAAAAAAGAAAAATATATAAAATTCAGTTATGTAATTCTTGAAATATATATAGAGTATATAGAAGCCTATTTGCCTTTGGTACAATGTTTGACCTGGTAGTGATTCTACCCTCTTAAATATGACCCCAGCAGCATGCAGAGTGACTATCTGATGCTACTCATGCTCTATTCTTTAACTGCTTTATATTTAAACGACTGGAATTTTGATTAAGAAAACACTTGGGCTGGGTTTGGATCGAGAGAATGGAATGAGAGAGAATGAATTTGATCCGATCAATAGAAATACTCTACCTTTGTCATATATTTCATACATCACACTAGATATAAATTATATTCATGGAATACGATTCACTTTCAAGATGCCTTGGTGGTGAAATGATAGACACGCGAGACTCAAAATCTCGTGCTAAAGAGTGTGGAGGTTCGAGTCCTTTTCAAGGCAGAATATTGAGAATGCTCATTGAATGGGAAATTCCATTCTTCTCTCATCTTTGAAAAAAACTAGACTATATGGTTTGTCACTTCGGGTTGTTGAAGATCACAAAATTTTATGTTACAAAATTTTACGATCTGTACGAGATATGGCGGTGGAATAAACAATTTCTTCAGTATGTAATTTCATTTCATGTGTTAGGAGGAGCAATGATCTATTCATTTTTTTTCATTGTAATTCTCCTTCTCATTCCGCATCACTCATTACATCACTATTTTTCATTAAATTCCTTCTAATTTTTGATTTGATCTATTTCCCCTCATTTCATTTATTAAATCCAAACGCAGCCTAGTTCCTGAAAGTAAACAAATAGGTGTTACGATATCCATTTACCATACACACTCCATTTACCTACGCGCTGCAGGTCATTAGTTCCTCTAATTTGCTTTCGACAAGGATCATCCCTCCATCCAACAACAAGAAGTCAACATAACAAATGAAAACAAGAAAAGAAAAAAGAATCTAATCATGTGTTTTATTTATTCTGTTTCTCATTTTAACGATTACATTTTCTCAGGTTCTTGCTGGAAGCTACTTTTCAGTGGCAGGAGCGCTTATTGGTATTTTGAAACCGGGGAGGATGAGCATGTTTGGGACCCTTCTAATAATTTGGGGTCTAGTCAAGGAAGGGATACTCGGGAAACCAGTGAACACAGACCCTTCCAAAGCGGTCTTTGTATACCCAACCATGTTGATTGCTTTGATTTGTGCATTCTCTTCCATCAAGTACGACAAAAAAAAGGTTGTCAAAAGTGCCCCGGCTAAACCCGTTGCACAACCTCTTAAAAGCTCAAAAAAATCTAAGTTGAAATGAGGTGAAATGTAATAACCTAGACTTGTATCTCATTTTGTTCATTTTGGGCTGGGCTAATGAGTTTTCAATGACAATGGAGAATTTTCATTGCATTTTGTCTGAATCATGAAGTATACCGAACATACCAAATTGGCAGCTTATTAATTGTGATCTGCTTGTAAGGGACACATTAAGTTACTTGGTCTCTTAGCAATGTGCCAGGAAGAATGGAAGATTGTCTTTGGTCTTTATGTAAATGTGATTTTGGTATTGGAAAGAAATTTTGTTAGTTTGGGTTGCATTCATAATTAAAGCTCCATCTGGAGCAAGGTAATGAAGGAACCATCCAAAAATAATTGCTGGCGAAACTTTATATGGACTAAAGAGGTTATGTTTTTTGGTTACGGGAAAAAAGATAAGGGGGTTTGTTTTAATGGAGTGAGATTATACTATTGTTTATGAGAAACAGAATACTCTCATAGTCTCTCTGTTCCCGAGATGGTGACTTAAGTACACTTATATATGCAAGTTAAGTATACCAAAAATAGTGAAAAAAAAGTAGAAGAAAGAGTGTGTAAGAAGAAAAATGAATGTAGAATATTTACTTTTAAACATTCTTTCGGATACAAGTTTTGGGATGTATCTATGACATCCTTTTGGGTGTTAATTTGAATAAGAATTTTTGTAATTTACGTTGTATGATTAAAAGAAAAGGGATGTTTTAAAGTTTGAAGAAAGGGAGAGGAGAGATGAATTTACAAAAAAATAGATCTAGACAAAATAGGTAGGTTCGGATCGGGGGACAAGTAGTATGTGTGATTACTACATTGGATTAAATTTGTATAAAATTATTAATTTGATTATTAATTATTAATTAATAATAATTAATTAATTTGGTTAGGATCCGTCCATAGCACATGTAAATTTATAATTATTAATTTGATTGATATTATTTTATTTAGATAGATTTGAATATTATGATATAAAATTGTGATTATTTAGTTAAGCTTGTTTTAGTCATTGTCTGATTGATTATGTTATATATTTAATTACTCTATAACATAAATAATAATATCTTTGTTTTAGATCTGTATGCAACACGATAAGTAGTTTTCAATATATATTGAAATTTATATTTTAATATTTATGATAAAATTTGGTAATTTTGAATAATTAAAGAGTCGTTGAATTTTAAAAATTACTTAAAAGAAGTCATTGATATATTAAAATTTAAAACTAATTTTGTATACTTGCATGACATATGTAATAAAATTTGTTATAATTATTACATAGACGAAGAATTAAATTATATACACTAAACTTCAAAAAAATTATATCCATCCAAAACTAAGGCTTCCTCGGTATCTGAGACACTCTTTTTCTTCAATTCTTATAAGAATTCTCCTATCCCCCATGAGGTCTTCACCAGCTAAGGCAATTTGGATATCATTCAGTTTAGCCTTTAAACTAGCCGCCTTTGAAACTTTCCCGTGTTTGAATTTCGAAGCTTCAAGGCCCTTTTTGTAAAACGAAGTTTCTCGGCCAAAATAAACAATGGGTTACCGTTTACATCAATATTCCAAGCACTGCAAATACAATCCTAACTCCACTTGGGAGATAAAAATAATAGTTTGTTCCATAACTCCCTAAAGCAAAGGTGGAACACTTAACAAAATTTTCTCGCTTGGAGAAGATGAAGGGGTTCTTTTCTGGGATATCCCAAACATTGAGAGCATAGCGGGGGATTACTACAAGGAGCTGCTGGGTAAAAGAGGGGATGTACAGTATGACCGTGATATCCCATATAGTGTGGTTACAAAGTATCTGGGGACTTCTGAAGCCGATAGCCTAATTTTGCCGACCACAGACAAGGAGATTTTTGATACCCTTGAAGGGATGAATCAAAACAAGAGCGCAGGTCCGGATGGCTTTAATGCCTTTTTCTTCACCCACTGTTGGGAAATTGTGGGACAAGATTTTCTGAAAGCTGTTCACTTCTTCAAGTACTCGCACATGTCGAGAAGCACGAACTCTACTGCAATCACCCTTATCCCGAAGATTGCAAACCCCATCTCAATGGGGGACTATAAGCCAATCTCTTGCTGTAATACCATATACAAATGCATCTCTAAAATATTGGCTCGGAGACTTCAGAGGGTCCTCCTCTCATTGATGTATCTCAAGCAGCATTTATCCCAGGTCGAAACATCAGTGACAATATTCTCTTGGCTCAGGAGCTATTTAAAACTTATCATCGAAAAGCTGGTCCTCCAAAGTATGCTCTAAAGATAGACCTCAGAAAAGCCTTTAATTCTGTACATTGGGACTTCCTTTGATCTTCTGAGGATTATGAAGTTTCCCCAACACTTCATTTCTTGGATTGGCGCTTGCATTACTACCCGTTGGTTCTCTCTCAAGATGAATGGCTCACTTTCTGATTTTTTTCAAGGGGCAAGAGGGCTTCAGCAGGGTGATCCTTTATCACCATACCTCTTTGTACTCACTCTGGAAGTTCTTTCAAAAGCTTCTACCCATCAGAACTTCAAATTTCACTGGAGTACGGAGAAAACCAAGATCATTCACCTCAGTTTTGCGAATGACCTCCTTATCTTTTGTTACGACAACAAAAGCTCAGTTCCTTTAATGCACCAAAGGCTTAAATTTTTTTCACAAATCACAGGTTTGCAACCAAATGCCTCAAAAAGCTGTGGGTACTTTGGAAATGTTCGCCCGAGCAAGTAGGGGTTATTCTCTCCACGTTGAATTACACTCAAGGATATATCCCTTTTAAAATTCTTGGGGGTACCCCTTATTTCTACAAAGTTTTATTATAGGGACTGCCAACCGCTTTCAGTCGTATTAAAATAAATCTATGGATAACTCAGTTTCTTTCTCTCTGGCAGGGTTCAGATTATAAAGACTATCCTGTTTGCTATTCAAGCATTTTGGTCAAAACACTTCATGCTTCCAAAGGGTCATTTGTGAAATACAAACTATTATGGGAAGATTTCTTTGGACATGTAAAACCGAAAAGAAGCATAGAGCAAAGTCGCGGGGATTGCATCACTCTTCCTTATTCGGAAGGAGGTTTGGGGATAAAGAATTTACTCGACTGGAATAAAGCCCACATCCTTCTTCCCCTTATAAGGATTATTCAAAGAGACCACTCTTGTGGGCACGCTAGATACACATGACTGTATTACGGGGGGAAAAACTTCTGGAACTACAAAGAACCCACTGATTGTTCATGGATTTGGAGGAAGATCCTGAAGCTTTGTCCCCTTGCTTTGCAACATCTCAAGTATCATCTCGGCAATGGTAATCATTTCTCATTTTGGTTTGACCCCTGGAATCCTGGCATTAACCTGCACCCTGCACCTTCCCTATTTCTGGACACGGTTATTCCTGCCTTGGCCAGTGTCAGCGAGGCCTTACTCCTGATTCCTACTTCCTAGGTCTATGCACCAGCAAACCATTGTGATCTCTGAAGTGATTGATATCAATTGCTTGTCTAATAATTCGCATGTTATCAAATGGGAGCAGAAAGATCTCAGCAAAATCAAAGCGAGAGATATTTGGGACCTTATCTGTCGAAGGGAGTCTGAGAAATAATGGTACACTCTAGTAAGGCATAAACTCCAAGTGCCGAGGCACACATTTATTTTATGGCCGACTCTGCTTCATAAAATTGACATTGAGGATAGGCTTAGCTGAATACTGAGCATCAGGGGTCCTTCTAGATGCTATCTTTGTTTCTCTGACTGTGGAACTCTGAACCATCTATTTTTTCTTGCAGATACTCGTATGAAATGATTTCGAGGGTGTGGAGACATGGACAATAGGGGTTGGTACCCCAAGCAGCCTCAACGAAATCCAAACCTGCTGTCAAACCTGGGTTGGTGAAAGGATGTATCTCGCCATTCTCAAGCTTTCCAACAGGAGTTTTATTCTATGAGCTTTGGATGGAAAGAAACCGAAGGAAGAATGAAGAGATAGAGCAACCAGCAGCAGTACTAGCCTCGCACATTGTCCACCTTGTCAAAAGTCGTCTGAATTCTTGGCATAAATTCTGTAATTCCTTGGCATATCCCCCACTGGCTTTTGTAACTTGAGCTAGGAGCTTGTTTTATTATTAAGTCCCCTGCAGTAGATTGGTTTAAAGATACATTAGCTTAGTCTTGTATAGCCTGTAACCTTTGTTTATGCTGGGGTATGCCCCTTCTAAACATGTAGTTTTTCTTTCTTTTATATAATTACTTAGTTAGCCAAAAAAAAAAAAAAAGTATGTCCAAAATTTGTTAATTATTTAATAGGATTTTTAGTCTATCTTACTTCAAAATAAATTGAGTGTTTTATTTTGTTTTATGGTTACATATTTTGTCTTAGTTATTTTATTCAATTTTGAATTTTATATGAATTAAGTACGTACCTAGTATTGTAATATGAAATTGAGTTTTCTTAATTGTAATATTTTTTGAAATTGACTTTACTAAAATAACAAACTCTATATCTTAAAATGATTCAACAAAAAATTTGTAAACGGTAACGAAATATTATAGTTTGAATTTGTAGAGTTGATTCAATAACCGACTCACCAAGTTACCCATAATAATATCTAGGAATAAAACTGTTGATTGTTTGTGTTATTATTTGATTATAAATATTTAATTTAATATTGATTTTATATTTAAATATAACTCATATTAAATTTATTTCGAGAAAAGATGATGTTAGCAAATAATTGAAACAACACAAGGTAGAAGTGTCAGATATATCAATATTTTGATTTATTTATATTTATCAGTTCATCGGTCCACAACACTGTCATCATCTCTTGAACAAATAGGTAATGATGTACCCTATAACAAGACGTACTCAAGTAATACAAAACTATTGTTATCTTGGTCATTATTTTATTCAATTGCAAGTAAAAAATATTCATATTTAGTTTGAATTAATTGTTTTTAATATAAGATGATGTCATTATATTAATTGATGTATCAAGTTAATTAAGTTGAGACTAGTCAATCGAATACTCCTTGCAAATCATTCCCTATGATACCATGATGACCTAATAGAAGAGAAGAATCATATAATCCTGATGACCCAATCAAACAATAACACTCAACAAGGATCAAGAAGTATATCATGTTGAGACCTGATAATGGAGCCTCACTCAACAACGAGCAAAAAAAAACCTTACTGATACGCCCTCTAAATCAAGCACCATGGAAGCAGAAGTTAACATATGCTAACCATGGAGATTAAGTGTAGCTGATAGTGTGAACTCTCGAGAAAACTTAGCAGAGATTAGCGGCAATACACTCCCTACTAAAGAATCATACTTGGTAATTTCTCAACAGTTAACGTACACTCATACTTATGGCCTTGTGACGTCATCATAGCCGATGAACTCTATTTAAAAGGAATAATGGAGTCATCCCTACTTAGTAGACATGCAAAACTCTTCCATTTCCTAAACTGTTATCGTCATGATATTTTCTCTCTTCATTAACCACCCACCATTAAATCACTATCAGTTTTTCACCATGCCAACCCCTTCTTATCACATTACGGCCATCATATTTACTCTCTTCATTAACTACCCACCATCATAATTTTTTGTTTTTGCTAAATGTGCTGTATAGATTTGATATTTCTACTAAGTCTGCTCTAAATAATCGTTGTAATTGGCTTCATAACTACTATACTCACCCCAATATGAGGATACAAATAGATTAAGACCTATGACAAGTGAATACTCTATCTTCTTCCTCCCATTTCATCCATTATTCCATTTCTACGACCGAGTCCAACATCAAATTTTTGATAACTTTTGTCTATGGCCTTTACACTATTGCTGACATAAGGGCTTTGTGGAATGACTTGCGGTCTCTCACCTCAACCGACTCTCCGTCTCCTTGGTGCATTTTCGATAACTTTAATGAGGTAGTTTAGGTTTCCGAAATTTTAGGAGGGAATGCTAGCCTTGATATTGGAATGAGGGAGATGATGGAATGCCTAATTGATTTGCATATGGAGGACTTGAAAGTAGGGGTGCAGATAAACCGACCGAATCTGACTGAACCGATTCAAACCGACCCCTATTGGCCGGGTTGCAACTATCTATTGGGTTGGGTTGGGTTGGATTTTGTTGAACCAGATAGGTCCCGCCAGAAATGGCTTTTGAGAGTTCGGTGTCAGAAAACCAACCGAACCGAACACCATTAAATAAAGCTACTTCAGGTCTTCAGTACTTCCTTTCCTAGTTCCCTTCCCCTAGTCCCGATTCTTCATTTTTCAATAGTTCAATCTTCAAAATCCTACTTCCCGAGTCCCGACTTCTCTTTATTCTTCAATAGTTCAATCTTCAAAACCCTACTTACCTCTGCTGATTGTGTTATTCTCTGTCTGTCTCCTTTAATTTCAAGTTTCAAACTTTCAAATTTTCAATACATTGAAGCATGACAATTGAGAACTGAGAAGGTATGATATTGAGATTTATCAAGCTATGTCTAATTGTCAATTGTATATTATATGTTTTTTCTACGAGAATTTTGAATGGTGGGTTTCATCCCCTTTCTAACTTTGTAAGTTACTAACTTTCTAATAAAGGAATGGACATGGACATGGAGAGTCAATCAGATGCAAATCATTAGTTGACACCAAATTCATTAACTCCTCAGTCGACACCAATAGAGGCGGCTACCCAAAAAAGAAGCCATCTAGACCATCTTCAATGGTGTGGGATCACTTCACAAAAGTCAAGCCAGTTGATGGAAAATCTGACCGGTGCACATGTAATTATTGTGGTAAGGATTATGCATGTGATACTAAAAAATGTGGCACTAGTTCATTGTTGAATCATCTTAATAATCAATGTAAAAAATATCCATATCAGGCTTAGGACAAGAGACAAAAAATTCTGAAATAATATGGGAAAATTGATGGTGAGGGTGAAAGTGGAAGTACTAACCTTTTGGCAATTAGTTTTAACAAGAAAAGTTGCTGGAAAGCTCTAGCCAAAATGATTATCATTGGTGAACGACCATTTAAAATTGTTGAGGATGAGGGATTTCGCAATTTTTGTAGTGTGATGCAACCAAAATTTGAACTCCCTTCCCGTATGACTATCTATAGGGATGTCTTATCTTTGTATTTAGAAGAGAAAGTCATGTTAAAAAGTATTTTGAGTCTACCAAACCAAAGAGTGTGTCTTACCACAAATACTTGGACATCTATTCAAAATATTAATTACATGGCTTTAACTGCACAACATAGATGAAGATTGGAATTTGCAAAAGAGAATATTAAATTTTGTTCAAATAAGCAATCATAAGGGCGAAACCATTAGAAAAATGATCAAAGCCTGTTTGCTTGATTGGGGGATTGAGCGTGTGTTTTCAATTACTATGGATAATGTAAGCTCTAATGATGGAGTTATAGCTTATATGAAGAGAAAAATCAAAAGTTGGAATTGTGAAATTTAAAATGGGGAATGCTTGCATATGCGATGTTGTGATCATATCATTAGTTTGGTTATCAATGATGACTTGAAAGATCTTGATGAATCTATTCAATCTATAAGAAATGTTGTGAGGTATGTTCGTTCTTCTCCTTCAAGTTTGGAAAAATTCAAAGAGTGTGCCAATAGAGAAAAAATCAATGTTAAAGGTAGCATGTGTTTAGATGTGGCAACGCGTTGGAGTTCAACTTTTTTGATACTTGAGGCTGCCTTAAAATTTAGAAAGGCATTTGAATGCGTGGAGGATAATGATAATTATCAAAAATATTTCTTGGAAGATGTTATAAGAGTAGGACCATCGAGTACAAGTCATTGAGAGGATGTCAAGGGCTTTATGAAATTTTTAAAACAATTTTATGATGTGACTTTGAAATTTTCAGCATCCTTGCATGTAACATGCAACCCTTATTTTCATGAATTATGTTTTTTGCAAGCTCACATATCAAGAAACATGATCAGTGGAGATGTTAAGTTAGCACATATAGCATCAGGCAAAATATGATAAATATTGGGGAAAAGTTGAGAGAATTAATCCAATGCTATTTGTGCCGATTGTGCTTGATCCTTGTTTTAAAGAAAAATATGTCATTTGGTGTTTCAAAGATATATATGAGAATAATGTGATGGTTGAAGAGATGACAAGAAAAGCGAGAGATACTTTGATAAGATTATATGACCAATATTGTGCAATGTATTTTGAACATTTAAATGATAGTGGTACTGTTGATACCAATCATGTGAGAGAAACTAATATTTGTGATGATTATGACATGTTACGAATGCTTGAGTACAAGAAGCATTTGATGGATGGTAATTCTTTAGAGAATAAATTAGAATTGGATAAGTACTTGATGGAGGTTGTTGAGGATTCTGATAATAGGAGTTTCGATCTATTGGGTTGGTGGAAGCTAAACAGTAGCAAGTATAAAGTCTTGTCACAACTTGCACGAGTTGTTTTAGCTATCTCGGTTTCAGTATTAGCTTCAGAATCTTCATTTAGCACCGGAGGTCATGTTCCTAGTAATTTTAGAAGTAACTTAACTCCTAAAACTATGCAAGCTCTTATTTGTGCACAAAACTGGTTAAAAAGTGTCCGTGCTCCCATTGATTTACCTAAGACAGTTGAAGTTGAAGATGTGAAAGAAATGGAGAACATCGAGAAAGGTGTTTCTTTTTTGGTTGATTTAGTTATTTCTACTTGTTTATAAATGAATTTTTATTAATGGTCAACTAATTTGTTAATTTTCTTCGTTTTAGAGTTTACAAATTTGAAAGTTGCAACTGTGGATTGAGTAGGACTTGTTAGTTTGCTGGACTGGAACTGGAACAGCAGCAGACAGTAGCAGCAACAGTAAGGAGCAAGCAACAGACAGTAGCAACAACAAATTAGTTGTTATTGTAATGTTGATGGAATTGTTGTTAGTTTGCTACCAGGAACTGGAATTGCTGTTAGTATGTTGTTATTGTAATTGTTTTAGTAATGTTGATGGAGTTGTTACTTATTAGTTTGCTAAAATTGTTATTGTGATGTTATTGTAATGTTGACAATTGTTATTATAATGTTGATGGAATTGCTATCAGTGGATGTCTGTTGAAATTTTTATTGTAATGTTGATGGAATTGCTGTCAGTGGATAATTTTGTCATGTCAGTGGATAATTTCCCTATAGTAGAAAACAATTACCAACAACAAAAAATAATAATAAGTTGATATCCACTGATGAACATGGGTTATCAGTGTGGGGATGGTGTGGCTGTTGGGGTTTCAAACACATAAACATAGCGAAAGCGATACATTAAAATTTTTTATTGAAACCCCAATTAGGATCCATGCAAAACATGTAATACAGATTTGATAGAAGAGTACCTGTTCAAGCTGTAGATTTTGAACTTTGGTGGAGATAGTGATGAACCACAAGCTCAATCCAACTGAACCAAGCTTTTATAGGTATCCACACGAGCGTATATAACTCAGCCAAGGAGATAAATGACTTCCCTTATATGGTACTAGCCAAAAAGAAATCAAAGAACAACTTTTATTTCACTCTCTCTAATTGATCTATTTCTTTCTTCTCTACTCTTTTCTATACAGAGCATAAGAAAGAACTGAAGGTTGTGTATATCTAGTATATATCTCTATCTATGTATATGTCAAACATATCTCATAAAGGAGATAAGAGGAAGAGGAGCATTTATAGCCAACTAACCTCCTCTTCCACCACCCTTTTCGACCAATAGATCATCATCATATATATATATATATATTTAGATTCAATGAACCTAGACATATGTGGCTAACCTCCTCTTCCATATATATATATATATATATTCTGTTGTTGCACCCCTGCTTATATTATCCTTGCTTAAACTTTTATTATGTGCTTGATATATAAGAATTGATGATGTAATATAGTCTTTGCTTTGACAATGTAAAAGGACTTAGAAAAATATCCAACATGTTAGGTGGATATAATTTGTAGTTAAGCAAGGAGTTTTGATCACCATTGAAGTCTGCTAATTTGATAAGCCTGCTATGAAGGATTCTGAAGACATGAAGAATTTTCCAAGTATAGTCCTGCTTAGAATGAAAATAAGCAAGGACTTTAGTAAGCAAGATCCTTTGCTTATCAAAGTGAAGATTGTCAGAAAAGTTATCTTAACCCCTGCTTAGTCAACTTCTGGGAAACTCTTTTGCAGGGCACTAGAAGACAGAAAAACGGCTAACTTTTTGAATTAAGCAAGGATTGCTAAAAAGGTACAAGTCACATCAAGGACAGTACACTCCAACGGATCTATTTCAAATTCCCAACAGATGGATTTTTTAGAGAAGTATAAATAGAAGTCATAAATTTCATGTATGACTAACCAACTACCTCCAACTGAACAAAACTCTCTGACATCTTAAAGACTACAACAAAACATCATAAAGCTTGAACAAGTGCTATCAATCTGCTCAACTAAGGAGCACTCTACTTGAGGATAGCAAGCAAGATTTTCTCAAATCTGCTTAAGAGTCTGTGTGACTAAATTGGACTAAGTGTCCTCTTGCTAAGTTGGTCTAAGTGACCTATTGTAAATTGGACTAAGTGTCCTCCTACTGATTGTTCTGTGTGAACAAAAGTTCTAGTGATAGCCTTCTCAAGTAAAAGAGAAGAAGAGTGGAGTAGGATTATTCTGAACCACTATAAAAATTCTATCTCTACTCCTGCTTATCTTTTATATTGCTTACCTGCTTTGCTGTGCTTTGCTTTAGTCCTGCTGAACTCTTTCAGCAAAGACTTACTATCTTTGCTACTTCTAGCCATTAACCTTTGCTACAAAAACTAATGGGTACTTTGCTTAAACAAATTCCGCTGCTAAACTCTTTGAAAACATAAGAAACTCTTTTATAAGTAAGAAGTGTTTTAATTCAGTAAAGTTTTCTAAGCAAGAATTAATTTTTGAAAAACACTATTCAACCCCCCTTCTAGTATTTTTACCCTTTGGGACCTAATAATTGGTATCAGAGCTTAACACTCTTTGCTAAGCCCTAAAGGTTGAGAGGATCAAAACTTAAACTTTCTAATGGCTTTAAGAAGTGATTTTGGTGGCAAGCCCCCTATGTGTACCAGAGATAGATTTGCTAATTGGAAATTGAGAATACAGGTATACATGGATGCCATTGATGAGGAACTATATGAAGCAATAAAGGTTGGACCCTACATTCTAGAAAAGCTATCTACTGATGATCCAAATAAGCTTATTCCTAAGCAGAGAAAGGAATGGACGGATGAAGAAAAGAAGTTAGTAGGATACAATAAGAAGGCAATGAACATTCTCTTCATGGCTCTTGAAGAGGAAATGTTCGAAAGTGTGTCTAACTACACCTCTGCTAAAGAGGTATGGGATGCCTTGCTGGTACTCAATGAAGGAACAGTTGAAGTCAGAGAGAATAAGCAATCCTTGCTTATTCAACAATATGAAATGTTTAGCATGCAGCAGGGGGAGAATCTCACTGCTATGTACGAAAGATTTACTGTCCTGCTTAACAATTTGCGTGCTCTAGGGAAGACCTATGACACAAAGGACATTAATCTTAAATTCATGAGATCTTTGCCAAGGCAGTGGGATCCTAAGACCACTGCTGTCAAAGAGTTGAGAAATTTACACATTACTGATCTTCAACAACTCTATGGAAACCTGCTTACATATGAAATGGAATTAGCTCAGAGAGAGGCTACATCTGAGCCAAGGAGGAAAGATAGAGGAGCTGCTTTGAAGGCTGCTGAGTCTAAGCAACAAGTAGATTCTGACTCTGAATCTGCTGATAGTGATGAAGATATGGCTATGCTAGCCAGAAAATTCAGAAGGTTCATGAAGAATGATAGAGGAAACTTCAGAAGAAATACAAGCAGCAGTAAAAGAGATCCATCAAAGGATCTATGCTATAATTGCAAGAAGCCAGGTCACTATGCTGCTGATTGCCGAAGTTCAGCAAGAGATGAAAAGAAATTCCCTGCTAATGACAAGAGCAAGGGAAAAGAATATTACAAGAAGAAGTACCAGCAAAAGAATACTTCAAACTTCAAGAAGGACAAGGGACTTATTGTTGAAAAGTCTTAGAGTGAGAGTGAAAGCGACTCAGAAGACTCCAGACCAGAGATTGCCAACTTTTGCTTAATGGCAAGGGAATCCAAACCCAGCAAGGAGGTTGACCTTACTGAGGTATTTGATTTTGACTCTCCCGACATCACTGAAGCTGAGTTGCGCTCCTTGCTTAAGGATGTTGCATGTCAGTGGCATAAATATAGAAGATTGCTGAGAATTGCTTCAGCAGAGTCTGATCAACTAAGGAGCAAGAACTCTGAAATCTTGCTTACACTTGAAAGGGTGCAACCTGAGAATTTGGAGTTACTTGCTGCTGATGATGAGAGGACCCTGCTTAGACAGCATCTCAGAGACTCTCAAGTGAGAGAATCTAAGTTAACTTCCCAAGTTGAGGAATTAACTACTACAATCTCCACATGGAACAAATCTTCTTCAAATGCATATGCCTTGCTGAAAAGCCAAAGAAGCATGCTAGATAGAAGTGGAATTGGCTCCGGGACTTGCAAAGTCCTTGCTGAAGAGAGTGGAGAAAGTGATGCTGAGTCTATCAGCAGAACGATCTCTGTGCATTCAATAGAGTGTAAAACTGCTACTGAAACCAAATGTAATAGAAATGTTACCTTGCTAAAGAACAAATTTCCTGCTGACCGTAACTATAAGCAGGGACATGGTGCTAAACAGACCAAGGGTGGAAAGTTTAGCAAGAACCATGTTCCTCCTGCTTATAATTACAACAATGCGAGAAATTTGGAATTTAGCAAAGGTAAAGTTGGGAGCAAACACTGGAAACAACCTCAATCTAAGAGAAGAGGTAAGCAGCACACACATCACAACATGATGCATTTGAGATGCTATTGTTGCCATAGGATTGGCCATATAGCTTCTCTTTGCCTTGCTGACCCTTACTATTCTGGTTGGTCTCAAAAATCAAAAATGAGACAAGTATGGGTCCCCAAGGGTACTAACCTTACTGGACCCAAGTCTTGCTGGGTACCAAAGTGATTGCTTATGTTTTGCAGATTGTGAGCAAGGAACAAATTTGGTACTTGGACAGTGGATGTTCAAGACATATGACAGGAGATAAAGCCTTGCTCACCAATTTCAAAGAAAAGGATGGACCTCAAGTGATCTTTGGAGATAATAGTGCTGGAAGAACTAGGGGATATGGTTCAGCAGGAAATGGGTTAGTCTGCTTCAACAAGGTTGCCTATGTGGAGGGTCTCAAGCACAACTTGCTTAGCATAAGCCAGTTGTGTGACAAAGGGCATAAGGTCACCTTCCTAGACAATCAATGTCAAGTAAGAGATCTTCAAACAAATTCTTTGAAGCTTTCTGGTTCAAGAAATGGGAATGTTTATGTAGTAGATTTGGCTAAGCTAAGTCCTGCTGAAACAACCTGTTTTCTTGCTAAAGCTTCAGCAGATGCTAGTTGGTTATGACATAAGAGACTTTCACACTTAAACTTTAAAACAATTTCAAAACTCGCTACTAAAGATCTTGTAAAGGGTTTGCCTAAATTTTCCTTTGAAAAAGAAAAACCATGTAGAGCTTGTCAATTTGATAAGCAAACAAAACAATCCTTCTTAAGCAAACCTGAAAAATCAAACTCTATGCCCCTCCAACTATTACATCTTGATTTGTTTGGCCCTATATCAAGTAGTCTTGGTGGAATGAAATATGCATTCACTATTGTGGATGACTTCACAAGATTTACATGGGCATTATTTCTTGCTAACAAGAATGATGCATTAGCAGAGTTTGAGAAATTCAGCAGACAAGTACAAAATGAGAAAGAACTTAGAATCAAGTCAGTAAGAAGTGACCATGGAAGAGAATTCGACTTTGGAGGCTTTACTGAGTTCTGTGAAGAGCAAGGAATTTCTCATAACTTCTCTGCACCAAGGACTCCACAGCAAAATGGAATGGTTGAAAGAAAGAATAGAACCTTGGAAGAAGTTGGAAGAACATTGCTTGCTGATGCTAGACTTCCTGAGTACTTCTGGGTAGAAGCAGTAAACACTGCTTGCTATACTCAAAATCGATCACTCATTCATCTAACCTTAAGCAAAACTCCATATGAGCTATGGAAGGGAAGAAAGCCAAATATAAGCTACTTCAGAATCTTTGGATGGCCCTGCTATGTTCACAATAATGGTAAGGAGTACTTAACTAAATTTCAAGCAAAATCTGATGAAGGTATTTTCTTAGGGTACTCTAATCACAACAAAGCTTTTCGTGTCTTTAATAAGAGAATTCTAACAGTAGAAGAGTCAATTCATGTAGTATTTGATGAAACTAACCATGAGGAACCAAGTGGTTCACTCCCTCTTATAGCTGAGTAGGAACCAAAGGAGAATCATCAAGTCACAGAGACTAAGGAAGACTCTGCTGAAGCACCTTCAGAAAGCACTGCTCCATTGGATAACACCCCTGCTAAAATAAAAGATGATGAACCTAACTTGGAGGAACTAAGACAGCAAGATATTCGATCAGATCTACCGAGAAGGATGAAATGGACCAAGTCTCATTCAGAAGATTTGATAATAGGAAATCCTTCAAGCTCAGTAAAGACTAGAAGATTTGCTCAAAATGAAAGTAGTTTTCTAAGCTTCCTATCCCAAATGGAACCTAAGAAAATTGAGGATGCTCTTGCTGATGCTGATTGGGTCCTTGCTATGCAAGAAGAGCTAAACCAATTCAGCAGGAACAAAGTTTAGAATCTTGTTCCCAGGCCAAGAAATCATGTAGTAATTGGCACCAAGTGGGTATTCCGAAATAAGATGGATGAAGATGGAATCATCACAAGGAACAAAGCAAGACTTGTAGCTAAGGGCTATTCTCAAGAGGAAGGAATCGACTATGATGAAACCTTTGCTCTAGTAGCAAGGCTTGAAGCCATAAAGATCTTTCTTGCTTACGCTGCTTATCAAGACTTCAAGGTGTTTCAAATGGACGTCAATAGTGCATTTCTAAATGGAGAACTTCAGGAGGAAGTTTATGTGGAGCAACCCCCAGGTTTTGCTGATCATGCCAATCCTTAACATGTATATAAGCTTGATAAATCTTTATATGGTCTTAAGCAAGCTCCACGTGCATGGTATGATACTTTATCTTCCTTTTTAATTGATGAAGGTTTCAGTAGAGGTAAAGTTGATACTACTCTTTTCATTAGAAAGCATAAAGATAAAATGTTGTTAGTACAAATCTATGTAGACGATATAATCTTTGGTTCTACTGATGAAAAACTTTGTGCAAGATTTGCTAAGCTTATGCAGAGTAAATTTGAGATAAGCATGATGGGAGAGTTGAACTTCTTCCTTGGACTTTAAATTAAGCAAAGAGGTGATGGAATTTTCATCAATCAATCGAAGTACACCAAAGACCTGCTTAAGAAGTTTGGAATTTTCATCAATCAATCCATTCCCCTGCTGACTCGACCCTTCCTTCCAGAAGAAAACATGCTGCTGTCAAGGACAAAGGAAAAGGAAAGCAGACTCAAGCATCCAACAGCAATGACAGTGACCCTGATGATGTTCCTGCTGAACGAGCAAAAGAAAAACAATAGGAGGAACTCATCAAGGCCCTACTGATCGAAGATGCTCTTGTCGCTGGCTTGGATCCCGAGGCATACCTTGCTGAGAAAATCCAAGAAGGACCCAGCAATCTTTCTCCAACAAGGGTACTAACTGTGACGACCCCATAATCCCATACCGGACTAGGGCATCATCATAAGAAGGTAAAGATAACCATTCATCCATTCCCAAATAAATACTGAATAAAAACAGCATTTAAGAGTTATTACAACCCAAGAATTAAGTAATTACAGCGGAAGCTATTACATCATTTCCTAATAACAAAATAAATCTCATCGACTCTTCAAACGTCTTCCTTCTTTCCTTCATTCCTTCCTTTCTTTCCTTCATCAGTTCTATCAAAAAGATAAACACTTAGCAGCTTATCATCTTTGCTTTCCCCTTGTCAGAGGGTTCAGCTTTAGCTTTCTGTCCTGCAAATCATTAACATTCAACATGGGTGAGCGTTTTACGCCCAACAAGTATATGCACATTGAGAAAAAAAAATATGAATAATTCAACGAATTTCATCTGGAATCAAAGGAGAGAAATTCAGATTCTGTTTGTGAGGCTTGGTGAAGCAATACCAAGACCTCGGAAACCTTCAAAAATCTTTGAGGATTCACTGATGATATACAACTTGTGATCCTCCCTTGGAGAAAGTCAGGTATACACCTGATCATAACTTTTCAAATATCCAACGGGGGCTACACCCGTGGATCTGCTAACCATACAGTACACAGCTGGCCAGGCTGGACCGCATGATCCCTCTGAGTGACTACGTAGTCAAATAACATTTCCTCTTGGTCAGGTGAAGAACACATCAGCACCTTTCCTTTCCTCTTGCCAGCCATGTGGCATAACCCCCATAAGGGGCATCATTCACATTCTCATTGCACAGATATAAGATTGGGAACATAGCTGAAATTCAAAGCTCATTTATATCCATGCATCATTATTCATATCATGCTAGCAGAATCAAAAGCATAGCATGTTCATTCATTAGAACAATTACAGTATAAATCCAACCTTCTACGCATATCGGAACAAATGATAATGCGTTAAACTGAAATAAGCATGTGATTGTGAATATACTTGCCTCAGTCCTTTGCTTACGACCAAATTTAATTTACTCGTGAGTGGAAAGTTCTGTAAGAATATACATATCACAAAAATGAATTTATTATCTGGGTTAAAATATGAGGGAGAAATGCACATGTGATGTCCTTAACTTTTAACGTCTCAACCTGATATAAAACTATTGAGGTTAAGAAATCAATTCAAACATCTTAAAATAATTTAAGAAAATAGCATGTTATAGTTTTTAAAACAAACTGCGCATCAGGGAATTACTACGCTTTAATTCATCGGAGATTAATATCTCATCGGGGATTAATAACCCATCGGGGATTAATAACCCATCGGGGATTAACTCATCGGAGATTATCAACCCATCGGGGATCAACCCATCGGGGATTATCAACCCATCGGGGATTATCAACCCATCGGGGATTAACTCATCGGGGATTATC
>CM025788.1:18297313-18314655 GCA_014636745.2 Centella asiatica
ATCTCCGATGAATTAAAGCGTAGTAATTCCCTGATGCGCAGTTTGTTTTAAAAACTATAAAATGCTATTTTCTTAAATTATTTTAAGATGTTTGAATTGATTTCTTAACCTCAATAGTTTTATATCAGATTGAGACGTTAAAAGTTAAGGACATCACATGTGCATTTCTCCCTCATATTTTAACCCAGATAATAAATTCATTTTGTGATATGTATATTCTTACAGAATTTTCCACTCACGAGTAAATTAAATTTGGTAGTGAGCAAAGGACTGAGGCAAGTATATTCACAATCTCATACTTATTTCAGTTTAACGCATTATCATTTGTTCCGATATGCGTAGAAGGTTAGATTTATACTTTAATTGTTCTGATGCATGAGTATGCTATGCTTTTGATTCTGCTAGCATGATATGAATGATGATGCATGGATATAAATGAGCTTTGAATTTCAGCTATGTTTTCAATCTTATATCTGTGCAATGAGAATGTGAATGATGCCCCTTATGGGGGTTATGCCACATGGTTGCCAAGAGGAAAGGAAAGGTGCTGATGTGTTCTTCACCTGACCAAGAAGAAATGCTATTTGACTACGTAGTCACTCAGAGGGATCATGCGGTCCAGCCTGGCCAGCTGTGTACTGTATGGTTAGCAGATCCGCGGGTGCAGCCCCCGTTGGATATTTGAAAGTTATGATCCGGTGTATACCTGACTTTCTTCAATGGAGGATCACAAGTTGTATATCATCAGTGCATCCTCAAGGATATGTGAAGGTTTCCGAGGTCTTGGTATTGCTTCCCCAAGCCCATAAACAGAATTTGAATTTCTCTCCTTTGATTCCAGATGAAATTCATTGAATTACTCATATTTTCCTCAATGTGTATATACTTGCTGCGCGTAAAACGCTCACCCATGTTGAATGTTAATGATTTGCAGGACAGAAAGCTAAAGCTGAACCCTCTGACAAGGGGAAAGCAAAGATGATAAGCTGCTAAGTGTTTATCTTTTTGATAGAACTGATGAAGGAAAGAAAGGAATGAATGAAGGAAAGAAGGAAGACGTTTGAAGAGTCGATGAGATTTATTTTGTTATTAGGAAATGATGTAATAGCTTCCGCTGTAATTACTTAATTCTTGGGTTGTAATAACTCTTAAATGCTGTTTTTATTCAGTATTTATTTGGGAATGGATGAATGGTTATCTTTACCTTCTTATGATGATGCCCTAGTCCGGTATGGGATTATGGGGTCGTGACAATAGTAGAGAGTTATTACAACCCTAAATGTTACATTCTCAGCGGAAGCTATTCTATCTTTATATTATAATACATAACATCACAACTACAAAACATCTTCCTTCCTTCCTCAATGGCAACTTAATAGCCAATCATCCTTACCTTTCCCTTGTCAGAGGGTTCAGCCTTTGAACTAAGCCCTGCGAGATATTAAGTTCAATAAGAATGAGTGATCTACGCTCAGCAAGTATATAAACAGAACAGAGGAATAAATCTGGAATATTTATGGATATTCAATTCTGTTTGTGAGGCTCGGTGAAACAATACTAATGCCTCAGAATTTTTGAAGAACTTTGAGGATTACTGATGATAAACAACGTGTAACCCTCCTCGAAGAAAGACAGGTATATACGCGTGCATATATTTCTCCAAATATCCATCGGGGGCTAAACCCGTTGGATCTGCTAACCATACGGTATACAGCTAGCCTGGTTGTGCCCGCATGATCCCTCCTTGTGTGAACGTACGTAGTCACTTATAATTCCTCTAGGTCCGGTGACAGAACAAATTAGCACCTTCCCTTTCCTCTAGCCAACCATGTGGCATGACCCATTTAAGGGACATATCATTCTCATTTGTTTGCATGGATATAGCATTAAAGAATACTGATAAATCAAAGGTCAGTTATATCCTTGCACATTTATTCATATCATGCTAGCGAAATTTAAAGCATAGCATTCTCATTCATAAAGGCAATTGAATTATATGAATCATAGCCTTGTACGCATATCGAATCGAAAAATAATGCGTTAAATTGAAATAAGCATCAGATTGAATATATATTTGCTTCGGTCCTTAGCAACAAAATCAAATTCAATTTATTCGTGAGTGAAAGACTCTATAAAATATGCATATCACAAGATAAATTTAATACCTTGGTTAAAATATAAGAGAAAATGCATATGTGATGTCCTTAAACTTTTAATGTTTCAAATCTGACGTAAGAACCGTTGAGGTTAAATAAATAACTAAAACATCATAAAATAATTTAAGAAAATAATGTTTTATAGTTTTGAAGACAACTGCGCATCAAGGGATAATCTTCCACGTCAGGGGATCATTAGTCATCAGGGGATGACTGGTCATCAGGGGATAATTGTTCACCGCCAAACTTGTCAAGTGATAACTTTGACTATCGCCAAAATTCTCTCGGCTGTCAGGGGATGATTTGATCATCGCCAAAATCGATAAGTCATAACTTAACTTCATCAGTGGATAATTGTTCAGTGCCAAACTCCTTGGAGACGCCGAACTCGCTAAGTCATCGCTGAACTCATCAGTGGATGATTTGTTTAGCACCAAACTCCTCGGTGGCTAGTTTGTTCAACATCAAACTCAGTTGGCTATCGCCAAACTCTTCGGGAACTAACATCTTTAGTCATCAGAGACTAACATCATTTTCTTTGTCAGAGACTAAGAATTTCCTTCATCGGAGACTAATCAAAATTGTCTCGTCAGAGACTAACTGTTTTAGCATATCAGAGACTAACTATTTTAACCTGTCGGAGACTAACTTGTAACCTCCCAGGGACTATTTTATATGATCATAGACTAACTCCAACTCGTCGAAGACTAAGTTAAAACTTGTCTTAGATACAGTGGTGTCTTCCTCACTCCTCCATGGGTGGTGTTCTCAACCAAAACCATACAAAGGTTAACTCTCACCGTCCTCACAGTAATATAACATCTCTTGCGGTCTACTAGATCTTGTAGACACTGATAAAACTTCCAAACTCAAGTTGACAGAGGTTTAAACATGGTGTTTTAACTACTGGCAAAAGAATTGTTTGGCAATTAAAGGTTTGTCTACCAGGTGGTTGTCAACATTCTTACACTCATCTTGGATAGCTTTTGAAATAAAAAGGCATTAACTCCAGGTGTTAAAAGCATGCATTAAATCGCACTTTTGGAAATGAATAAACAAGGTATTAAACGTGACATGCATAACATAACAAAAGTGTAACAAACAGAGCAGGACTTTAATGTAATGCTCTTACCTCCTTGGCTGTAAAGAAGAAGTTAAAAGCTTGAGTTGTTCTCCCAAAAAGACAGTTGCTTTGAAAGTGAACCTAGATTTGGTAGTATACTATATAGAAGATTTATGAAAGTGGGACTAGGGTTGTACTCCAAGGATATATATATATCACACTTGCCGAGCAACAAGAGCTGTTGGATTATTTGGAGTTAGATTTCAGTCGTTGGCTGTGAAAGGATTAGAAAGAAGTGATTGGTGAGAAAAGGCGGGTGCAACGGCTGCTATCGTCAGTTGGTCATCTATTATAGCCCACTCTAGTGTACTGTTGGAGGTGATAAACATTAATTACTCTTGTCTCACAGTAGTCTTGGTTCAAAAAGAGTACTGTAGCCTTTACTCATTCACACTCGTGTGCTCCCATCCACGTGAAAACATACACATACACTTGAATAAAATAATCTTTTAAATACTTGAGCTCAAAATACATTTAAAACCTTTTGGACATCACATTGCCATTGAACTTTCATTTAAAAAAATATGAATTCATCATTCATACCAAAAAGAGAAATTAAACTTTCATGCATAAAATAAATAAATCACAAAATAAATTAAGCATATAACAAAACTCATTTAAAATTTTCAGGTTCTCACATAACCTGAACATGACAATTAACAGATGACATCAGTGGATAACATTAGGTTTTAACATTAGGGGACAAGTGTTAGGAATTATAGTATTTGATGATGGTGTATAAACACTTAGAATTGTTAGATTTTGTAATTGTACAAGTACCCGCAGTAGTGTTCTATCAGAGACTACCATCAGAGTCTGCAGGTACGCGTCAAAGACTGCATTTGGAGAGTTCAACAAAAGTCAAAATTGGTCGAGCAAAATTAGTTCATCGGAGACTAAGTTTTTGTTCATCGGAGACTAAGTGTTTGCTCATCGGAGACTAATGTTGAAGCTATCAGAGACTAAGACAAAGACATTTCAATGCATCAAAGTAGCCTTGAAAAAATTTGACAGTCGCCAAAGTCGTCGGGCAAATCAAACAACGCGCCAAACTCAAAATGATTATCGCCAAAGTCGTCAGGCAAATCAACAGCATCACCAAAGTCATTAGGAAAATTTCTATCACTGAAGAATAAGTGCTTGAGCATCAAGGGAAGAATATCCACTGATGAACAAAACAGCGCATCAGGGGATGAATATCCACTAATGAACAAAACAGCTCATTAGAGGATAAATATCCACTGTTTAGTTCGTCAGAGGATAAATATCCACTGATAAATAGAGATTGTCCATTAGGGGATAAAACAATCACAGTCTAAAAATGACATCTGGGATGACACATGACTGAGTTCACAAATTTACTAACTCAAGATTAAAGGCAGTGGAATTAAAATATAGATGGTGTCCAATAAGGAGAGATTGGCTACCAAAGAAGCTTCAAGGAGATAAGTTATACACTGCAGGTGTGAACACTGATAAAGTAAAATATGGAGATAAGTCATACTTATACACTAGCATGCGTATATAGCTGCTAGTGTGAAAACTGCAGAGATAAATTATAGAAACTTGAAGGAGGAAAATTTGGAAGCTGGTCCAATCAAAAACAAGAAAGCTCATAAAGATAAGTTATTCACTGCAGAGATAACTTATCATGGGAACTCGAAGAGGAAAAGAGGGAGTTGGTGTGCTGATACACTAGAGATGTTACATAACAAGTTGGTGTGCAAGGAAGGTCATGCAAAAAGAAGAAGTTATGTGATAGAGCTGCAATTACCAAAGCATATCAAAGATATTTTTGGAAGCAAATCACTAAGGAAGCTTGGAGAACAAGGAAGCTATATCTATAAATAGAGACATAGAGCAGCTGAGATATTATACTTGTGAGATAACAAGATGTTAGAAATAAATAAGCTCAAGTGTTTGTAGAAGGGGGGGTTGAATACAAGCACTCAAAACTTTTTGCTCTTTAAAAATCTTGTTAATCACTGCCGAAAATAGCTACAAGAATAGAAAAACTATAATGAGTATTAACATGAACACACAATCATTCAAGTTAAACTTGTTGTGTTAAAATTTGATATTTTTCTGGAAATCTGTTTAATCACAAATGTGATTAATCAGCTACAATTTGTAATAAATTACAGCTTCTTTATCACACTCACTAGCTTCTTATTTTCTTTGAATATTTCTCTTTAGATATATTATAAAGCTTCTCTCTAGTGTTTGTGTGCTTCTCTCTTGGTTGATCCGTTGGATATCCACATCCCTTTTTGTAATGAGAACTCTTTTGCATATATATAGACGATTAGTTGTTGAACCCACGTGCTTAGACGTGCTGTTTTTTCAACTTGGCGGCATATATGTCACATCATTGTCTTTTGGAATGATGTGTCAGACTGCTGATGACTTTTGTTACTTCTTTTTTATCACTTGATCTTCGAGCATTTAATGATTGAGAGTTGTCATTGGATCACCAAACTTCAAGAAATATCTTTCCAGTTATATCTCTTACTTCTATGACAAGCTTCAACGATTTGCGTGTAAGACCTGATGACGAGTGTATGCAATCATAACTTTCCCCTGATAACAAGTTCTGATTTGGTCTTGATGAGTGCTTCTGGATCCCCTGATGACAAATCATGTTTAAGACTTGATCAGTGTTTCATGCTTCACTCAAATTAATCTATTGTTGTAGAGCTACCCAAGTGCTTCTTGATCCCCTAATGTTAAGACTTACAACATCCAATGATGGCTTCCACTAAGCAGTGTTGAGCATTTCCCCTGATGGGTTCCTTATCACTGTCATGCCCTGATAGATTCCCCTGACAGGTTGGCCTGCCATTGTCATGCCCTGACGCGTTCCCCTGATGGGTTGATTTGACAATGTCATGCCTTAACGCGTTCCCCTGACGGATTGGTCTGCCATTGTCATCCCTTGACGGGTTCCCCTAATTGGTTTTAATCACTGAAGCTTTGTCGATTTCGTCTGGAATGTCTGATGTGCGGAATACTCAAAGGCTTGTAAGTAACTTCAGACGTTCTCTACTATACTATTAAGTCCTTTAGATGTTTTCACTGATGACTTGAATAGTGTAGAGTAGTTCATCCCTTGATGACCAAATTGCTCATCAGTGGATGCAAAACTTGTGCAGATATATTAAGGTTTATAGAATACCTTAAGTATTTACAAATGCACAATTATTCTCTAAACATCATCATCATTATTTATCTCTAACAATCTCCCCTATTTATGTTTATCAGTTTGATAACCATAAATCTAACACATGTACTGATGATGTTAAAACCAAAATTGTATGTATTTAATTTATTTGTATGAACAGATACACTACATGTACAAGTATTTCCTATAACTATTATAAAAGAAATATACATTTTAGACATCAGGATTCCTTCTGTGTTTGGCAGAAACAAAGAGCAATGGTTTACTTGATTCAATAGGCTGTGAATCACTTCCAAGGCATTGTCTCCTTTGATCTGGAATCCTGAGCCTGTTGTCTTCACCTCTTGCCACTAGCTGTTCCAGCTCTTTTTGAAGAAGTCTTCTAAAGTTGACAATGTTGACATTCTTGCTAGATTCCAGAGCTTCAAGGACATATTCAATCTCTGATAGGTTGGCTGCAGCAAGTTGTGACCAGTAAAAGATGATGATCTCCCCTTTTGCATTTTTGAACTCAACACCCATGGGGCTTGTGATCATCTTTGGATATTCTTTGAATCCTTTTACTCGTGGCACATCCCTTACTATTGCTGTATTCCCATCATCAGCTTTGGTTTCTTCAATCTCCTTTAGCACTCTTTATATTAGTAGGATTCTGAACTGGATGACATGTTCGTTCTTGTAATAAGTAATTTGGCTTAGAACATGCATCACTTCCTCCAGGTCAAGCCCATCAACTTCTTTGATTCTTATGTTTTTCTCTTCCCCATCAGTTGTTTTGTAGAAAAGCTTTATTGATCTTCCCAAGGCTGTGGGCAAGTTCCTTTCATCGTTGATGGCTTTCCTCAGCTTATCGATCATCCCCCTCAAGTCTCTATTTAGCAATGTTGATTTGGAAATCAGGTTCAGGATCAGCCCTAATTGCTTAGCATCCATTCTCCTAAACTAGTCAGATGTGACTATGAACTCATACCCATTTTCAATTGTATAGTGATTAGCTTTTCCCTTTTGCTGTTTGTCCTGACATTTATGCTTTTTATTGAGAACATAAATGTCAAGTTCTTGCGCCTTTCTTTTCTTAGGTATTCAGCTAGTGTGGGTGGTCCATATGGTATAGGAGAAGGTGCTTGATCCTTGGCCTTAGATGAATTGAGTTTGGTAGCATCAGTGGATTTTGAATTTTCTTTATCTTTATCCCTTAATGCACCTTTAGGGGATTGAGATTTCTTCTGTTGAGTTTTCCTGGAGGATTTTGGCCTGACACTTTTCTTTTTCTGCTCTTCTTCTTGTTTCTCCTCCTTCGCAGCCCTTTCCTCCTCCTGTTGGAGTTGTTATGCATAGAGTGCATCAGCTTCTACCAACTTTTTGTCTTGAGGATAGACAAGCTCCATTCTTTCGTCTATTAATACTTTGACAGGAGTTGGAAAATGTGTTGTCTTCATTGCATCTCCAAGTAGTTTGAGTCCTGATTGACTATAGGTCTTCTTTTTAGGTTCTTCAATCAGGATAACCTTACCCTTGTCCTTAGCTTTGGGGACAGAAGCAACAGTAGTCACATCTCCTGATGGTTGACTTGTTTGAGTCTCAACAACAACCCCTGACGATGGCCCTGAAGATTTCTCCCCCTTTTTGACAGCATCATTAGTGGAAGTTGAGAGTAGGGATGTGACTTGAAGAACTTTTTGCAGAGTGTCAGCCATTGACAGTTGCAAAGACTCCATGCTTGCTATTTTGGTGGAGAAGTTAGAGAGTTGTTTGTCAACATTGTTAGCAAGTTTCGTCATCTTGAGCATGGTTTGGCTAGTGACAAGGAAGTCCATAACTTGTTGTACATTAGTTATTTTGTTTGTAAAGTGTGTATAGAGTTTATGAGATTCCACATCCACTAACTGCGCTATCATTATTTGTGACTTCAGCACTTTTGTCAAAATTGGATCTATGGTCCTTAAAAGCTCTTGTTTGAGTAACTGTACAGTATCGACCATTTGATTCTTTTGAAAGTATAAATCAACTCCAATGAATTGAGGTAAGTCATCCATTGGAATGTCATCTTTATCACTCTCAGAAGAACTAGAAGTATATACAGTATCTATATTTTCTCTATTTTCTTTATTTACAACGATCTCATCCTTATCTCCCTCAATCTCTCATTTTTCTGTGCCTTCTAAGGCATCTCTCGTAGACTCTCCTTTTTCTTTGCCTTCTAAGGCAGTACTCTCAGTCTCTCCTTTTGCCAAAGTCCTCTCAGGGGATTGACTTTACCTCTCTTCACTAAGTATTCTCACATTCTCACTCAAAATTGTCCTAGAAGGGCTCCTATGGGCTGTGAGATCAGCAATTGTGGCCATTTCAAGTAAATTATATATAGTATCTGGTTCCACAGAAGTGATAGGGGAAGGAATGGAAGTCAATTGTGTATGCACAATTGGAGAAGTATATGTTTCTATAGAAGAAGTATTTACAAGTGGGGGAACATAAATGCTTATTGCAATAGTATGTACAGGTGCATTGTTGTCCCCAAAATGTGTCACAATGATAGAATCATTTAAAAAGGAATCAACCATTTGAACATGTTGATTATCAATCACTGTGTCAGTGAGTGTTGGCTCCTCCAAGAATTGAGAAATTGGAGAATCTGATGTCATGACACTCAGAGTTTGTGTCATGATATCTAAAGAAATTTGAGGAATTAAGAAAGATGGGAGAGGTGTAGAAGGGAGTGTTGGCTGGATCATCGAATGAGGAGGTGATCCATCAAAAGAAGTTATGTGTGCACTCACTGTGTCAGTTATCTGCTCTCAGAGACCCTGATGTTAATTTCATCAGGGGCTATGGTCACTATTTGTGCCTCACTCAACTGTGTCCCTAGTTGGGGACTATTTTCAATAACTAATTCCTTTTGAGAGGAACTAGTTAGAAATGTGCTTAATTCCTTATCAAAAGCAGTATCCTTTTGAGAGGATACTGCCTGGTCTGGCTGTAGGGTTACTCTCTTGGCCACTTACTTCTTCTTCAATCTCCTTAAGCCAATCACTCTCTCTTCTTGCTCCCACTCACTTGTTGCGGTTCCTTCAGAGGGTTTTCTTTTGGTTCCTTTAGTCTTTTAGGAGACTAAGGGCTGGGTTAATGAGAGTGGTTGTGTTGAAATTGGTGGTACTACTTGGGTAGGCAGAGAAATGGTGGTGATCTCTGCCATAGTAGTTGAAGGAAAGGAAGTAATAGGTTGAGAAGAGGAAGAGAGAGTTTGAGATACCTGTTCCATATGTGATGGAAGTACAAATGATTCCACGGTTAGGATTTCTTTATTATTTCTACAAATGATTTCTTCGTTTGTTTATAACTTTGTACAACAATGCCATTCTCAAAAGAAAGATTAGTAATTTGATCCTTTATAATCATTGATTGGAACCTAACATAGTAAACTTCCTGTTTTCTAGAATTAAAACTACCCATTTTATTTACAAGATCATCAAAAATTAATTTTCCTATATTAATTTTTATATTCCTAAACATGGCATAAGCTATTTTAAGAGTTAAAGATGTTATCACCTCATAGTTAGAGGACTTACCTGAAAACACCTTTGTGATTGTGTCAAAGAGATAGGAGATCTCTCTTTTCATATTGACCCTCTTGAGGTCTTTGAACTTCAAAGCTACATTATTTGGTGAGTTGTAGCCCAGTTCCCTCAAGAAGTCAAGCAGTTCAGCATCACTTGGCACTTCCACGAACTCCTGCGTAGGTAGTCCTAGTGCATAATTAATTCTGAAAGGAGTTATCTTTCCCTTTTCAAAAGAAATTTTGAATGAGATTCCCTTGACAACCTCAGGTCTGGTTGCATAGTACATGAATTTGGCACTCGTCCATAGTTGTGCTAGTGTTTCCCCAGACATCTCGTCATCTGTAAAAATGGCTTTGCTATACTTTGAGTTGAGTAAATAGCGCATCATTGGTTTAAAACAAGCATCTATCTCTTCGATGTCTGAAAAACCCACAAAGTTGGTTTGTGGGGCCACTAGATCTCTTGGTAGTCGTTGAGCAGTGCTTGGTGCCATTGATACTGTTGATTTGTTGAAAATCTAGGGTTTATGTGAATAAGAGAGATAGAGAAAGAAAACTCGAGCAAATATCAGAGACAAGTTAAATGTTTTGAGGTATTTTAGAAAGAGAGAGAGAGGGAGTATAATTACCTGCCTTTTTGACTTTTGAAAACCGTTCCTGAAAACACGCTATCAGGGTGTCGCATCAATTCTATGGTGACACGTCATCAGGGACAAGAGAATTCCTTGATGAATTATTATCTCAAGCTCGACACAATCCTTTGATTCAGTCAAAAGCCTTTTACCTAACCCTGATGTTCGATGAATATACACACCCTGACCCTGGTGTTCAGAACAAATACTCTGACCCTAAAGCGCGAGACGGATACCTGACCTTGATGCGCGAAACAGATACCCTGACCATGATGCATAGGAAGGATACCCTGACCCTGATCCTTCTCGACAAAGACCCTGACCCTGTTGCATCAGACAAAAACAAACAAAAACACAGAAGTATATGTACATATTTACATATTTAACATATATATATATATATTCACATATCAACTACATTTATCAGGAATTTATGAGATGAGTTAGGAATACTAGAACTTAAGCACTTGATAGCTTGAGTTATTCCAACAATCTTTCTGACATGTATCTAGCAAGTTAATTAGACTTCATTTTGCAAAATTCACCATACCTAGTTCTCCTACAAGATTGATAAAGGTGGCTTCATCAAGAGCCTTGGTGAAAATGTTTGTTAGCTGCTTGTTTGTTGGTACAAAATGTAGTTCAATTGTTCCATTCATAACATGTTCCCTGATAAAATGATATGTGATTTCTATATGTTTGGTTCTGGAGTGTTGCACAGGATTTTCAGCAATGGCAATGGCACTAGTGTTATCACACAAGATTGGAATTTTGTTGAAATTCAGGCCATAGTCCATTAACTAATTTTTCATCCACAAAATTTGTGCACAGCAACTTCCAGCTGCAATATATTCAGCTTCAGCAGTAGATGTTGATATTGAGTGCTGCTTTTTGCTGAACCAAGATACAAGCCTTCCTCCTAAAAACTGACAGCTTCCTGTTGTACTATTTCTGTCAATTTTGCATCCTCCAAAGTTAGCATCAGAATACCCCAGTAATTCAAATCCAGACTCCTTTGGATACCAAAGTCCCATTTCTGCAATGCCCTTGGTATACCTCAAGATCCTATTTACTGCTATGAGTTGAGACTCCCTTGGATCAGCTTGATACCTTGCACAAAGACATGTTGCAAACAAGATGTCAGGCCTACTTGTTGTCAAATATAGCAAAGAACCAATCATTCCCCTATAAGTTTTTAGATTAACTTTCTTTCCATTCTTATTAGGGTCAATCTTGGTTGTTGTGGCCATAGGTGTCTTTGCTACTTTTGAGTCCTTCATGTCAAATTTCTTGAGTAGCTCTTTGGCATACTTTGTCTGATGAATATAAATTCCATCAGTGACCTGTTTGATTTGCAGTCCCTAGAAATAAGACAATTCACCCATCAAACTCATTTCATATTTGCTTTGCATGAGCTTGGAGGAACTTTTCACATAATCTAGTGTCTGTGGATCCAAAGATGATATCATCAACATATATTTGAACCAGGATCAGGTGACCTTAGTGTTGTCTAAAGAACAATGTCTTGTCAATAATACCTCTTGTGAACTTGTTATCCACTAGAGACTTTGACAGTGTATCATACCAAGCTCTAGGAGCTTCCTTCAATCCATAAAGTGCTTTCTCTAGTTTATAGACATGATTTGGGAATTTTGAACTTTCAAACCCTGGTGGTTGTTTGACATACACCTCCTGTTCCAGTTTCCCGTTGAGAAAGACATTTTTCACATCCATTTGAAAAACTTTAAAGTTTGAATGTGCTGCATAGGCTAAAAAAATCCTTATAGCCTCAAGTCTGGCTACTGGTGCAAAAGTTTCATCAAAGTCAATCCCTTCCTCTTGAAGATATCCCTTTGCAACCGGTCTTGCTTTGTTTCTTATAACAATGCCAGCTTCGTCCATCTTATTTCTGAATACCCACTTTGTACCTATTATTATTCTGTCTTTGGGTTTAGGCATCGGCTTCCATACTTGATTTCTTTCAAATTGATTTAGCTCTTCCTGCATAGCCATGATCCAATCTGCATCTTGAATGGCTTCTTCAAATTTCTTTGGCTCTATTTGTGAAAGAAAGCAAGCATATAGGCATTCATTAGATGTTGCTTTTCGTGTTTGCATTCTCTTGTTTGGATCACCAATTATCAAATCTGTTGAGTGACTTCTAGACCATTTGGGCTTAGAGATGTATTTTGATGAGCTTGCTTGATTATCATCTCCTCCCTCTAAGTCTGTGCTACCAGCTTCTGAGAAAACTCCCCCTGAGTTTGTGCTTAAATTAGGGTTAAAGTGATCCCCTGATGGTGCATTCCTTGATAGATTATCCCCTGATGGAGTATTCCCTGATCTGTTGTCCAGGAAGTTAATTTCATCTGTTGTAGGGGCTTCTATGTTGTTTGGATTGATATCAGGGATGGATAAATTCTCCATTTGTCTGCACTCATCAGCTTTATACTCTTGACAATCAAAATTATCTTCATTTTCAAATCTCAGTTCTTCATGAAAACCAGGGTCTTCAAGACCAGAAATTTCTTGATCATCATAAGCTACATTTATAGATTCCATCACCACTTGGAGTCTTTTGTTATAAACCCTATAGGCCTTAGATGTCAGGGAGTAACCTAGGAAAATTTCTTCATTAGCTTTTGGATCAAATTTTCCTAAGTTCTCACCAAAGTTTCTTAACACATAGCAATTGCATCCAAAAACATATAGAAACTTGATGTTTGGTTTTCTCCCTGTCATTAACTCATATGGGGTCTTGTTGTGAGCTTTGTTGATTAATGACCTATTTTGAGTAAAACAAGCAGTGGATATTGCCTCAACCCAAAAATAGGTAGGAATCTTTGCCTTTGCTAGCATTGTTCTAGCAGCTTCTATTAGGGTTCTATTTTTCCTTTCCACTACACCATTCTATTGAGGAGTCCTTGGAGCAGAAAATGAATGATTGATGCCTTTTGTTTTCCCAGTGAGATGCTGAGAACTTGTAGAAGGGGGGGTTGAATAAAAAGAACAAGAACACAAATCTATTTATAAACAATTGCTTTATTGATTTACAATTGAATACAAATCCTAACAATCACAATAATGTAATCGTCAGCTTCTTTTCTATTCTGTATAGGAAAAGATACAAAACTATGAAAAACCTATACAGCTTCTCAATTACACTCTGTAACTTAATTACAGCTTCTATGACAACTGAATTATAATTAACTCAGTTCCTATTCTGAATAAAATTCAGCTTCCTTATTCGAATCAAATATAATCTTTCCTTTTTGATAGGAACAGATTTCTAGTTAGTTTCCTTACCAGCTACGTCTTCAATAATATTTTACTTTATGTGGAAGACATTCCTTTTTCAATTCGAACTCTATATCTATCAGAGATTAATTCACAATTAGTCTCTGATGCTTCTTTTAGTCCCTGACGTATCTTTTAGTCTCTGGTACATTTAGTCCCTGATGACTCTTTTAGTCCCTGGTACGTTTAGTCCCTGATGACTTTTAGTCCCTGATGACGTCAGCTTGTGTAGTCTCCGATAGTGTTATTTAGTCTCTGACACGTTAAGGCTTAGTCTCCAATGACGTCAGCTTAGTCTTTGATTCCTTTTTCTTTAATCTCTGATGACGTAAGCTTTTAGTCTCTGATAGAACAACTAGTCTCTGACAGTTAAAACATTTTAGTCTCTGACCAGTTCTTCTAGTCTCCAATAAGCCTTTTTTGCAAACTCTAACAGATCAAATACACAACTTGACTTCTTGAAGCTTCGATACTCCATTCCAGCAGTTAATTACAAATAACAAACAATCGTATCTCTTTACAAAGAATAAATGAATTACAAACAAAGAGATACCTACTGGCTACAAAACTTCAGTGTTACTAATTAACACTTTCTATACATTTGTATTATAAGTAATCTAAAGACAATCATCATCAAATGTTCTAAAACCTAACACCTTTCTCCACACAAAATCCATCAACAGTTGCGTTCTTGAATTCAGTTCCATTATCTGTCCTCAATATCTTATCCACTGACCTTGACTCAATTTCCACTTTCTTTACATGGTCAATGATTTGTTGAGGTACTTCAGACTTGGCATTTTGAAACTTGACCCAAGTTTATCTAGTGTAGTCATCCACAATGACCATTGCAAATCTTTTCTTTGATACTAACATTATGTTGACAGGACCAAAGAGATCCATATGTAGCAATTGAATTGGATAAATCATTGTGGCTTCCTTGCTGACAAAGGATGATTTCCTTTGCTTCCCTTGTTGGTATGCTGAACATAATCCTTCTTGAATAAATTCCACTTGAGGTAGTCCAGTTACCAATTCTCTCTTCACCAAATCATTGATAACTTTGTAGTTCAGGTGAGAGAGCTTCTTGTGCCATAGTCTACTCACATCAGGGGTAGCCTTGTTGTAGAAACATGACTCTCCATCCACTGACTTAAAATCAGCAATGTAGAGATCTCCTTTCCTTACCCCTGATAAGACTAGCTTCCCATCACTTTCTTTTGAGATTGAGCACTGATCCCCTTTAAAAGAAATGATGTAACCTTTATCACATAGTTGACTTATACTTAATAGATTGTGATTCAGCCCATCAACTAGTGCTACATTTTCAAATGAGACATCCCCATTTACTGCTTTGCCATAACCAAGAGTCAATCATTTGCTATTGTCACCAAAAGAGATCACTGGACCAACCTTTTCTTGGAACTCTGTGAGCAGGGCTTTGTTTCCTGTCATGTGTTTTGAGCAGCCACTGTCTAGAAACCAGATTTGACTGCCTTTGACTTTTCTCTGTACACAAATAACATTTAATTTGTTTTTGGTACCCAAGTTGTTTTGGGTCCTTTTGGTTTAGTCACAGTTAATACATCTTTTTCATTATTTGTGACTTTTGGTTTTGGCAATATACACACATTCTCCTTTTTAGGAGCTTCAATAATAGCTTTAGATTTACCAGCATTTTTCTTTTCTTTACCCTTAAGGGTGCATGCAAGCTTGAAAGGTAAATCATCAGCATATAAGATAGTGCCAGTTAAAATATGTGGTTTTTCCTTACACTGAAAAGATAAATGATTATTATTACCACAGTTCCAACACACTTTCCTAGGGGCTTCTTGAATAGGGGTGTAGTTACTAGCTTTGTTTACACCTAACTTTTCATTCCTATTCTTTTTCTTATCCCTGACAGGCCTTTATCCCTTGAGGGGCTACGATCGCCTGATGCACTATTATCCCCTGATGACTGTGTATCCACTGATGCACAATCTAGTTCCTTCTTGACTAGGAATTTGAGTGCTTTGGCAAGAACATGTTTCTTGTCACTCCCATCACTTGTGGAAGTTCCACACATCGGGAAAACATTCCCTTTTTCTAACTTTGTCATAGCCTTTACAAATTTGATAGGTTGTATAGGCCTTTTTCCAAAGCTAGCTGCATTTTCAATCTCAATAGGAAGTTGCTTCACTAGAGTCTCTTCATAGCCTAAACCAGATTTGTGATCAAATTTTTGACAATTTAATTGATCATCCAGTTTCTTGCTTGACTCATTCCATTTCTTTATGACTTCCCTTTCTTATTTCAAAAGATTTGAGGTCCATTCCTCTCTTTTGACAGCACAGTCAAGGAGATTCTTAGTTCTTGAGAGTTCTTTTTCAAGATTCTCAAGTCTATTGAGTTCTAATTCTAAAAGAGTATTTCTAGCAGTCAAATGTTCATTTATTTTTTGTACTCTCTCAGTCTTAGCTACAACACTCCTTAAGGTATTATAAAGATCTTTTATCTCACAAGTCATTTCCTTAACAGTTTTAACACAATCATTTCTAGCAGCCATCAGGGCTACAAATTTAAGCTTTCTGGTATCCCTTGACATTTCAGATCTTTGTTGAACCTCCAGTTCATATGTCTTTAGGGTACCATAGAGCCTATCCAAGTCTAGGATATTCATGTCCTTGGATTCCCTAATGGTTGTAGTCTTTGGATCCCACGATATAAGAAGTGCCCTCATGAATTTTCTATTGATGTCTTTGTTGGCATAGCTCTTCCCATACATCCATAGGTCATTTACCAACCTATTAAATCTGTTAAACATTGCAGTGAGTGTTTCACCATTTTTCTCGTATTGTTGTGTCAACAGCTGCAGTTTGTTTTCCCTCACATCCTTAGTACCATCACACAAGATCTGAATAGTATCCCATATAGATTTAGACGTTGTAAGATTCATGATACTGTTTAGCATATCATCGTCTAAACCATTATATAGGATGTATGTGACTTTTAGATCCTTCTTTACTTTCTCTCTTTCCTCTGGAGTCATTTCTTCAATAGTCTTTGGAACTAATCTTTCTGGAACACTGACTCCATTGACAACCTCTTGAGGAATGAGCTTCTTTGGAACGTGAGGGCCTTCTTCTAGAATTTGCAAGTATTCATCATCGATTGTTCTTAGATGAACTAGCATTCTTTGTTTCCAGAAAAAGTACTTTCCCCTTTTCAACATGGGGACTTTGTTATTTCCAACTTTGTTAGCCATTTTCAACGATCTTCTAGCAAGTGTAATCTGCTAGTTGGCTCTGATACCAAATAATCTTCTAGCAAGTGTAATCTGCTAGTTGGCTCTGATACCAATTGTTAGAACTAAATAAGCTCAAGTGTTTGTAGAAGGGGGGGGGGGGGGGGGGGG
>CM025788.1:18314755-18543678 GCA_014636745.2 Centella asiatica
GGGGGGGGGGGGGGGGGGGGGTTGAATACAAACACTCAAAACTTTTTGCTCTTTAAAAATCTTGTTAATCACTGCCAGAAATAGCTACAAGAATAGAAAAACTATAATGAGTATTAAGATGAACACACAAGCATTCAAGTTAAAATTGTTTTATTAAAACTTGATGTTTTTCTGGAAATCTGTTTAATCATAAATGTGATTAATCAGCTACAATTTGTAATAAATTACAGCTTCTTTATCACACTCACTAGCTTCTTATTTTCTTTGAATATTTCTCTCTAAATATATTACAAAGCTTCTCTCTAGTGTTTGTGTGCTTCTTTCTTGGTTGATTCGTTGGATATCCACACACTTTTTGTAATGAGAACTCTTTTGCATATATATAGACGATCAGTTGTTGAACCCACGTGCTTAGACGTGCTGCTTTTTCAACTTGGCGGCATATATGTCACATCATTGTCTTTTGGAATGATGTGTCAGACTGCTGATGACTTTTGTTACTTCTTTTTTATCACTTGATCTTCGAGCATTTAATGATTGAGAGTTGTCATTGGATCACCAAACTTCAAGAAATATCTTTCCAGTTATATCTCTTACTTCTATGACAAGCTTCAACGATTTGCGTGTAAGACCTGATGACGAGTGTATGCAATCATAACTTTCCCCTGATAACAAGTTCTGATTTGGTCTTGATGAGTGCTTCTGGATCCCCTGATGACAAATCCTGTTTAAGACTTGATCAGTGCTTCAAGCTTCACTCAAGTTAATCTATTGTTGTAGAGCTACCCAAGTGCTTCTTGATCCCCTGATGTTAAGACTTACAGCATCCAATGATGGCTTCCATTAAGTAGTGTTGAGCATTTCCCCTACCGGGTTTCCCTGATGGGTTCCTTGTCACTGTCATGCCCTGATAGATTCCCCTGATAGGTTGGCCTGCCATTGTCATGCCCTGACGCATTCCCCTGATGGGTTGATTTGACAATGTCATGCCCTGATGTTTTCCCCTGATGGGTTGATTTGACAATGTCATGCCCTAACGCGTTCTCCTGATTGATTGGTCTGCCATTGTCATCCCCTGATGGGTTCACCTAATTGGTTTTAATCACTGAAGCTTTGTCGATTTCGTCTGGAATGTCTGATGTGCGGAATACTCAAAGGCTTGTAAGTAACTTCAGATGTTCTCTACTATACTATTAAGTCCTTTAGATGTTTTCACTGATGACTTGAATAGTGTAGAGTAGTTCATCCCTTGATGACCAAATTGCTCATCAGTGGATGCAAAACTTGTGCAGATATATTAAGGTTTATAGAATACCTTAAGTATTTACAAATGCACAATTATTATCTAAACATCATCATCATCATTATTTATATCTAACACAAGATATCACTGAGATACACAAAAACACTAGTATACATATTATCTCAGATCGTATTGCAGTTGTAATAAACTTACAAAGAGAGATAGAAGTAAGTTTTCATAACTTGAGAGAAGGTAGAAATCATATTCTAGAGTGCAGTTGTTATTTTCAACAGAGTTGTTAGAAGCTGGTCATTCACACCAACGAGTTTTTGTAATATTTCATTGATTTATAAAAGTTCAGAAGCACTTGTGATATATTGTATTCTTTCAATTCCGCAACTTTTAATATATACAGTATATTCACCAAACTCATAATGTTCGAAAGAATTTTGTAGTTTGTATTCAACCCCCCCTTCTACAAACCATCATCTTGTGGGACAAACAATTGGTATCAGAGCCTATTGATTAAAACACCAATCAATAGATCAAAAAAATGGGACAGAATGATGGTAATGTCAAAATTCCAATGCTTAAGAGGGAAGAATACTTCTTGTGGAAGAAGAGAATGTTTTTGCATTTGGAATCAACTGATTCTCAATATGCTGACATCCTCAATGATGGACATTCCAACCCCAGAGACATTTGTACCTAAAAAGCCAAATGAGCTCTCCAAAGAAGAAAAAGAGGAAGTCCTAAAAGACAGAAAAATCATGAAAATCTTCTACAATGGGTTGGACAATGATATGTTCAACAGTGTCATCAACTGCCAAAGTTCTAAGGAGATATGGGTAACCATTCAAATATTATGTGAAGGAATTGAAGAAGTATGAGCCAACAAAAGGTCATTACTCATTCAACAATATGAGTATTTCAATACCAAACCTGGAGAATTTATTACTTAACTATATGATAGATTCAACAGACTCATCAATGATCTTTGATTGCAAGGGAAAGTCTATGAGAATATAGACACAAATATTAAATTTATACGGTCACTTCCACAGACATGGGATGCCAAGACAACTGTTGTAAAGGAAGCTAAGGACATGAATATCATGTCCTTGGACAAGCTCTATGGTAATCTCAAAACTTATGAGCTTGAAGTGCAATAGAGAAGCATGCTAAATCCTTACTTCAAGAAAGAGAAGTCTGTTGCATTTACAGCAGAGTCAAGTAAGGAAGAACTCTGCACATTTGAAGATTTAGAAGACATTGATGAAGTTCTAGCTCTAATAGCTAGAAAATTCAAAAAGCTTAAATTTTCTAGGAGAAAGCCTAGATTCAACAATGTCTTTTCATCAAAGAAAGAAAGTCAATCTGACAAGGTTAACAGATCTAAGTTCAGGTGCTTCAACTGTGATGCTCTTGGACACTGTACTAATGAGTGCAAGAAGCCCAAGTCTGACAAAAAGACAAGGGAGCTCAGGGATGTTACAAGAGATGAGGATTATTATAAAAAGAAATACTATGATCTCTTCAACAACATCAAGGGTAAGGGAAAGGCACTTATCACATAAGGCAAGGATTGGGTTGATTCAGAATCAGAGGATGAAGAATATGTCAACATGGCACTGATGGCCAACTCCTCTGATAGCAATAACACTTTTGGAAGTCCAAATTCCAAGAACTCCAAGGTAACTGACTTGACTATTTCTTCTACTATGTCATTATCTAATTTCCAAGAAAGCTTAACTGACATGTGTAAAGAAATGTACCATTTAAAAGGAACACTTAGATGCTCTATAAAAGAAAATGCTAGACCCATTGAAACCATTGAACTGTTAAAGAATAGAAATTCTTTCTTAGAGTCTGAGCTAGGTGTTCTTGAACAAGTCAGGAAAGAGTGCAAAAAGGCACTAGATGATCTTGCTTGTGCTAAAAAAAATAGAAGTATGGCTAAGAGCACAACTTAAGAAAGAGTAGGACATCATAAAAGAATGGACCAACTACTCTAAAATAGTTAAGGAGACAAGAGAAAAATATAGCAGCAGTCAAAATGAAGGGCTAGGCTATAATAACAAGGTAGCAGCCAGTGATTGAGGAATTGCTAATCACTGGAACTAGTGAAACTAGCACAAGTAAAAGTACTCCAGTAACTACTGCTCCTACCTTTAAAAATATAAAATTTGGTAAGGCAAGAGCTACTGAAGAAAAATCTAAGGAGACTATGCTAGAACAAAGAGTTAGTGAACTAGAAAAGAAATTAAATGACTTTAGAGCCAAAAGCTCTAATCCAAAGCTCACTCACTCATCAGAGGTTAAGCTAAAAAATAATAGGAATAGTAAGGAGGGAATTAACAAATACACTAATTACACTCCTATTATTAATGCACCTAGGAAACATTACTGGAAGTGTGGAAATCCCAACCACCTTGCTTATAAGTGTAAAAATATCCCTAGGAACATGCATGCCAGAAACTTACCTTCTAATAAAAGGAAAAAGTTAACTGTTAAGAACCACTCAAATGTTCAAAAGGTTAAAAACAGTTATCTGAGATCTCCTCTAAAATTAAGGCAAAAATCTGATGCACCTAAGGCTAAGAAGAAAATTATTTCTTCTAAGCAGTGGGTGATAAAGAAAGATAAAGCTTAAAAACCCTTAATAACTACTAAATTAAACTTTAAAAATGTCAATGGACCCAAGCAAGTCTGGGTTCCTAAATTAACTTAGTTGTTTACTGTGTGCAGGGTACAAAGAAACAGATTTGGTTCTTGGATAGTGGCTATTCAAGACACATGAATGGAGACAAGTCTAACATAATTTGAGGAGAAAATTGGCTCAAGTGTTTCTTTTGGAGATGACATCAAAGGATATACCTTGGGATATGGCAAAGTCACAAATGGAAATGTCATCTTGGACAATGTAGCACTAGTTGATGGACTTAAGCACAACTTGCTTAGTATCAACCAATTGTGTGATAGAGGTAACAATGTTGCTTTCAATGATGAACATTGCTTGATAAGTAACAGTAGAGATGGAAAAATAGTTCTATCTGGAGTTAGGAAAGGTAAACTCTATATAGCTGACTTCGGTTCATCTAGCAAATATCAGTTCATATGCTTTTACAATAAAGCATCAGTGGATGAAAGTTGGCTATGACATAAGAAGCTTTCTGATGTAGGGTGTTTAAGCCTACAGCCTCGGATAGCTTAAATCAACTTGTTGATGTACGCACAAGAAGTCGACTTAAGGTTCTTGAACGAATCACACGTTCAATGCTACTCGAATCACACGAATAGGGTTTTGTTTATATCTCACAAACAAGAAGGAATTGCAGAATAACTCTGAATTTTATTAATCAATCAACTATATCTTTATTGTACAACATGAGCAGCTATTTATAAGCTGTTAACATCCCTATTCCTAATTGGAAAGAATATTACATTGGAAAGAAATCTAATCCAATACGGAAAGAAAACAAACCTATCAAATTAGGAAACATATATGAAACAAATACGAAAATAAATAAAATACAAGAAAATTAATAACCAAAACTATTAGTGGATAATTAAGTTGTCGGAGACTAATTATCCTTTGACTAGCAAATTTGGCTATCGGAGACTAATTAGTCTCTGACGACGTAAACTTGAATTATCGGAGACTAAGTAGTCTCTGATGACTTAAACTGTCGGAGATTAAGTAGTCTCTGATGAATTAAACTGTCGGAGACTAAGTAGTCTCTGATGACTTAAACTGCCGGAGACTAAGTAGTCTCTGATGACTTGAACTGTCGGAAACTAAGTAATCTCTAATGTGACGTCATCCGTAGTCTCCGATGCAGAAATTAGTCTCTGATGTGACGTCATTCGTAGTCTCCGATGCAGAAATTAGTCCCTGATGTATGTTATTTCCAGATAATATCTCGGCCAAGTCTCAACTAATCTTCAAACGCATCAGAATCTTGTTTTGAAAAGCAAAGTAAGGACAGAATTACAAGTACCTTTCAATGGATCATGTTGCATATTAAGCCAAGTCCAAGTTTCTATCCCTTCTCCATAATTCTCCAAACATAACCCCAAGGCTTTACACTCTTCAAGTGACAAACCCACTGCCTTTGACAAACTAATGTCACACTTCTTAGTTTTAGATCGGGTAACTGGACCTCCAAGCCTTAATTCACCATCATCATGTGACCCACTAGTATTCATGCCCACATCATCCCCTCCTTGTGGAAAAAGATTTGTCCTCAAATCTTCTTCATTATCACCACCAACATAGGGAATCAAATCAGAAACATTGAAAGTGGCCGAAACTCCAATATCCCCAGGAAGATCAATTTTATATGCATTATCACTTATCTTCTCACGTACTCTAAATGGTTCTTCGACTTTCTTTTGTAGCTTAGATCTAGGTTTCAAGGGAAAACGCTCTTTACATAGGTAGATCCAAACCAAGTCACCTACTTCAAAGATATGGCTCTTCTTTCCTTTCTTTGTTCGTTGAATATAAGCCTCATTGGCTCGTTGCAACCGTTCCCGGACCTCTTGGTGCAATTTCTTGACATACTCTGCTTTAGCTTGGCCCTCCAAATTAACTGTGTGTTCAATCGGAATTGGCAATAAATCTAATGGAGTTAATGGTGCAAAGCCATAAACGACCTCAAATAGACATATCCGAAATCCAGAATGCACACTCCGGTTGTATGCAAATTCAACAAAGGCTAGCTTCTCATCCCAATCCTTCAATGATTTTCCCACAAAGGCACACAACAGAGTTCCTAAGGTTCTGTTGACTACCTCAGTTTGCCCATCAGTTTGCGGATGACTAGCTGTGCTAAACAACAACTTTGTTCCCAGTTTATGCCACAAAGACTTCCAGAAATAACTGAAGAACTTAACATCTCTATCACTCACAATTGTCTTTGGCATACCATGCAAATGTACCACTTCTCGAAAGAATAAATCAGCCACATGTGAGGCATCATCCGTCTTATGGTAAGGTATAAAATGTGCCATCTTCAAGAACCTATCAACAACAACATAGATGGAATCTTTACCTCTTGCTGTACGTGGCAATCCCAACACAAAATCCATACTCAAATCAACCCAAGGATGATTTGGAACTGACAATGGCATATACGGCCCATGTGGTTCTTGATGTGCTTTTGCTTGTACACATGTAACGCATCTTTCAATTACTCGGTGAACGTCACGATCCATGCTTGGCCAATAAAAGTGCTCCCTTAGAGACTCTAGTGTTTTTCCCTTGCCAAAGTGTCCAACAAGTCCTCTTCCATGTGCTTCTCTTACCAATAACTCACGTAAAGATGAATTTGGTATGCATACTCGTTTTCCTTTAAAAAGGAATCCATCATGCACAAAAAATTGTCCATTTGCGCCTTTTCTACAATCTTCTAAGATTTTAATGAAGAACGGGTCGTGTGCATATTGTTCTTTGATAAGATCAAATCCCAACAAATGAGAATTAAGCAATGACAATAGAGTATACCTCTTTGACAGTGCATCAGCTACAACATTCCTTTTACCTTGCTTGTACTTAATCATGTATGGGAAAGTTTCCAGAAATTCAACCCACTTGCTTGTCGATGATTCAGCTTGCACTGCCCTCTAATGTACTTCAGGGATTCGTGATCAGTGTGTATTATGAATTCCTTAGGCAATAGGTAATGTTGCCATGTCTCCAAAGCTCGGATCAGTGAGTAAAATTCCTTTTCATAAGTGGAATAATTCAGACTTGCCCCACTTAGTTTTTCACTGAAATAAGCCACCGGTCTGCATTAAAACAGCCCCTATGCCTATACCACTAGCATCGCAGTCCACCTCAAAAGTGCTATTGAAGTTAGGTAATGCTAATACAGGTGTTTCACATAACTTTTGCTTCAGCAGATCAAAACTTTCTTGGGCAGCTCTTGTCCATCTGAATTCTCCTCCTTTCTTTAGACACTCAAGCATAGGTGATGCAATCGTGCTAAAATTCTTCACAAATCTTCGATAAAATGAAGCCAAACCATGAAAGCTCCTTATATCACTTACTGATTTCAGTTCTGGCCATTCCTGTATTGCTCTTACCTTTTCCTTATCCACTTCTATCCCATTCTTGGATACTACATATCCTAGGAATATCAATTTATCTTGAGCAAATATACTCTTCTTTAAGTTGCCATACAACTGATGTTCACTCAACACATTAAACACTTCGCGTAGATGTGTAGGTATTAATTTATATTCTTGTTGTAGACTAGGATATCATCAAAATATACCACCACAAATTTACCAATAAACCTGCGTAGGACATGGTTCATGAGTCTCATAAAAGTACTTGGTGCATTTGACAACCCGAATGGCATGACCATCCATTCATACAGCCCGTGCTTGATCTTGAATGCAGTTTTCCATTCATCCCCTTCTTGCATTCGAATCTGATGGTAACCACTCTTCAAATCAACTTTTGAGAATACTGCAGCACCATGTAGTTCGTCAAGCATGTCGTCAAGTCTAGGAATTGGATAACGATATTTAACTGTTATCTTGTTAATGGCGCGACTGTCCACACACATCCTTATGGATCCGTCCTTCTTCAGTACTAGTAGTGCTGGAACTGAACACAGACTCATGGATTCGTGAACATATCCTTTCTCGATCAATTCATCAATTTGTCTCTTCAACTCCTTTGCCTCTTCTGGGTTACATCTTTAGGCTGCTTTATTTGGTAACGTTGCTCCCGGTATCAAGTCAATCTGATGTTCAATACCTCGGATTGGTGGTAATCCTTTAGGTAATACTTTGGGAAATAATGCTTTAAATTCGTCGAGTAAGCTCTGAAGCCGTGGATCATTAATCAATGAATCTGACTTCAATATTTCACGTACCGATAATAATAGTACAGTTTCACCTTCTTGTAAGTTTTCTTCTATCTCGTTTTTACTTATCAGTAAGGACTCCTTTGCTTTCTTTACTTTTGATACTTTGCTCCCCTTAATTCTTGCCTTACGATCATCCAAAATTTGCTTGGGTGACATAGGCTTTAGTACAATTTTTCGGCCCTCCTTGTGAAAAGCATAAGTGTTATGCTTTCCATCATGCATGACATGGCAATCAAACTGCCAAGGCCTTCCCAAAAGCATATGACATGCGTCCATCTGTGGTACAACATCAAACAATACTTCATTCTTATACACATCACCAACTGAAAACGGAATTAAGACTTGTTTGTCGACATTCACCACATTGTCTTGATTAATCCATTGGAGCTTGTATGGATTTGGGTGTTTCATTGTCTTGAGTTGTAGTTTCTCCACAACCTCACTTGAGACCACATTTGTGCTACTTCCCCCGTCGATGAGTAAGTTGCACACCTTCTTCATCACTGTGCACTTTGTTTGGAATATTGTCTCGCGCTGATCGGTCTCGTCAATTGCTTAAGTGTTGAGTAGACGTCTCAATACCAACAGCTCCCCGTTATAGCATTCTACTTCCTGTTCTCTGCAGTCTTCATCATACTCTTCTTCAGAGTCAGAATCACTAACATGAGTATTTTCCATGGCAAACGCTTCTCTCACTTCTTGTATAGTGAAAGTCTTTTTGTTAGGACAATCCATGGCATAATGGCATAGCCCCTTACACTTGTAGCAAGTAATGTTACTCAGGTCCTTCTTGGGCTTGTCTTTCTTGGTCATATTTTCTGCAACCTTTTCTTTGCCCTTACTCTTGAGTTCACTCGATTCAGACTTCCTATCCTCTGATCTCCAAGAGTTTGTGTTTTTGATAGGTTTTGAGTAAGATCTGCTTGCGTTTACTTTGCGTTGTCTCTCCACCTTCACAACAAACTTGACAACATCTTCGAAAAACACATACGGACTAAGTTCAACCGTATCTGCTATTTCTCTACGCAATCCTCTCAGGAAACGAGAAATAGTTTGCTCCTCTGGCTCGACCAGTTCGCATCGCAGTTTTAAAGATTCAAACTCCTTCACATAATCTTCAACACTCATACCTCCTTGTCGAAGTGTTTGCAGATGCAAGTATAACTCCTGTTTGTAGTAATCAGGAACGAACCTTTTCATCATTAGATTCTTCATCATGCACCAACTAGTAATGGGTTCATCACCATCTCGTCTTCTTTGAGCCACTAGGTTATCCCACCATAGGCTAGCATACTTCGAGAACACCAAAGCTGCCAGTTTACACTTTCTTCCTTCCGTGTGGTTCTGGAATTCAAAGATCTTTTCGACCTTTTGAACCCATTCCAAGAACTCTTCAGGGTCACTGCTTCCAGTGAAAGAAGGAACTTTTAGTTTTATATTGGAACGTTCTTCACGAACATTAGGTGGGTTGTTACGAACATTATTTTCCAACTTTTGTTCTGGACCTTCAGTTTCTCGGGCATGACCGTTGTTATGTCCCAACAATCTGGCCATCATCTCTTCCAATCGATCCAATTGTGTAGTCATCGTCGCATATTGATTTTGCAAACGTTGGATCTTTGCATCTTGTAAAGTTGCTCCACGAGGTAAACTCGTTTCTCCAATATTATCGTGTCCACTTGAATCAGACCATGTTTTAATTTGAACGTTCTTGATTTCTCACTCCCAAAGCCAAATAGCTCTGATACCAATATGATGTAGGGTGTTTAAGCCTACAGCCTCGGAAAGCTTAAATCAACTTGTTGATGTACGCACAAGAAGTCGACTTAAGGTTCTTGAACGAATCACATGTTCAATGCTACTCGAATCACACGAATAGGGTTTTGTTTATATCTCACAAACATGAAGGAATTGCAGAATAACTCTGAATTTTATTAATCAATCAACTATATCTTTATTGTACAACATGAGTAACTATTTATAAATTGTTAAGATCCCTATTCCTAATTGGAAAGAATATTACATTGGAAAGAAATCTAATCCAATACGGAAAGAAAACAAACCTATCAAACTAGGAAACATATACGAAACAAATACGAAAATAAATAAAATACAAGAAAATTAATAACCAAAACTATTAGTGGATAATTAAGTTGTCGGAGACTAATTATCCTTTGACTAGCAAATTTGGCTATCGGAGACTAATTAGTCTCTTACGACGTAAACTTGAACTGTCGGAGACTAAGTAGTCTCTGATGACTTAAATTGTCGGAGACTAAGTAGTCTTTGATGAATTAAACTGTCGGAGACTAAGTAGTCTCTGATGACTTAAACTGCCGGAGACTAAGTAGTCTCTGATGACTTGATCTGTCGGAGACTAAGTAATCTCTAATGTGACGTCATCCGTAGTCTTCGATGTAGAAATTAGTCTCTGATGTGACGTCATCCGTAGTCTCCGATGCAGAAATTAGTCCCTGATGTATGCTATTTCCAGATAATATCTCGGCCAAGTCTCGACTAATCTTCAAACGCATCAGAATCTTGTTTTGAAAGCAAAGTAAGGACAGAATTACAAGTACCTTTCAATGGATCATGCTGCATATTTAGCCAAGTCCAAGTTTCTATCCCTTCTCCATAATTCTCCAAATATAACCCCAAAGCTTTACACTCTTCAAGTGACAAACCCGCTGCCTTTGACAAACTAATTTCACACTTCTTATTTTTAGATCGCGTAACTAAACCTCCAAGACTTAATTCACCATCATCATGTGACCCACTAGTATTCATGCCCACATCACTTTCTCACCTAAATTTCAAGATAATCAACATTTTGGTGAAGAAAGAATTAGTGACAGGACTTCCACAACTGGAATTCACTCAAGATGGCTTATGTGGAGCTTGTCAAAAAGAGAAGCAAAATAAGATTTCCTTTAGAACAAGGAGCATCAATTACAAGTCCAATGCAACTAATTCATATGGATTTATTTGGACCTACAAACATTATGTCTATCTCAAAGAAAAGGTATGCTCTGGTGATAAATGATGATTTCACCAGATACACATGGATAAAATTTTAGCATACCAAAAATGAAGCAGCTCAGTTAGTGATTAATCACATCAAGAAAGTGGAAACTGAATCTAGGCTGCCTGTCAGAGTTCTAAGAACTGATAATGGAACAAAATTCAAGAACTCCAAAGTTGAATGTTTCTGTGTGGACAAAGGAATATCTCACACATTTTCTGCTCCAAGAACCCCTCAATAGAATGGAGTAATTGAGAGGAAAAACATAACTCTCATTGAAGCTGCTAGAACCATGCTTGAAGAAGCCAAACTTCCTACCTATTTTTGGGTTGAAGCAATTTCAACTACATGCTTCACTCAAAATAGGACATTGATCAACAAAGCTCACAACAAAACTCCTTATGAGCTTATAACTGGTAGGAAACAAAATGTCAAATTTCTTCATGTATTTGGTGGCAAATGCTTTGTGTTAAAAAGTCAATGTGAGAATTTTGGAAAATTTGATCCCAAAGCTGATGAAGCAATTTTCCTAGGTTACTCTCTAATAAGCAAAGCATACAGGGTCTACAACCTTAGAATAAACATTGTAATGGAATCTAAACATGTTGCATTTGATGATAAGAAAATAATGGGAATTCTAGATGAAGGAATGCATGAGGTTCTAAAGTTTGAAAATGAAGACGAGTCAGAAAATGCTGAAAATGACTTATTGGATGATGAAGCTGAACTCCATGGAGCCACTCCACCAGTGAATATCCCTTTAACCACTGAGGGGGAGCAGTCAGTAGAAAATGAATTAGAGGATCTTGCAAAAATCAAGAAATATCCACTGATTCAGGGGGAGCTTCACAAGAAGCTGAGAGCACTGAACACCATTGAGGAAATTACAATCATGAAGCTTCTTCTTCAAGAAGTTTACCTCCACAAATAAGATGGACAAGAGATCATCCTATTGAGTAAATCATAGGAGATCCAACTAAAGGTGTGACAATAAGAAGTGCTACTCATAATGAATGCCTATACCTCAACTTTCTATCCAAGATGGAACCTAAAAAGGTTGAGGAAGCATTACAAGATGTTGATTGGGTAATTGTTATGCAAGAGGAGCTCAATCAATTTGAAAGAAACAAAATCTGGAGACTAGTACCAAAACCAAAGAATAAGTCAATCATTGGTACTAAATGGATATTCAGAAACAAGCTGGATGAAGCTGGTACAGTGACAAGAAATAAGGTCAGACTAGTTGCACAAGGTTATTTACAAGAAGAAGGAATTGACTATGATGAAAATACAAGAATAGGTGTATGTCCAGTAACCTCCTGTCTTTAAGGATCATCAATTTCCCAATCATGTCTACAAATTAGACAAAACACTCTATGGACTTAAACAAGCACCAAGGGCATGGTATGATACTCTATCTCAGTTTTTAATTGAAAATAAATTCACTAGAGGTATCATAGATAAAACTTTATTTCATAGAAAATTTGTTGGTGATTTAATACTTGTTCAAGTCTATGTTGATGATATTATCTTTGGTTCTACTAATGAGAGCTTATGCTCTAAGTTTTCTAAGCTTATGCAAAGTAGATATGAGATGAGCATGATGAGAGAATTAACTTTCTTTTTGGGTTTACAAGTTATACAAACCACTAATGAAATTTTCATCAGTTAAACAAAATATTTAAAAGACCTTTTAAAGAAATTTAATTTACAAGATGTTGCAACTTCTAAAACTCTCATGGCAACACCCACTAAACTTGACAAAGACTCAACTGGTAAAAAGGTTGATGTTTCAAGTTATAGAGGCATGATAGGCTCTCTTTTATATCTCACTGCAAGTAGACTTGATATAATGTTTTCAACCTGTTTATGTGCTAGATTCCAATCAGATCCTAGAGAATCTCATTTGATTGCAGTAAAAAGAATATTCAGATATCTCAAGGGTACTCCAAATCTTGGCATTTGGTATCCTAGAGTTTCTAGATTTAATCTAATAGGTTATTCAGATGCAGATTATGCAGGTTGCAAATTAGACAAGAAAAGCACAACAGGAAGCTGTCAATTTCTTGGAAGCAAATTAGTGTTATGGTTTAGCAAGAAACAATATTCTGTGTCAACCTCAACAGTTGAAGCAGAATACATTGTTGCTGGGTGTTGCTGTGCTCAAATTTTATGGATGAAAAATCAACTAATGGACTATGGTATGGTGTATAATCAAATTCCTATTTATTATGACAACATTAGTGTTATTTCCTTTGCAGAAAATCTTGTGCAACACTCTAGAACAAAGCACATAGACATCAGATATCATTTCATCAGAGAACATGTGATGAATGGTACTATGGAACTTTATTTTGTTCCAACTGAGAAGCAGTTTGCAGACATATTCACCAAACCATTGGATGAAGCCACCTTTAACAGGTTGGTAAGTGAACTAGGTATGCTCAACTTTGGTGAATAAGATACTTTGAAAAGTTTGTGCCAGTCTGAATTGCAACAGTAGTTAGTTGTTTTCTAATAACTTAATTACCAGTTGTATCTTGGCTTAACAAAAAGCAGCATTCCATTTCAAAATCTACTGCTGAGGCTAAATACATTGCAGTTGGAAGTTGCTGTGCACAAATCCTATGGATGAAAAATCAGTTAATGGACTATGGCCTGACATACAACAAAATTCCAATTATGTGTGACAACACAAGTGCCATAGTCATTGTTGAGAACCCTGTGCAAAATTCCAGAACCAAGCATATAGAAATCATATATCACTTTATCAGGGAGAATGTCATGGATGTGAATATTGAACTACATTTTGTACCAACACACAAGCAGTTGGCAAACACTTCACCAAGGCTCTAGATGAAACCACCTTCAATAATTTAGTGGGAGAGTTGGGAATGGTGAATTTTATAAAGTGAAAATCAATACAGTTGATATAGCAATGCTAGACAAAGTGTTGGATTGGTTCAAACTCTCAAGTGCTTATATACTAGTATCTCTAACCTCTCATGTTATTCCTTGACAATGAAATATCTATGTGCTTATATGTTTTAATTTTAATAAATAAAAAAAAACTTGGTCAAGGCTTGTGGTTGCAGTCAGGCTCGTTAGGGGAGATTCATTTATCCATGATGACGCTGCATCAGGGGATAGTCATTGTCCTTTGATAACACAACATCAGGGGATAATAACTAAGCCTTAATGATGTGGCATCAAGGGATAACAATTAACCTGTGATGATGTGGCATCAGGGTCTTTTGAAAAAGTTATTTATATATGATTTCTCTTTCCTTGAAGACTCACTAAAAGTTTATTTGCTAATTCTCTAACAATTGCTTCAGCTTTTTTCTCTCTTATTTACAAAAACCCTAGCTTTTATTCTCAAAACTTCTTATATATTCAATGGCACCAAGCGCTGCTCAAAGGATTCTTAAGGATCTAGTGATTCAACAAACCAACTATGTGGGTGTTGGTTATAGGTGATTTGCCTATTTGTAAATTAGGAATAGAAAACTTAACATAATGAGCCTTGTCAAATTTGGAAGCACAACTATGCAATTGCTATGAATTTGCTCTGTCACTAAAGTTGAAGACCAAACACAAAAGAGTTAGAATTCTTTAAGATGTTTCAAGTTTGGCTGTCGTCAAACTCTGCACAAAGAACTTCAACGCCAAAGTCGTTTGACTATCTCCAAAGTCAGCTTGACTATCGCCAAAGTTGTCAGGAAGTTCTTTATCACTGAAGTCAAGTAAAACCCAAAATTACTCATAGTCAAAGTCATCCGGTAATTTACTCTAGTGCCAAAGTTTGTTCATTAATGGATAAATTGTGAAGCGCCAAAGTACTCAGTATCAGTGGATAAAAAGGACATCGCCAAAGTACTCGGCGTCAGGGAATAAAAAGGCTATCACCAAAGTGCTCGGCATTAGTGGACAAAAGCCTAACACTAAAGTATGGTTAAAAGACTTAGTGCCAAAGTGAGTAACATCAAAGAACAAAGAACAATGAACTATCCTCGCTCGAGTAATGGGCATGGCGGGTTGGATTGGCCCTTGGATCTCTTTCACTCATTATCTTGCTCATTTGATGTCCATAAAGCAAACTGCAGAGGCAGAGCTCATCAGTCATTTATGTATAATTACAGTGATATACAAAATCTGGCTCGAAAGAAACTTTAGGAGACATGGAGGTCAAGGTCACAATGACTTACAAGTGGCTCAGGATTGTATTTATACAGTGAAGTTAAGGCTTCACAGTTGGAAAGGTTTTCCTAAAGCGTTGCGCTTACAACCCAGTTTAGCTCACTGGAAATTGCCTTAATTCTCAAATTAAATGGAAATATTTTATATTGTGAATTTGAGTTAGCTGCCAAATAGTGTCTTCTCTGCTGCACTGCTGAAATGTCTTCTCTGCATCTCTTTGTTGTCTGCAGAAACTTTTGTGTTTTTTTTGCTGCTGAATTGATGTGTGTTCTGCTGCTAATTTGATGTGTTTTTGCTGCGGCTGCTCCTGCAGAAAATTGCATCAGTGCTTTTCTGCTGCTGCAGAGTAGTGTATTTGAAATTGTTGCTGCTGTCATGGTAATTGCTGCCTCTGCTGGTCTGCTTTTGCAGTGTTGTAATGTTGTTTCTGCTGCATATTGCTGCTGCTGTGTTCTGCTGCAGATTGCTGTGTTCTCCTATGTTCTGCTGCTGAGTTCTGCTGCAGATTTGCTATATTCTGCTGCTGTGTCATGGTAATCTGCTGCAGATTTCAGATTGTTGTGTTCTGCTGCAGATTGCTGCTGTGTTCTGCTGCAATTTTCTGATGCTTATTACTGCGTAGTTCTGCTGCTTTTTTCTTGCTGAAGTGATGTTAGCTGCAGCTGCTGCTGATGATTTTTTCTGCTGCTGCTGCCCTCCAAGTATAGTGTCTTCTATGCTAATCTTAGTGACTTCTCTGTTGCTGCAATGCTGCATGACTGCTTCTGTTTCTACAGTGAAGAAGTTCTTGTTCTGCTGATGCTTCCTTGTGGCATTGGTGTTCATTTTTTTTGCCCTTACTGTAGTAGTGATGTCCTTCTGGATATTGTGTTGTATTCTTGTTAGTTTTTTTTCTTCTTGTCCTTCTGTTTGCTTTGTTTTCCTTGCTGGTTTCCCTGTGTTGGTTTATCTCCCTAGCTAGCGACCTGTGCTAGTAGGCCTAGGGGTATGCCCCTCGTTATTTTTGTATCTTTCTTTTCTTTCTATTTTATTCTCAATTTAACAAAAAAAAAAAAAAAAGAACAATGAACTCAGTGCCAAAGTCTACTCTTTATCATCACCAAATTTCACTGATTTCGTGCATCAAAAGGAAAGATGACTTCACACGACATAACAAAGCTATAGAAACAAGAAAGAAAAGTGATTGGACTTTTTCGGCTACTCTTCTATTCCTGACAAGTCTACAACATGAAAGGCAAGAGAGATAAATGGAAAGGCTTTGAAGAAAAGTTGAAATTGACATAAAGCAATCTTTCCATATCTTTACTACAACAAATATTGATCATGTATTTGTGTACGCTTCAATGTAAAGAAAGAATGCTGAATAAGAAATAAGTTTATAAATAGACAACCTCTTTCTATCATATAAGTAGAGGAGAACAGAGATACAAGATACACATACATAGAAAAGATACATAGTTTTTATCTCTTGTAATAAAAACTGAAACTCTTGTTTCAGAAAAGGAAATTGATTAAAAAATCAGGTTGTAGCAAAACCCAAAGATTAATAAACTTTATTAATCTTGAAATTTATGTGTTGTTTATTCTCTGTTATCCCTTTTGATTATTGTTTGCAAAAATCTTGAAAAAGTCAAGAGTATTGTATTCAACCCCTATTTTACAATACTCATCTGGGAAAAAACAGTGGGCTTTTCTGACATCGACGAGGTGGATGCATGTTTTAAGCCAATGATGCGCTACTTACTCAACTTTAAGTATAGCAAGGTCATATTCACCAATGGCGAGATGTCAGGGAAAGCCATCTTACAACTCTGGTCGAGTGCCAAGTTCATTCACTTATCGACAAGGCCAAATTTTGTAAAGGCAATCTCATTTAGAATTTCTTCTGAAAAAGGCAAAATTACTCCTTCTAGAATTAATTATGCCATTGGATTGCCAACAAGTGTTTTGTTGAAGTGCCAACTGATGCAGAATTGCTAGATTTGTTGAGAGATCTGGGCTACAACACCCTAGACTTTATAGTGTTGAAGTTCAAAGATCTCAAGAGGGTGCACGTGAAGAAAGAGCTCTTTTATCTCTTTGATACCATCACACAGGTATTCTTAGGTAAGTTCTCAAACTTTGAGGTGATAACATCTCTAACTTTAAAAATTGCCTATGTTATAATTAAACATGTAAAAATAGATATAGGAAAATTAAACTTTGATGATCTGGTTATTAAAATGGGTAGTCATACTTCTAAGAACTCAAAAATATATTATGTCAGATTTTTATCCATGCTTATTAAAGATCAACAACCTAATCTATCTTTTAAGAACGATGACATAACAATACAGAGTTATACACAAACGAGGAGGTTGTTGAATGAGATAAGTGAGAAAACTTACACAAACCAGCCATTTGTGCTTCCATCGCACATGGCACAGGTAAACACTGTAGCACAGTCCCCTTCACAACCTCCTATTTCTTTTACTTCAACTATAATGGCTAAGATCACTACCACTTCTCAGTTTACCCAAGTAGTTCAACATTCCTCTAAACAACAACTCTCTATAGCCCAACCCTTAGTCTCTTGGAGACTAAGGATACTTTAAAAAAATCCTCAAAAGTAACCACAACAACTGAGGGGAAGCAAGGAGAGAGAGAGAGAGATTGGCTTAAAATAGAAGAAGAAGAAGAAGAAGAAAGCTGTTAGGAATTATAACATTTGATGATGATGTATAAACACTTAGAATTATTTAATTTGTAATTGTACATGTACCTGCAGTAGTGCACTATGAGAAACTACTATCAGAGACTGCAGGTGAGCATCAAAAACTATAAGGAATACATTTGGAGAGTTTAATAGAAGTCAAAGTTGGTCAAGCAAAATTAGTTTATCGGAGACTAAGTTTTTGTCAATCGAAGACTAAGATTTAGCCTCTCAGAGACTAAGTTTTTGCCTATTGAAGACTAAAATTTAGCCTATTGGAGACTAAGAGTCAGAGACTAAGTTTTTGCCAGTCAGAGGCTAAAATTTAATCTATCAGAGACTAAGAGTTGGAGACTAAAATTTAACCTGTTGGAGACTAAAATTTTAGCCTATCAGAGACTAAAATTTTAGCTTGTCGGAGACTAAGGTTTGTACTATCAGAGACTAATGTTGAAGCTACCAGAAACTAAGGCAAAGACTCCTCATTGCATTGAAGAAGTTTTAAGAAGAGTTGACTAAAGCCAAAGTCATTTACCTATCACCAGAGTCTGGGCATCAGGGGATAAGTTCTCAGTGTCATGAGATAAATTTCTCGACATCAAGGGATAAGTTCTCAGCGTTAGGGGATAGATTTATCGACATTAGGGGAGAAGTTCTCGGTGTCAAGGGGTAAATTTCTCGACATCAGGGGATAGGTTTCTCATCATTAAGGGATGGATTTCTCGGCACCAGAGACTATCCATCAGGTGATAAAATGATTAGAGACTAAAGATGACATATGGGATGACACATGGCTGAGTTCACGAATCCACTAACTCAAGTTTAAATGCGGTGGAATTAAAATATAGATGGTGGTACAATAAGGAGAGATTGGCTACCATAGAAGCTTCAAAGAGATAAGTTATACATTGCAAGTGTGAACATTGATAAGTTAAAATATGGAGATAAGTCATACTTATACACTAGCATGCAGATATAGCTGCTGGTGTGAAATTTGTAGAGATAACTTATAGAAACTTGAAGGAGGAAAATATGGAAGCTAGTCCAATCAAAAACCAAGAAGCTCATATAGATAAGTTATTTCGTGTAGTAAAAAATTATTATGGGAACTCCAAGAGGAAATTAAGGGAGCTGGTGTGCTGATACACGAGAAATGTTACATAACAAGTTACCGTACAAGGAAGGTCATGCAAAAAGAAGAAGTTATGTGACAGAGATGCAATTACCAAAGAATATAAGAGATATTTTTGGAGGCAACTCACACAAAGAAGCTTGGAGGTCAAGGTCTATAAATAGAGATATGGAGTAGTTGAGAAAAGTGACTGATACATTGAGATAATAGACATCATATGATTACTGAAATACACAATATTTCTTTAAACTACAATAACATATCTTAGTGAATCAAAAACATCTCAGATTAATAGCAGCTGTAATTATATTATAGAAAGTGTAGCAAGTTTTCATAAACTTGAGAGAAGTTAGAAATCATTTTTCTAAAGTGCAACTGTTATAAATATACATATTGTAGATTAATATTCATATCTTGCAATTTGCTTTATTGTTTCACTTGTTATAGTAAAGTTGTTTAAACTATTCTTAAGTTTTAAACTGTATTAAACAGTTTAATTCAAAGAAAAGTTAGCAATTGTATTAAACCCCCCCCCCCCCCCTAAAATTACTCCACGGGACAAACAATTGGTATCAGAGTGGTTCTAGATTAATTCCATCTAGAGATCATGAGTAATTCGAAGGATACCACCAGAGTTTTGCAACTCAAGAAGGGTGAATACTTTTTTATTTTTTTTGGGTTAAGTTGGGGTATAATAAAATAAAGAAAATTACAAAAGTAATGAGAGGCATGTCCCCTGACCTGGTAGAACAGATAGACTCTAGCTAGGAGAACAAGAAATAAAGTACAAGCAAATAATAGACAAGAATAACCTGCAGGCGACATCCCCTGATGCAAGCAGCTATCCCCTTAAGGGTCAAAAGGCCTATCAGTGGATAAATATCCCCTGATGACAAAAGGCAGTCATCAGTGGACAGTTATCCTCTAAAGATTAATATGCACCCTTGATGATGTCACTAAGCTTCCGGAAGATGCCTCCCCCTGATGCAAAATGACCTTCCCCTGAATCTTGGCTCGACATCCCCTGACGCAAGTACTCAACCTGTTCTCGGCAAAGTTACTCATCCCTAACCCCTAACAGCGTATCCCCTGATGCATGCAGCGTATACCCTGACACGAGTAGGACTTCCCCTAATGGACATTAGATAATCCCTGATGCAGGTACGACATCCCCTGACATGGTAGTTAACCCCTGACAGCCCAGGACCTATCTTTAGGCCAACCCCTGATGCAATCTGGCATCTTTTAGAGCACTCCACAGCCTTTGACCAAGAGCATCCATGCTAAGCTTTGTTTACCATATTATAAATGAGCAGTTCCTTATAGTAACCAATTCCGATAACAAGGAAAAGTTTTGCTAAGCTTGTGGAATTTCCTAGAGCTATGCAATTTACTTTTAATTATATTAACACAATCAGAAGCTAAACAACTTTCAGGAGTAGTGGTACCATTATGCATCCTAAAATTCCTTTCACACCAGATCTTGTAGACATAGACAGATAATACAAGACGTTTTATGTAGGACCAATACTTTTGATTTGCATCCAGTAAAAGGTCACCCAAAACATGATCCCAATCTGTCCATGAAAGGTTTTTGTCCAATATGTGTAATAGTTTGCCTAAGATCTTACAAGAATACCTGTAAGAAAAGAACAGGTGATCCATGGATTCATCAGCAGAATTGCACAGAGAGCATGAGAGAACATAACGGGGAAGAAGCCTGTTGTGGAGACCCAGCCAAAGAATGAAAGAGAAGCGAGGGATATGCAAAGGGTGCCAAGCTATCTCCCAGATAGGATTTTGGGGGCTCCTAAGTCTGATGGATTCCCATATGTGGCTAATGCTGACTGTGTTGATAACACGTCCATTCCATAAAATATTGTCTGAGCAGTTACCACCAATAGGAATTGTAGAAATCTTATTTTTAAGATTGATAATAGACACATGGTAATTCATTGGAAAGCACCATTGGTCACTAGAGATGATGGAGCTTACATGGGAATTGAAATCAAGCTGTAGCTCCTGGACAAGAAGATCAGTAGGCTTGTAGCATAAAGGGGCCAAATCACACCAAGGATCTTCCCATAAAAGGAAAGTATTGCCATTTCGAAGGACATATTTTATGTATTTGAGGGCCAAGGGGCGAAGATTTAGAATTTTCCGCCAACTCCAAGAGCAGTTTGAAGGAATTTTTGTAGTCCAGAACATGCATTTCCCCAGGAGTGTACTTCGAGCCCACTCTACCCAGAGATTCGTGGAGCGTGGAATAATTAGGGAAATGAGGAGATGAACCTGCTGTGCTTTGTTCCATTCCTCCACCTTTTTAATACCAAGCCCTCCTTCCTTAAAAGGGAGGGAAACAGTAGACCAAGCTATGCGGGAAGAGTATGAACCTCCCCAAAGAAAAGACATAAGAATTTTGTCAGGGGATAGCAAAGAGTACCGAATATATAAGTTGTCTTCTGCTTGCAAAGGATAGAAACTTGTTAGTCCAGGAATTTATTTTCTTGGTAATCAGCTGGATAAGGGGCTCGCAATCAGAGGCTGAAAGTTTTTTGGTGATGAACGGAACTTCGAGAAACTTGACAGGCTCATTGGTGACTTGCATTTGGGATAGAGCCAAGATCTCTTGCAGATGTTCAGATTTTATATTAGAGCAGAATAATTGGCTCATAGCTGCATTCCTTTGAAGACCTGAGAGGGAGGAAAATATATCCAAGGCATGGATGAGGGTTTTGACTGAGGATACATCGCCTTTGCAAAATAGCATGAGATCATCCGCAAAGATGAGGTGAAAACTTTTCCTGGCTCTCCAGTGATGAGAGAAAAGGGGGTCCACAGTTTCCTTTGTCAAAATCATACTGAGCACCTCCATAACAATAACAAATAAGTATGGAGATAGAGGGTCTCCTTGACGTATCCCCCATTTTCCTTGGAAGTAGCCACACAAGGAGCCATTGATTTTAAAAGAAAACATGCCTATAGAGATACACGATTTTATCTAGCCAACAAATTGATAAGGGAAGTTCATCAATGTCAAGGTATCAAGGAAAAAATCCCAGCTGACTGAGTCAAAAGCTTTGTGAAGGTCAATTTTAAAAGCACATCTAGGTGGCCCTGCTTTCCTGTGATAACCTCTTAATAATTTTTGAGCAATGAGGATATTGTCTCCAATTTTCCTTCCTTTGACAAAAGCCGCCTATTATGGGAAAATTAAGCTTGGAAGGATCTTTTGTACTCGGTTTGCCAGAATCTTAGAGATACACTTGTATAGTGTGTTGCAACAAGAAAAGGGTCTGAAATCGCCCATACCAGTTGGATTTTGAACATTTGGGACCAGAGCAATAGTAGTAACATTTATTTCTCTGAGCATCGTACCATTATTAAAGAAATGTAAGACAGCTTTTGTAAAGTCATTACCAACAATGCCCCAAATGTGGAGGAAGAAATTAACATTAAAACCATCTGGTCCAGGGGCTTTGTTCCTTTTCATACTTTTCAGAGTGTGAAAAACCTCGTCTTCAGAAATGGGGTTAATTAGTTGATGGGCCAAGTCCTGTGGCAAAGATTTAGCAATGAACTTTTGAAGAGCCTCTTTCCCCAGGTAAGGAGTTGGTGAGGAACCAAGAAGTTCTTTATAGTAACCCATTGCTTCCCTCTTAATATCATCTTAGTTATGGAGAGAGTTGCTTAGAGCATCATTAAGCAAGAGGATTTTGTTCTAGTTCCATCTATTCTGCAACTGAGCAAAGAAAAAATTCGAGTTCTTATCCCCACAATCAAGCCATTGAACCCTAGATTTTTGCCTTAAGATTTTTTCCTTATTAGCCATAGTATCCTCAAGAGTTGCAAGGAGAGCCTTTTCAGTATCAATATTAGACTGATTAATATTAGTAGGGGATTGTTGTAAATGCAGTTGGAACTCCTGGAGGTCCTTCCTTGCTCTTACTGAGGAAACCGAGTTCTTCCGATGGTCAGAGTTTAATTTGATTAACCCTTTCTTTGTGATCCTCAATTTTTCGGCAAGAACAAACATAGGGGACCCCTAGACTCGGGTATTCCAGGCCTTGGTCACCACAGTGCTAAATCCATCCAGCTCCAACAAATAATTCAAGAATTGAAAAGGCTTAAAAGAGGGCTTGATTTTAATACCTGTATCAAGGATAATAGGAGCATGATCTGACATGCCTCTAGCCCCAAAAGTGGCAAAGGAGTGTGGCAAGTTGGTAAGCCAGCAGTCATTCCCCAAAACTCTATCAATCTTCCTAGAAATTGTGAAATTTGCTTGACCATTCCACCAAGTATGATGAGGACCAACCACTCTAATATAAGTGAGCTTGCAGTTGAGAATGCAGTCTTTGAAATCATGCATCCCTGCATCATAGACCCCCCGACCTCCCCAGGCATCTTCCAAGTCGAGGATGACATTGAAGTCTCCAAGCACAAGCTAACTGTCCTGTGTGCTAGCATTAAGAGTACATAAATCTACCCAAAGGGATTTCCTTTGCGAGGCCAGGTTTAAAGCATAAACAACGGTGACCAAAAAAATAGCCTTAGTCTCAATATGGTGGAGGCGGTAGTGCATAAGTTGGCTAGACATATGCAAAACTGAAACTTGGACAGAACGAGGATCCCAGCCCACCCATATTTTTCCATTCTGATGGTGGCTATAATTATGAAGCCAGTGCCAATATCTATTAAGCTTGGAGGCAATAACATCTACTTTCTGAGATTTAACTCGAGTCTCCAAAAGACCCACAAACGAGATGCCATTATTTGCAAGAAATACTCTAATATCTTCTTGCCTAGGAGATTTATTGAGGCCCCAAACATTGTAGGTACTGATCTTCATCAAAAGATTGAGGATCTTAAAATAGCATGCAAGTCATAAATCTCTTTGGCCATTTCTTGAATGGTAGCATCACATTCATTTTTAGAAATTGAAGAAATATTGAAGTTATTTACGTTAGTTGGTAATGAGTTATGTGATTCAGCTTCTCCTTCAGAATTTCTTGAGGATTTAGCCATTAAAGCCAAATTTACAATATCTTCCTCAGCATCAGATTCATCTAAATCCACCTAGTCCATGCCTTCAACTATATATGCCTTTCCTTTTTCTTGAGATGATCAAAGTACTTCTTTTTGTATTCTACTTGATCATCCTTGAAGTCTTTCTTTTTCTCAACTTTGGGCTTCTTGCATTCACTGGCAAAGTGACCAAACTCATTGCAGTTATAACATCTGATTTTGGATTTGTCAATCATGGTTTATTGACTTAGCTTGACAGTAGTAGATGTTGATGTTGATGAGCCTTTCTTGAACTTTCTCCCTCTTTGAAACCTCAGGTTCTTAAATTTCCTAGCAATGTAGGTCAAGCTTTCATCAATTTCATCCTATTCCTCAGGTGTACAACTCTTAACTTCATTTTCTTTAGTCTTACTTTCTTCTATTTCCTCATCATTGGAATCTTCTTTCTCAGTGGAAACCTTCATGTGTCCACCAAGCTTCTTTTTCTTTGGCTCTAAATCAGTGCAACAGATTTTTCTTTGGAATGTTGCTTATTCCATTGCTGGATTTCAAACTCATAAGTCTTCAAGTTTCTATAAATCTCATCCAGTGTTAGAAGACCTAGATCTTTGTTGGCTTCTTTGATTGCAGTAGTCTTTGGATCCCAATGTCTGGGAAGAGCTCTCAGAAATCTGTGATTCACTTAAAGCACAAAATACTCTTGGCCATAGTACATAAATCATTAATTAATTGGATGAATCTCTCATATAGATCATCAAGAGATTTACCATCCTTGGCAGTAAACAGCTCATATTGTTGAATCAGCAGGAGTTACTTGTTTAGCTTGATTTGGTCATTCCCTTCACATAGGATAGTGAGCTTGTCCCAAACCTCCTTGGATGTTTTGCACTTCATAACTTTGTATAGCATGTTGTTATCAAGTGTTATGATAAGGATATCTCTGACCTTCTTATCCTTGGCAACCTCCTTTGTTTCTAATTGAGTAAATTCCTTTGGAGTTTTTTCTTCATATTTGTCTGGTGCAGTAACTCTATCAGAGGTGATGCCAAGTATAAGTTTCTTTATTTCTGGAGGACCTTTTTCAATAATCTCCAAGTATTGGTCATCTTTTGTATTAAGATAACTTAAGATCTTTTGCTTCCAAGAATGATAGAGACTCTGTTGTCTATGAGCGCAGGTAGAATGAAGCCCTAACCAGATTTCTCAAGTATGCTGGTTAGTCATTAGTTGATGCTCAACAGTTCTCTCTTTCAGGTATTTTTCCTGATAAGCCCTCGTCTATTAAATCCTCTTTAGCTAGCTCTTTTGCAGGCTGCTCTGGGAGTCCTAGGGCACCTCCTTGCTCTAAGATTGGAGTTCTTGTTGCTCCCCCTTCTCCTTTTGAACCCATCCCTCCTCAACCCTCACCTGCTTGCTCCGGTCCCCATTTGAGGCCAAATATACTGCAACATGAAAATCCTAAATCTTGGAGCAATATTGTTGGTAATGAGTTTACTAAACCTATAACTCTCCAATTTTTCCCCCTCAACTGGAAAACGGATCAGTGCTTGTTAAGGCTCCTGTAGATGTTTTAAACAAAGGTGTTAAACAGTTTGAAACTTACTTGGTGGGCCATTTCCTCCAATCTAGAATTCCTTACAATGTTGTTGCTCCTATTGCCCTGAAACTTCGGGGTAATCTTGGTCTAAAGAGAGTTTTCACCCACCAAAACTTCTATATGTTTCGTTTCAATACGGTTGCTGACAGGGACAATGTTTTAGCTTTGGGGCCACACTATATCCATAACAAACTGCTCATTCTCAGGCCTTGGAAGGAGGGATTCTCTACCAACATTGAATGTTGTACAAAAGCCCCTATTTGGGTAAAATTCCATAATGTCTCATTCTCCTACTAGACGACAGAGGGTTTAAGCTATGTTGCAAGTGGAATTGGCAAACCTCTCTTTCTAGACAAAACCACCCAAAACTTGGATCTCATGCCCTTTGCTAGGGTCTGTGTTGAAATGGATGCTACATCTGTTTGGCCAAAACAGATTTTAGTATTTACTCTTGATGAAGATAATAGTTTTGGCGCTCCTGTTACTGTAGCTGTTGAGTATCAGAACAGGCCTCCTTCTTGCCCTACGTGCAAAGTCTTTGGGCATTCAATTTTTAAATGTCCAAAAGCTCACTATCTTTGGGTTCCGAAGACTCTAGATAAATCCAAAACTAGCCCCCCCCCTCCTCTGTTGGACAAGATCAACCTGCAGTCCTTACAGTGCCCCTTGTGACCAAATCACCAACTCCTCCCTCTGATGGACAACCTATGATCCCCTCTGAAACTAATGAAGGTTGGATCGAAGTTTCAAAGAAGAAGAACAAGGACCTGAGGGTTGCTCGGGACCCATGTGAGGGTTCCTCCGATGGTAGTACTTTCCCTTTTGACAAGAAACTCCTCGGCAAGCTTAAAGGGGTAGACGAAATGCAACTTAAAGCTCTCAAAATTCATGAAATCCACTCCATAAGTCTTGGGGACAGCCCATCTCTACCTCTTCACTCCCAATCTTCTTCTTCTACCTTATTGGTTATAATTTCATTATTTATAACCAATAAGGAAATAACCCTTCATGCAGAAAATAAAATAAATCTCATAATCAAAATTTCATTGAGATTTTTGGGGTTCTCACATAGTATGTATGTTTACTAGAAAGCTCTGATACTAATTGTTCTTCCTAGATGAGTAATTATAGAAGGGGGGTTGAATACAATTCACAAATTTGTTGCCCAATGTAAAGATCACAATATAATCTAAAAATATATTGCAAAAATGAAAACACAACAGATTGTATTGTTCAATAAAGAATAGATATTATTGATTTTGGAATCTGAAATTACAATCTAGTTATCAAAATTGATACTAGTTTCTAAAACCTGTTCAAGTATGAACAACTGCTATCTAGAAATGAATTTCTAGCTTCTCAAGTTATGAAAACTTGTTTCTTAAATTCTATGAATCTGTGTTTTTCAGAGTGAATATCTAAATTCTTTTTTTCTCTCTCCTTTTTTTTTTCTTTGTTTCTTTCTTCTTCTTTTATCTATGTTGTGTATATATTGTGACTTGTATACTTTCCACACAACTTCCTTTTATGATCTTTTCTACTTTTTAACAACTACTCTGATCAATTAGAGCAACTTTTCTTTATCAGCAGTTATAACAACTTTGTTACCTAACATTTTTGTTTAGTCACATCACTGTTATAAAATATCTTAGCTTTCACAGATCAACTTCCCAACCTTGCAAATCCAAATGTAACTTTGTAATGGATCTTTGGTCGGATTTTAGTTGAGGAACTCTAGTAGAGGTGTAATGTGCAAAGCCATTTATCCTTTGATGTGACTTTGTTCATCAGTAGATGTGTATCCCCTGATATGAATTTATTCATCAGTGAATATTTATCTCCTAAGGACTTGTCCCCTGATGATTTGTTCACTTATAGCTTATCCCCTCACCAGCTGTATCCCCTGACCACTCTTTAATGTAATAGAGAGTCTTGCCTTAGTCTCTGGTAGCTTCAACATTAAGTCTTTGATAGTGCAAACCTTTGTCTCTAATAGGCTAAAATTTGAGTATTTCATAGGCTAAAATTTTAGTCTTCGACAGGCTAAATTTTAGTCTCTGACTCTTAGTCTCCGATAGGCTAAATCTTAGTCTCTGACTCTTATTCTTGTTTTTTTTTTTTTTGTTAAGTTGGTCTTACTTTCTGACTCTTATTCTCCTAAAGGTTAAAATTTAGTCTCCAACTCTTAGTCTCCGATAGGCTAAATTTTAGCCTCTGATAGGCTAAATTTTAGTCTCCGATAGGCAAAAACTTAGTCTCCAATAGGCTAATTTTTCTTGACCAACTTTTTTTTTTTGATAAATTGGTAATGTAATAGAAAGAAAAGGAAGATACATAAATAACAAGGGGCATACCCCCAACCTACTAGCACAGGTCGCTAGCTAGGGAAACAAACCAACACAGGAAAAACAACAAACTAAACAGAACAAACAGACATGGAAAGGCAATAGCCAAAACCCCTCTACAGGAAACAACACTAAACAAGATTACATCACCTATCAAGATTACAACACTAAAACCACACTATTACCAGGGGGACACCACTGCTGCAGCAAATACAGAGAATCAATAACCAATGCAACAAGGAAGCATCAGCATAACAAAGTCTTCATCACTACATTGCAGCAGCAGCATAAGAAGTTTCTGCAGCAGCAGCAACACACATCATTGCAGCAACAGAAGAATTTCTGCAGTAAACAAAGTGATGCAAGAAACTGCGCTTTGGGACTGCAGCATTGCAGTAGCAGAATAGACACTGCATTTCAGCAGCAGGAAACAAAGGAGCAGCATCAGAAACACAGAATCTACTACATTACAGCAACAGAGATAACCACTGTAGAATCATCGAATCTGGAAAAACAGAAATTACGGGAGCCATTCCTCCCTGCCTACTATCACAAATCAGATACTTTGATACCATCCCTCAAGATAATTTGGAACAAAAAGAACAATGGCAATGGGATAGAATTTAGAACTGAAACATCCCTTTGGCATCTAGCTCAATTTTCACAATATAAAATTTTGCATTTTATTAGAGAATTAAGGCATTTTCCATGTAGCTAAACTGGGTTGTAAGCGCAGTGCTTTGGGAAAACCTCTCCAACTGTGAAGCCTTAACTTCACTATACAAATACAATCCTGAGCCACCTATAAGTCGTTGTGACCTTGACCAACTTTGACTTTTGTTGAACTCTCCAAATGCATTCCTTGAAGTCTTTAATGCTCACTTACAGTCTCTGATAGTAGTTTCTCATAGTGCACTACTGCAGATACATGTACAATTACAAATCAAACAATTCTAAGTACTTATACATGATCATCAAATGCTATAATTCCTAACATAGTCTCTGATAATTACCTATAGTCTTTGATGGTAGTATCTGATAGTACACTACTGTAGGTTCTAGTACAATTCCAAGTTCTAACAATTCTAAGTATTATACATCATCATCAAATTATATAATTCCTAACCAACTTCTTGCCATCTTTATTATTTTCAACATCAATGACTTCAACGCTCTTCTTAAATACTTCTTTAATCTGAGATGTGTTATCCATTCCAACCTTAGATGTTCAACCACTTGGAACTCATTTAGATTTTTGAGCTTCAATCCAAGTTACCAAAACATCTTGTTGATCTTTTGTAGTTTGGCTTTCCATAGTTTGAGATTCACTAATTACTGACATTCTTCTTGTTTTCTTCTTAGCTTGCTCAATCTCTTTATTTCTTTTTCTTATTTCTACAAACTTTAGAGCTCTAGACTTCTTTGATGCTGCTTTCTTTGCTTCTTCTTCTTTCTCCCTTTCTGCTGCCATCTCCTCTTCCCTTTGAAGTTGTTGAGCATATAATCCACTAGCTTCAACCAATTTCTTCTCAAGGATAAATTAGCTCCACTTTCCAATCAATTATAATTGCCACCGGAGTTGGAAAGTGAGCAGTTTTGATGGCATCACCCAATAGCTTAGGTTGTCCTGGTTGAGTAGTCTTTTTCTTTTTAGATTCTTCAACCATGATACCTTTGCCTTTATCCTTTTTGATTGGGTTATTGCAGTGGGAGCTTAACTTCAGCTTGAATACCAGTCTTGATGGCTACATCAATCTCTTTGTTAGCTTTTTGAATTTGTCAAGCTCAACCATCAAGCTACCCAAGCTTGAATCCTCAGTGACAACAACTTTTCCCTTTCCTAGATCTTGGACTTCACTTCTTGCCTAACTACTATCCCATTTTTGACATTAGCATCCTTAGGGTGAGGAGAAGAAGTAGCCAAAGAAGGTATAGTGTGGAGAAAAAGCTGTTTGAGGCTTGGATGTCATTGGATAGCTTGGTTTAAGAAAGCAAGATGTGGGTTGGTTAGTAAAACTGCAAAGGATTGGGATGACAAGCTTGTACATGCTGAATTTGCATATAATAAATCTCCTACCTACTCTACAAGACATTCACCTTTTGAAGTGGTATACGGTGAGAATCCAAGGATCCCAGTGGATTTAATTTCTTTGCCAAAAAGTGAGTATGTCCATTCTGATGCGAAAGCGAAGGCTCAAGCTATGATGAAGTTGCATGCACAAGTACGAGCCAGAATTGAGAATGTAAATGCAAGGTACAAAGCTCTAACCAACAAGCATCGTAAACAACCTGACTTCCAAGTGGATGATCTCGTTTGGTTGTATTTGAGGAAGGAAAAGTTCCCTAACTTGGGTAAGCATAATAAGTTAATGCCTCGGTTGGAGAGTCCTTTCAAGATTGTTGAAAAGATTAACAACAATGCTTTCAAATTGGAGTTGCCAGGAAATTATGGTGTAAGTGCGACCTTCAACATCGGTGATTTGGCTCCTTATATTCATGATGACGATGTGGGTTAATTGAGGACAATTGTTTCTGAAGAAGAGGAGGATGATTCGTTGGAGTCATTGAATGCTGAACAAATGGATGCAGCTTTGGGTGGGAGAGTAAACCTTGTTTTGAAGGAGTTATCCTTAGATTTATTTTCCATTAATATAAATATAGGATGTTGGTTAGGGAGTTCTTATCAACCTGTAGTTACTTTGCTTGTAAATAAGGAGTTATGTAACTTCGAACCTTAGTTGAGAATAGGCAGCACTGGAGTCAGGGGTTGCCGAGGCTGGCATCAGGGGATACGCGGACTGGCGTCAGGGGATGCGAAGACTATCATCAGGGAATGCTGACGTAATCAGTGGATAAATTATAGCATCAGAGACTAAGGCTAACGTTATCTATTGATTTAACCGTTAGGGACTATTTAGTCTTCGATAGTTATTTTAACCCATCAGGGGATAATTAGTCTCCGATAAGTTATTATCCACTGACAGGTGCATTTATGTTATTTCTTATATTTTGTTATTTTCCGTGTTTGTTTTGGAAATTATTTCTAGGTTGAATTAGGATGTTTATTTTTTTTCCTTATTAGATTAGATGTCTTTCCATAATGGAGTTCTTACCATTGTAAATTATTTTCAATTAGGATTAGGACTTTTATTCAGCTTATAAATAGCTGCTTCTAATGTATGTTAAAGAGACAGATTTTGATTAATAAATTGTGTGAGTTTTTACTTACGATTATCCTGAAAGTTGGTGGTTAATTCCTTTATACTTTCACAACTAATTTGTTTTAGTTTGCGGGTGATTAAAGTATTTAAGCAACTAAAATAGATTGATCGTTTAGTGCTGATTCTCGGTGATTGATTTCTTTATGGAGTCTTCCTAAAGTTATTTTCCGCAACCTGTGTTTGATCTTACCAGATCAAATACATCAGAAGGAGATCGAGGAAACCAGAGCTAATGATGGGAACTCAGCTGTTGTAAAGGATGTTCCCCCAGTAAAAGGATTTAAAAAATATCCAAAGATGATCAAAAACCCCATTGGCATGGAGTTCAAAAATTCAAAAGGGGAGATTGTCACCTTCTACTGATCACAACTAGTTGCAGCCAAATTGCAAGAGATTGGGCCAGTCCTTGAAGCTTTGGAATCCAGCAAGAACGTCAACATTGTCAACTTTAGAAAACTACTTCAAAAGAAGCTAGAGCAATTGAAGGCAAGAGGGGAAGACAACAGACTCAGGATTCCAGATCAAAATCTTGATCAGAAAAGACAAGGCCTTAGAAGTGTCTCACAACCGATTGAATCAAGTCATCCACTACCTTTTGTTTCTACTCAACAAAAGGTGAATCCTAAAATCTAAAGTGTAGATACTGTAATAGATTTGTAACATTTGTATACAATTTTTCCTTCAATTTATACAAATATAGTTAGATCAATGCAACTGCATTTCTCATTTTTGATCTTGTGTAGTTTTGGTTTTGACATCATCATCAGTGTACCAATTAGATTTATGGTTATCAAATTGATAATCATAAATAGGGGGAGATTGATAAGCTTAATGTTGAGAATGATGATGATCTATTTATTTCGTAGTTCCTTTAATAAATGTACACTTGTAAATACTCAAGGTTGTTGTCAAACCTTACTATATTTGTAAAAATAAGTATTCACTGATGGACAACTTAGTCTATCAGGGAATAGTAGACATCGCACTGGTCAAGTCATCAGTGGATATCTCAAGGACTTTATAATGTTAGGAAAAGTCTGATTGTACTTAAGAAGTTAAGTATTCTGCACATCATACATTTAAGATAAAGCCAACAAAGTATTAGTCAATAAAATTGTTAGTGTACAAAAAGGCATCAGGGGAAAGCTTTACTATCAAGGAAAACCATCAGGGGATAACTTGACTGTCAGGGGATAGCTTGACTATCAGGGGATGCATTGACTATCAAGGGAAACCATCAGAGTATAGTCTGACTATCTGGAAATACCGTTAGGGGATAGCCTATACAATACATTAGTGGATAACATCAGTGGTAAGCATTAGGTTTTAACATCAGGGGATCAAGAAGCACTTATCAAGTCTACATCAGGGCTTGCCATTAGTGGAAAGTGAAGCATTGATCAAGTTTACATCAGGGCTTGTCATCAGTGGAAAGTGAAGCAATGATCAAGTCTACATCAGGGCTTGTCATCAGAGGATCTAGAAGCCCTGATCAAGTCAACATCAAGGCTTGTCATCAGGGGATTATAAAGACCTAACTCACATATCATCAGGGATTAAAAGACATTCACTGATACTTGGCAAAGAAATAAGGGGTATAACTGAGAAGATATTGCTTAAAGTATGGTGGTCCAATAACAACTTTTACACTAGAAAGGCATAGAGAACAAGGATAGAATTCGAAGCAACAATAGTCAATAGCAGTATGACACGTTTATCTCCGAAAGGACAATGACGTAACATATTGCGGCTACGTTGAAAAAGAAGCATGGCTTGCACATGGGTTCTACATTTGTTCTCCTATATATGGAAAAGTTGTAACACGTTACCACCAATATGTTGAGAGAGAAAAACACAAGATATTAAAAAACTTAGAAATATCTCTGTCAACAAAAAAACTTACACACTACAAGAGAAGCTCCGTAATAGTTCTTAATAAATATTCAGAGAGAAAAGCGTAGCTAGTGTGTGAAACAAAAAGCTGTAAACAGTTGCAGATTTGTAGTTGTATAACCACTTTGTGATTATACAGATGCCCAGAAAAACACAAGTTATTACACAACTAAATCTTTGTGTATTCATATTAAGTATCTGTATTATTTTTCTGGATGTTGTAACTATTCTAGTTTATGCTTGTTAAGTTTTTAAAGAACGAAAAAGTTGTGGTGTTTGTATTCAGCCCCCCCCCCCCCCCCCCCCCCCATAAACACTTTTGCTTATTTTGTTCTAAGAAAAAAAGAATACACGAGAGATTATAAAGTATAGAAGTTGTTCTAAAAGAACAAAGTACATAACCTATTGTTTACAAACAGATTTCAAAAGCTATAATTGGTTTACAAAGATAGAAGAAGTTCTACGATTTCATTGATTCATAGATATTAAGTACATAAATTGAAGCTGACAATTGACTTGTGGTTGTTAGAATTTATATTCAATTATTAATCAATAAAAAGCAATTGTTTTATAGATTTGTCTTGTTCTTTACTTTTCATAAGTTAAATTAATTTAAAGAACAAGAATTTGAAAATGTTTAAACAACTTGTATTCAACCCCCCTTCTATAAGTTCTAGGCTATCTATCTAGGAGAACAAGTGGTATCAGAGCTTGATTGACTTAATTCAAGTTAATAAATCCAAAGATAGCCAATAATAAAGGAAACAACTCCAACTTGATGAGTTATTCTGAGAATTGTGATGGTGGAACTAGAATTCCAATTCTGAAAAGGGAAAAATATCTCATCTGGAACCAAAAGATATATATGCACTTGAGGGCTACTATTGTCCCAATGAGACAGCCTAGAACTTGTAGAAGGGGGGTTAAATAAAAGTTCTTGAAATCTTTTCGAATTCTTGTCCTTTAAAATAATATAATTTGTGGACTAAAAAGAACTAGACAAATTTATAAACAATTGCTTTTACTGATTGACAATTGATTAGAAATTCTGATAATCAAAAATTAATTGTCAGCTTCAATTTTATGTATTGTATATATACAAATCTATGAAAACATACAACTTCTAGTATTTCTGTAAACTAAATTACAGCTTCTAGTATTTTTGTAAACTAAATTATAGCTTCTAGTATTTTTGTAAACTAAAATACAGCTTCTGATTCTGAATTATAATTCAGCTTCTAATCGTATTCGATAAAGATTTCCTATGTACAATTTGAATAGTTTCTCTCATTCAATAATGAAAAACACAACTCTGGCATATCTCCTAACCAGCTTTGTCTTCAACACAACTTCTTTGTCCATGTCAAAGTCAACTTCTAATTGAATTAGAACTCTATACTGCATCAGAGAGTAACCTTTACTTTAGTCTCTAACAGATTCAACATTAGCCTCTGATCAAGTATGCTTAGTCTCCAATAGCTTAAGCTTTGCCTCCGATAGCTCAAGCTTAGTTCCTGACAAGCTTAAGCTTAATCTCTGATAGCTTGTTCTGTAGTCTCTAATAAGCTTAACCTTAGTCTCTGATGGTCATGACCTTATGATCCGTTGGAGACATTGGATGATAAACAGTCGGATGCAATTGTAAATCTTGCTTGGAAGGAAATATCCTTAGATTTATTTTCTATCAATGCATTGGCGAAAGGTTGGTTAGGAGGGGCTTGTCAACCTGTAGTTACTTTACTTATTAATATTGAGTTAAGCAACTTCGGGACTTAGTCGAGATTAGTCATCAGAGACTGGTGACAGGGGATGCGCCTAGCGTCAGGGGATAATTAACGCATCGGGGACTAACGATGATGTCATCAGCGGATGTTATTGTTCTATTAGAGACTGCGACTGACGTCATCATCAGGGGATGTATTGTGCATCGGAGACTAGTCTTGTTATGAGGGACCAATTTAACCCGTCAGGGGATAATTAGTCTCTGGCAGGCTATTTTATCCGTCAGGGGTTGAATTAGTCTCCGATAGTGTATTGGATCCGTCAGGGGATAATTTGTCTCCGACAGGCAAATTATCCACTGACGGGTACAGTTGTGTTATTTCTTATATTTTATTATTTTCCGTGTTTGTTTTGGAAATTGTTTCCAGTTTGAATTAGAACATCTATTTTCCTTGTTAGATTAGATATCTTTCCATTATGGAATTCTTTCCATTGTAAATTCTTTCCGAAGTAGGAGTTAGGGTTTATTTTCAGCTTATAAATAGTTGCTTGTAATATTCATTAGGCTGAAATTTGTGTGAGTTTTTGCTTACGATTATCTTGAAAGTTGGTGGTTAATTCCTTTATATTTTCACAACTAATTTGTTTTAGCTTGTGGGTGATTAAATTCTTTAAGCAAACTAAACAGATTGATCCTTTAGTGTTGGTTTCCGGTGATTAATTTCTTTACGAAATCTTCCTAAAGTTATTTTTCCGCAACCTGTGTTTGATCCTACCAGATCCAATACATCATCTTGGTATCAGAGCTTTGGTGGACGGATTATTTTGAATCATTCTACAACCTACAATCCAATGGCTGGAGAAGAAGAACAAATTATTCCACGAGGACTTACCATGGAGCAAGCACAAAACTTGCACCGTGATAGACAGATCAATAACTTGACTGAAAAGATGAACGAGTTACTAGCCAGGTTAGATCGAAGAAACCCTTCCATAAGTCCAAACCGTAGTACAAGATCTGCTCGTACTTCAGATTTAGAAGGAGAAGAAGTGGCCAGACCAGTACCGAGGTGGCAGAGAGACAATACTGACGACGATAAGGGTCTGAGGTTAGATATCCCAGACTTCGATGGCAGTAAGAAGCTTGAAAAGTTCTTGGAATGGTTACAAAGAATTGAGAGAGTCTTTGAATACAAGGACTATGATGACCACAAGAAGTTCAAGGTGGCAGTATTAAAATTCACAGGTTACGCTAATCTGTGGTATGAAAACTTGAATAATAAGAGAAGAAGAAAAGGTAAGGCATCGATTATGTCTTGGGAAGCCTTGAAGGGTAGGATGAAGAAACGGTTCCTACATACAGATTATGTACAAGATGTGTTCTTGAAACTACTAAGTTTTAAACAAGGGGCACTGTCTGTGGAAGAGTACACGGTGGAATTTAAGAAACTCACCATGTTATGCGATCTTGAGGAAAGGGCAGAACACAAGATTGCTCGGTTCTTAACAGGAATGAATAATCATATTGCCGAGAGAGTGGATTTACAACCTTACTAGTCCTTCGAAGAAGTATGTAAGGTGGCCATGAGGGCTAAGAAACATGTTAAGGCCAAGGTCAACAATTATATACGGCCAGTAAACAAAACGGTGGAAAGAGGCAGAAGCGAAAGGAGAAACGAAGCACAATCTGCGACAAAATTCACTCCTACCTTTGACAAGTTCAAGAAGGACAAAGGTAAGGCTTCTATGCCATTGGCAATGGAAGATAGGCGAATTTGCTTCAAGTGTAAGGGCTATGGACACATGCAACGTGATTGTCCTAGCAATAGAGTAATGACCCTCCATGATATCTAAGAGATTGAGGCATCTTATGCTTCTAAGGAGAGAGAAACACTTGAAGAAGAGGAGTTGAATAATTGTGAAGTTGACGATGAGTTCGAAGCTAATTCTGAGGAAGAACCCGAGACTCATGGATCACAATTGATCGTTCAAAGATTGTTACAGGCCAAACCAGTTCCCTTGGAAGCTGACCAAAGGGACAAGATTTTCATGTCTAGAGTGTTGGTAAAGGAAAAACTGTGCAACCTGATAATTGATATGGGTAGCTGCACCAATGTGGTCTCTACTACATTGATTAATAAATTAAATTGGCCAACATCACCCCATCCTAAACCATATAAATTACATTGGTTGAGTGATGGAGGAGAAGTGAAAGTAACAAAGCAGGCACTGATTTCTTTTGAAATTGTCAAATTCAAGGATCAAGTGTTGTGTGATGTCTGTGTCATGGATGCATGCCACATACTGTTGGGAAGACCATGGCAGTATGACAGGTTTGTTAAGTATGATGGCAGAACAAATGTATACATTGCCAAGGTAGGAAATAAGAAGACGGCCCTCTAGGTACACGTAAGGAGAGTTTAATAGTGACTAAAAAACAATTCCAAGCTGAACTGGAACAAGAGGGTTAGGGCTACTTGCTATTTGCTATCAGTTTTCAATCCGAGCCGTAGTCAGAAGAACCAAACAACGATGTGGAGAAATTGTTGGGAGAATTTCAGGATGTGTTCCTTGAAGACTTACCACCCGGGTTACCACCTATAAGGGGAATTGAGCATCAGATTGACTTAATCCCAAGAGCATCATTACCAAACAAGGCAGCTTACAGATGTAACCCCTAGGAAGCTCAAGAGATACAGAGACAGATTGAAGAGTTGATAGAACGAGGTTATGTACGAGAGAGCATGAGCCCTTGTGCTGTTCCAACTTTGGTGGTACCAAAGAAGGATGGGACATGGAGAATATGCATTGATAGTAGGGCAGTTAACAACATTACTATCAAGTATAGATTTCCAATTCCAAGTTTAGATGACTTGCTGGATGAACTCCATGGTTCAGTGGTATTTTCAAAAATAGATCTTCGCAGCGAATATCACCAAATAAGGATGAGGGAAGGCGATGAATGGAAGACAACATTCAAGACAAAAGTAGGTTTGTATGAATGGCTGGTCATGCCTTTTGGACTTAGCAATGCACCAAGTACCTTCATGAGGTTGATAAATGAGGTACTAATACCCTTCTTGGGAAAATTTGTTGTGGTATATTTGGATGATATACTTATATATAGCAAACGCGTAGAAAATCATCTTAAACACTTAAGATTGATGTTTGATATGTTGAGGAAGCAAAAGCTATACGCCAAGTTAGAAAAGCATTACTTCTTGGTGCCTAGCGTAACCTTCTTAGGCTATATAGTATCTAAGGATGGAGTTTTAGTTGACCCATCAAAAGTGGAAGCTATCAAATCTTGGCCAGTACCAACTACAGTAACAGAGGTAAGGTCTTTCCATGGTCTTGCATCATTTTATAGAAGATTTGTTAGGAATTTTAGTAGTGTGGTTGCACCTATTACTGAATGCATTAAGAAGGGAAAATTCGAGTGGACAAAGGTTGCTCAAAAGGCGTTTGAAAGGGTGAAAGAGCTGTTATGCGATACGTCGGTCTTAGCTCTACTAGATTTTTCAAGTCCTTTTGAAATAGAGTGTGATGCAAGTGGAGTTGGCATAGGAGCTGTCCTAGTGCAGAAGAAAAGGCCCATTGCTTATTTTAGTGAAAAACTCAATGGTACGAGACTGAACTACTCGACTTATGATAAAGAGTTCTATGCAATAGTGAGAGCTCTTGACCATTGGAGTCATTATTTACGACCAAATCATTTCATATTACATTCGGATCATGAGGCTTTAAAATACATTCATGGGCAGCAGAAACTGAATCCTCGTCATGCTAAGTGGGTTGAGTTTTTGCAATCATTTAATTTCTCTTCAAAGCATAAACATGGCAAAGATAATGTTGTGGCTGACGCATTATCAAGAAGATATACCTTGTTGGGGGTACTGAGTTCAAAATTGCTTGGGTTTGAATTAATCAAGGAATACTACAAGCTGGACCTCGATTTCCAACCAATAATTGAATCGTGTGCACGGGGAGCTAAAGGGGAGTACGTGCTTCAAGATGGATTCTTGTTTAAAGGTAACTGCTTGTGCATTCCATCTTGTTCAATTCGAGAATTATTGGTTAGGGAAGCTCATGGAGGAGGGTTGGCTGGACATTTTGGCATCACTAAGACATTAGCAATATTGCAAGAACATTTCTTTTGGCCAAAAATGCAGGGAGATGTTACTGGGGTGATTGTGCGATGTGCGACATGTCAAAAAGCAAAGAGCACGTTTCATCAAGGGTTATACACTCCTTTGCCTGTCCCAAATTCTCCATGGGAGGATGTAGCCATGGACTTCATTGTGGTGGTGGATAGATTTTCCAAAATGGCGCACTTTATGGCTTGTCATAAGACTGATGATGCGTCTAGAGTGGCTGATTTGTACCTGAAAGATGTGGTTCGATTGCATGGTGTACCATGAACTATAGTCAGTGACCGAGACACTAAATTTATGAGTTATTTTTGGAAGACGCTATGGAAACTGTTGGGCACTAAATTGTGTTTCAGTACTTCACATCATCCTCAAACGGATGGACAAACTGAAGTGACCAATAGAACATTGGGAGTGTTGTTACGTGGGTTGGTGAGCAAATCTACAAAGGATTGGGATGTTGAGCTTACGCATGCCGAGTTTGCCTACAATAGATCCCCTACCTACGCCACAAAACATTCAACCTTTGAAGTGGTATACAGAGCAAATCCAAGAATTCCAGTGGAATTAATTCCTTTACCAAAGGGTGAATATGTCCATTCTGATGCTAAAACAAAGGCTCAAGCTATGATGAAGTTGCATGCACAAGTACGAGCCAGAATTGAGAAAGTAAATACAAGGTACAAAGCTCTAACTAACAAGCATCGAAAAAAACCTGACTTTCAAGTGGGAGATCTTGTGTGGTTGCATCTACGAAAAGAAAGGTTCCCTAACTTGCGTAAGCATAAGTTAATGCCTCGGTCAGAGGGTCCTTTCAAGATTGTTGAGAAGATTAACAACAATGCCTTCAAATTGGAGTTGCCAGGTGATTATGGTGTAAGTGCAACTTTCAATATCGGTGATTTAGCTCCTTATATTCATGATGACGATGTAGCTCAATTGAGGACAATTGTTTTTGAATAAGAGGAGGATGATCCATTGGAGACATTGGATGATAAGCAGTCGAATGCAATTGTAAATCTTGCTTGGAAGGAAATATCCTTAGATTTATTTTCTATCAATGCATTGGCGAAAGGTTGGTTAGGAGGGGCTTGTCAACCTGTGGTTACTTTACTTATTAATATTGAGTTAAGCAACTTCGGGACTTAGTCGAGATTAGTCACTAGAGACTGGCGACAGGGGATGCGTCTGGCGTCAGGGGATAATTAACGCATCGGGGACTAACGATGACGTCATCAGCGGATGTTATTGTTCTATCAGAGAATACGACTGACGTTATCATCAGGGGATGTATTGTGAATCGGAGACTAGTCTTGTTATGAGGGACTAATTTAACCCGTCAGGGGATAATTAGTCTCCGGCAGGCTATTTTATCTGTCAGGGGTTGAATTAGTCTCCGATAGTGTATTGGATCCGTCAGGAGATAATTAGTCTCCGACAGGCAAATTATCCAGTGACGGGTACAGTTGTGTTATTTCTTATATTTTATTATTTTCCGTGTTTGTTTTGGAAATTGTTTCCAGTTTAAATTAGAATATCTATTTTCCTTGTTAGATTAGATATCTTTCCATTGTAAATTCTTTCCAAAGTAGGAGTTAGGGTTTATTTTCAGCTTATAAATAGCTGCTTGTAATATTCATTAGGCAGACTTGCTTAATAAAATTTGTATGAGTTTTTGCTTACGATTATCCTTAAAGTTAGTGGTTTATTCCTTTATACTTTCACAACTAATTTGTTTTAGCTTGCGGGTGAATAAATTCTTTAAGTAAACTAAACAGATTGATCCTTTAGTGTTGGTTTCCGGTGATTAATTTCTTTACGAAATCTTCCTAAAGTTATTTTTCTGCAACCTGTGTTTGATCCTACCAGATCAAATACATCACCTTAGTCTCTGATAGACTTGGCCTTAGTCTCCGACAGGCTTGACTAATTTCATTAAATCTTCAATCTCTGGTAGTTAGTCCCTGATAGACTAAACATAATCCCTAACTTTGTTGAATTCTCCAATGCTGTTCTGGTAGTCTCTTACAATACAAATTAACTTACTCTCTTACAAAAAATATATATTACAAAAATTAGAGAGTAAACTACAAGCTACAAAAACTCAATTACTATAAACTAGCACTAACTGTACATTTGTATTTCTAAGTATTCAAAGTACAATCATCATCAAATGTTATAAATCCTAACAATCTCCCCCTATTTATGATTATCAAAGTGATAAACATAAATTAAGGTTGATGATGATGTCAAAACTCAAAATTACAAGAATAACTTAGAAACAAAAATTTAAAGAATGTGTTAATTACAAATGTACCTGAACTAAAATTCAGCTTCACCAAGACTCAGGTTTAAATCTTTTAAGTTTAGATTCTATTTCTGAAACAAAAAAAATATTTCAGCTGCAACTTTAACTCTTCTTTTTCCTGTTGATTTCTTTGACCTTTTCTTCTAGCAGCTTTCTGAACTTCTTCTCATTTTCATCAGTTGAATATTTGAGTAAGGCAATGAATCCTTCAAGTTCACCTAAGCTTGCTTTTTTGATTTACTTGTCATAATCAAAGAAAACAACATCACCATGAAAATTCTCATAGAGTAATCCAAAAGCAAGTGGAGGGGTTTGAACTTGTGGTAGTTTAAACTGTTTTTCCATCTCTTCAAGTTCCTTTTGGATCTCTCTTCTTAATTACAAGTTTAGCACGAAATTTTCAGGTACAACAAACAACAGTCACTCTAGATCTTTGAATGATCTAATCTCTAGGCTTGGTTTATTTAGATGTAGAGTCTCTCTATCTTTTTGAATGACTTTGAGATATTTTTTGTCATCTTCACCGTTTTTAAGATTAATGGCCTCAACACTCTTCTTAAAAGTTTCTTTAATTTCTAATGTGTTGGTCATTCCAATCCTAGAGATTCTACTACTTGGAACTGGTTTTGTTTTTTGAATTTTAAACACAGTTACCAAAGCAGTTTTAGTTTCCTTTTGAGACTCACTCATTATCGACTTCCTTCTCGCACTTTTTTCAGTCTGTTCAATCTCCTTATTTCTCTTTCTTGTCTATGCAGACTTTTGAGCTCTTATTTTCTAAACCATCATTGCCTTTTTCTTTGTTGCATCCTCCTCCCTCGCTGCTGCCATTTCCTTTTCCTTTTGTAATTGCTGAGCATACAATGCATCAACTTCAACCAATTTTTGCTCTTGAGGATAAACTAACTCTACTTTCCCATTGACTATCAACTCCAATGGAGTAGGAAAGTGTGTAGTTTTCATGGCATCACACAGTAGTTTAGGTTGTCCTGGTCGAATGGACTTTTTCTTCTTTGGTTCTAGTACCACGATGCCCTTGCCTTGTCTTGCTTGGTGGTTGGGGTTGTTACACTAGGAGGAGGAACTGTTGTTGTTGTTGTTGTTGTAGTGGAGATACTAGTCTTGATGTCTACATCAAGTTCCTTATTTACATTTTGAAGCCTTTGTAATTTAGCCATCAAGCTAGTCAAGCTTGTAGTCTCAGGGACAACTTCTTTCTCTTGTGGTATCTGACTACTCTCCCCCTTTTTGACATCAACATCTTGAGAGGTAGGAGTAATAAACAGAGTAGGAATTGCTTTTAGAGAAGTTGTGTGAGATTTTGGATGTCATGGGAAAATTGATCTTGTTTCTGCAGAATGGACTAGACTTGTGATTCCAGTGCTTGAAGTCTCTTTTTAGTGTGGGATTGCTCTCGAAGTCGTAGTTCAATTGAGTTGAGCATCCTCTTAGGAAGATGACCTTCACAGCACCTTCGCAATTTGTCTGTTTCCAACTCCATTCAAGTCTCGACATTTTGTAGTGCAACCTTGAGAGTGTTGATCAAGAAGTGCTAGAACTTCATATGGTTCTTGTCTATTTTGATCAACTCCTTATAGACTACACTGGGAATAAGTTCAGCTACATCATACCTTAAGGTTGTTGAATAATTCTGTCATAGTTATGCAGTTGCCTCATCTAATGTGTTGGTGTAGCTTGCATCCATCCAAACATCCACATTTCTTCCTGATCCTCAATAGGCATAGGTTTACTTGTTGCTTGTGTCTTCATGGTTGATATCCGATCTTGATGTTCTTGAAGCCTATGTAAGAGTTCAAAGTCAGAATTTATCATATCAACTAGCATTTGAAGTGTTGCATCCCCTGGCTGTGAGCTTCCCTCAGTTTCCTCTAATTGTTGATGTGTTGGTGGAGCAGAGGAAACTTGAGCTATGGTGGAGGTGGATGGCTCAACAGGTTTCAAAAAATCACCTGCTAAGAATGTTTGTTTCTCTTTTTTATTTTGTTCAAGGATCTTATCCTTGCTCACACCCTCTCCTTTTGCCTGAAGTTGGACATCCAGCTACTCTTCCTTTCCTTTTTCCAAGCTATCTAAAGCTTGACTCTCAAGTGTTTGAGAACTAGGATTATATTCTAGATTGCAACTGTTCTTCAGGAACATAGTACATAAACTGATAAATCATTGTTTTGATTATTAGATAACTTTGTAATCTTTGATTCAGATCAATAAAGTTTGAAGATTGATATATGATGTGTTCTTGAGATTCCTTATTATTCCGCTAGTTTATCTTTGACTTTTAAAGAATTAAAAGAAGTTGTAATAATAGGTGATTTGTATTCAACCCCCCACTTCTACAAATCCTTAAACCATCTATCAAGGGATAAACAAACTCCAATCTAGAATACCTACTGATTTAGGGGGAGCTTCTCAAGAAGTTGAGAGGACTATAAACCATGAAGAAGAAGGAAGTAATGAAACTTCTTCTTCAAGAAGATTTCCTCCACAAATCAAATGGACTAGAGATCATCTGATCGATCATATCATAGGAGATCCAACTAAAGGTGTTAAAACTAGGAGTGCTACTTATAATGAGTGTCTCTATCTTAACTTTCTAACACAGATAGAACCCAGGAAAGTTGAAGAGGCACTAAAAGATGTTGATTGGGTGATTCCTATGCAAAAGGAACTCAACCAGTTTGTGAGAAACAAAGTCTAGAGACTAGTTCCAAAACCAAGGAATAAATCTATCATTGGTGCTAAATGGGTCTTCAGAAATAAGCTGTATGAAACTGGGACAGTGACAAGGAATAAAGCTAGACTAGTTCCAAAAGGTTACTCACACGAAGAAGGGATTGACTATGATGAAACCATTGCACCAGTAGCAGGAAGCAATCAGGATATTCCTTGCCTATGTTGTGCATTCCAACTTCAAGTTGTACCAGATGGATTATTAGGTTTATAGCATTTGATGATGATGATTATACTTAGAATATTTGGATTTTCAAATGTATAGTACTTACTGATGTATAGTAGTTAAGTTTTTGTAGCTGGTAGTTTACTCTTTGATTGTTGTGAAATATTATTGTAAGAGAATAAGTTAAAATGTATTATAAGAGACTACAGGACTGCATTAGAGATTTCAACAAAGTGAAAGATTATGTTTAGTCTATTAGAGACTAACTGTCAAAGACTGAAGATTTGTTGAAGTTAGTCAAGCCTATTGGAGACTAAGAATTAAGTCTATCAGAGACTAAGGATTAGCCTGTCAGAGACTAAGCATTGTGTTGTCAGAGACTAAACATTATGTTACCAGAGATTATTGTTGAAGCTGTAAGAGACTAAAATGAAGACTACTCCCTAATGCAGTGAAGAGTTCTAATTCAAATAGAAGTATGATTTCGCACAGACAAGGAAGTTGTGTTAAAAATGAAGTTGGTTAGGAAATAAACTAGAAGAGTTTCTATTGGATTAGTATTCCTATTCAAATTGTAAATTGTAGAAATATTGTGTAATAGAAATAGAAGTTGTACTTTGATTATAGAAAAATGTTAGGCTTAAGGTTGAGAATGATGATGATGTATTTATTCTATAGTTCCTTTAATAAATGTGCACTTGTAATGTGAGGACCCAGAATTTGAAATAGAAATAAAATGTTAATAGGATTAATTCCTATGAGGTATGAGTATTAATGCATGAGTTTTATGTCAATGTGATGTCCAAAATTCAATGATTCCAGTTCCTTTGTAAAACCATCAAAGGGATATGAAGTATATTAATCTCAAAATCTTATATGAGATTAATTTAATCAAGCATGAGCAGAGATTGTTTTAATGAACAAAGATATTTTTGAGCTTACTTGAGAAGGAGGCTGTTGTGGGTAATCAGAGGATTTCGTGTTTTTAAGGATATTGTATTCAGATGATTACGTGTGTTATTATTTGGTTAGTAAGCTGCTTGTGTGCTAGCAGCTGGTAAGATTGAATTGCATGAGTGTCATCAGCTGATTAAGGATTGAGCTGCATGTGTGACAGCAGCTACTTGTTTAAACTCAAGCAGTACCCGTTAACCATGGTGTCCAACCATGCTTGTAAAGATATTCGTTAAGAAAGAGTGCTGCATAAGGCACCAACGGGAGGAGAATTTTTGCCCAATAGATTGTCAGCTATCATAAGTGATTGGATAATATTTTGGCAGCCGCTACATCGACCAAGCTAGCCAATCACATCATTCCAAGGACATAATTCTAGCTAACAGCTGAGAATTATTCTTCAAAATGATCCAACTGCTCTAGTCGGTTTACAAACACTATAAATACCTCGTCTGAGACAAAATTTTAATCTCTCTTCTCTTTCACCAATCATTCTCATAAATCTCAAGCTTATTCTCTTGAGCGACTATCTTGTCTAGAGCAACCAAACTTTTAATTTCTTCCTTAGAGACGAAGAGGTAAGAGCTTTATAATCATATACTCTGCTCTGTTTTGTTTTATTCTCTCATAGATAACATTTGAAAGTATTAGTCGTGTATGCTAAGTTTTCAAGAAAGAATAAAGCTTCAAAAATTGCAGTAGTATTCTTTTGAATGTTTGAGTGTGTGTATTGTGAGAAGAAACAGTACACACTGCATAAAAGATGAGGACGAGAGTATGACCCATGTATGGTTATCTATTCATAACACCACCCATGGAGGAGTGAGGAAGACACCACTGTATCTGAGACAAGTTCTAACTTAGTCTTCGATGGTTTGGAGTTAGTCCCTGACCGTATGAAATAGTCCCTGGGAGATTCTGAGTTAGTCTCCGACAGTATAATATTAGTCTCTGATGAAGGAAATTTCTTAGTCTCTGATGAAGAAAATTTCTTAGTCTCCGATGTGTATTTAGTTCCCGAGGAGTTTAGCGATGACTTAGCGAGTTCGGCGTTGAACAACTTTTCTCCGAGGATTTTGGCGCTTAACAAGTTATCCACTGATGAAGTTCAGTGATGACTTATCGAGTTTGGCGATGAACAAATCATCCTCTGACAGCCGGGAGAGTTTGGCGATAGTCAAAGTTATCACCCGACGAGTTTGGCGGTGAACAAATTATCACCTGATGGGTAAGTCATTCCCTGATGACTATCCCTTGACGAGTGAATGATACCCTGATGGTTAAGGGACATCCCCTGATGGTTAAGGGACATCCCCTGATGGTCGAGGGTCATCCCTTGACGGGTAATTATCCACTGATGATTGATTATTCCCTGACGAACACAATTCATTCCCCTGATGAATGTATAACAGTCTAAAAAACCCTCGGGCTTGTTTAAATGACAAGTCTCAATTTTCCGATGCAACAAATGATTACATTAAGACATCAAGAGAATAAGAATGCATGGACATCACAGACATCACATTTGTACATACTCACATTTATATTCTAAGCATAGATTCTCATGCTATGTCAACATGCATGTTTTACAGAGGTATTTCACCAAGCAAGTGAATTAGATTTAGCTCAGCTAAGGACCAAGGCAAGTATATTCTCACTCTTATGCTTATTTCAATTAAGCGCATGATCAATTGATTCGACATGCGTACAAGGTTATGATTTTTCTGTTTAAATTTCCTTGTGAATCAGAATGCTATGCTTTAATTTACGCTAGCATGATATGAATGAAAGTGCATGGATATAACTAAGCTTTGATTTATCAGTTATTTTTTTCAATCTTATATCTATGCTAATGTGTGAGAATGTTACGTCCCTTACATGGGTCATTAAACTCTAATGTTCCACTTGGGCATTGAGCAAGTGCTTATGTTAGTCTTGAGAGGGTAAGATGGTTATCGTACGTAGTTACGAGCGTCCTTTGAGCTAAATAAGACATGCAAAATGGTTAAGGAAGGAAGGAAGAGTTTGAAACCTCAAAGTTATAGATATTTCTAAAGTGCTAGAGGTTTTGACATTTAATCCGTTATACCTCACAAACAGTTTGAACCCTTGTTGTGCTTCAAGCTATTGTTAAATGTTTTACAGGTGATAAAGGTAAGATATACATGCATAAAGTCATTGCGAGTTAACTGTGGGTAGAGATGAGGAGAAGCAGAGGATTGAAGATGTAAGAGCACAATTGAAGTGTTAAGTCTGTTAGACCTACGGGTCACAACTTCATGTAAGGATGATGATGGAAGTTGTTGTAATAGCTTAGTTTCCACTACAAGATTTGTACTTTGATTTTTATAAGGACGTACTATTAATCACTTTAGTACATTAGTGTTGTATGGATGTGTTGTTGATTGTTTCCTTCCTCTGACGGTGCCCGGGTCCCGTGTGATTTTTTTGGGGCTGTCACAGTAATACTCAAGTTTGTTGTTAAACCTTAGTATATTTATAAATAAGTATTCACTGATGGATAACTTAGTCTATCAGGGAATAGTAGGCATCACACTAGGCAAGTCATCAGTGGATATCTCAAGGGCTTGATAGTGTCAGGGAAGGTCTTATTATACTTAAGAAGTCAAGTATTCTACACATCAGACATTCAAGATAAAACCAACAAAGTATCAATTATCAAAAATGTTAGTGTACAAAAATGCATCAGGGGATAGCTTGACTGTCAGGGGAAACCATCAGGGTATAGTCTGATTATCAGAGAATACCGTAAAGGGATAACCTATACACCACATAAGTGGTTAACATCAGAGGACAACATTAGGTCTTGACATCAGGGGATCAAGAAGCACTTATCAAGTCTACATCAGGACTTGTCATCAGTGAAAAATGAAGCACTAATCATTTCTACATCAGGGCTTGTCATCAGTGAAAAGTGAAGCACTGATCAAGTTTACATCAGGGCGTGTCATCAGGGGATACAGAAGCACTAATTAAGTCAACATCAAAGCTTGTCTTAGGGGATTGTAAAGACCTAACTCACATGTCATCAGGGATTAAAAGACATTCACTGATATGTGGCAAAGAAGCAATGGGTATAATTGGGAAGATATTCATTGAAGTATGGTGGTCCAATAACAACTTTTACACCCAAAAGGCATAGAAAACAAGGATATAATCAGAAGCAATAATAGTCAATAGCAGTGTGACATGTGTATCTCCGAAAGGACAATAACGTGACATACTGCGCTACGTTAAAAAAGAAGCATGGCTTGCACATGAGTTCCACATCTGTTCTCTTATATATGGAAAAGTTGTAACAGGTTACCACCAATGTGTTAACAAAGAAAAACACATGATATTAAAAAGCTTAGAAATATCTCTGTCAACAAAAAAAAACTTACACACTAGAAGAAAAGTTGTGTAATAGTTCTTAAGAAATAATCAGAGAGAAAAACGTAGCTAGTGTGTGAAACAAGAAGCTGTAAACACTTACAGATTTGTAGTTGTTTAATCACTTTGTGATTATACAGATTCCCATAAAAACACAAGTTATAATACAACTATTTTAACTTGAATATTTGTATATTCATATGTTAGAGATAAATAATGATGATGATGATGATGATTATGTAATAAATTGTGCAACTGTAAATACTTGAGGTATTTTATAAACCTTAAGATCAGCACAAGTTTTGCATCCACTGATGATAAGTTTATTCATCAGTGGATAGTTAATAACTTCACAAGACAAGTCAGAAAACAGGAACATTCAAAGGACTTGACAAAGCGAAGGAGAATGTCTGATGCTACTTGTAAGCAAACGAAGTATTCTGCACATCAAAAGTTCTAAATCAAAGTTACGTTGATTAAGTACCATCAGGGGAACCCATCAGGGGAACCCATCAGTGGGAACCCATCAGGGGAACCCATCAGGGGAACCCATCAGTGGGAACCCATCAGGGGAACCCATCAGGGGGAACCTGTCAGGGAAACCTGTCAGGGAAACCTGTCAGGGTATGACGAGGGCAGACCAATCCGTCAGTGAAACACTTCGGGACATATCAGTGTCAAGGAAACCCATCAGGGTAACCTGTCAAGGAGAATGACCAACATGACATCAGTAGAAGCCATCAGTGTATGCCGTCAGCTATAACCATCAGGGTCAAGAAGAACTGAGTATAACTCAAGTGAAGGACGAAGCCCTGATCCAGTCAATAACCATCAGGGGATCCAGAAGCACTGATCAAAGTCCGTCAGGGCTAGCAGTCAGTGGATCGTTGTGACAGCATACATCCGTCATTAGTTCTTACACGGAAATCAACGTAACGTGTTACAGAAGCAAGAAATATTAACTGGAAAGATATTTCTTAAAGTTTGTTAATGGTCCAATGAGAACTCTCAAGCATTAAATGCACACAGATCAGGGGAAGAAAAGCAGCAACAAAGTTTGTAGCAGTCTAACACATAAAGTTTAGATGTGACATACTTGCGGCTAAGTTGAGAAGAGAAGCACGTCACAAGAACGTGATTTCAACCCACTGATTGATATATAAGCAACGGAGCTCTCATTACAAAAATAACGATTTATTGAATCCATCCAACAGATCAAACAAGCACTGAAGCACAAAACACTAGAGAGAAGCTTTGCAATAGATCTTGAGAGAGATATTTCAAAGAATATTAGAAGCTAGTGAGTGTGAGAAGCTATGAACTTTATTCACAGAATTTGTAGCTGTAAATCACATTTGTGATTATACAGATTTCCAGAAAAACCTCGAGTTATAATATAACTATTTTAACTTGAATCTGTGTGTTCATTCCATATAGTTTTTCTGGTTGTTCGACTGTTTTCAATAAGCCATATAAAGTTTTTAAGTGTGAAAAGTTTCAGGTGTTTGTATTCAACCCCCCCTTCTACAAACGCTTGTGCTAATATTGCACTAACATCATATTAAATATCTATATTGTTTTTCTAGATATTGTAGTTATTCCAGTTTGTGCTTATTAAGTTTTTAAAGAATGAAAAAGTTTTTGTGTTTGTATTCAACCCATTCTTCTACAACTTGTGATGTAAGGTGTTTAAGCCTACAACCTCGGATAAACTAAATCAACTTGTTGATGTATGTACAAGAAGTCAATTTAGGGTTCTTGAACGAATCACACGTTCAAGGCTATTCGAATCACACGAATAGGGTCTTGTTTATATCACACAAACAATAAGAAATTACAAAATACTTCTGAATTTTATTAATCAAAAACTGGATCCTTTTAACATACAACATAAGCAGCTATTTATAAGCTGTGATTACAACCCTAGTCCTAATTGGAAAGAATAGTACATTGGAAAGAAATCTAATCCAATAAGGAAAAATAACAAACCTATTAAAACTAGGAAACAAAGTTCAAAACAAATACGAAAATAAACAAAATACATGAGAAATAATAACTAAAACTGTCAGTGGATAATTAAGCTATCGGAGACTAATTATCCCCTGACAATCAAATTATACTGTCGGAGACTAGATATCCCTTGACGGGTAAAGTTACCTGTCGGAGACTAACATCCCCTGATGGTTGTAGTCTCTAATGTTATAAAGTATCCCCTGATACTTTCTAGGCCAAATCTCGGCTAAGCTTCAAACATGTTTGGCTCTATTTTTGAAAGCAGAGAACAGAATTATAAGCACCTTGCAAAGGATCAAAACACGGATTTGGCCAAGTCCAAGTTTCCTTTCCTTCTTCATAATTCTCTAAACATAATCCTAACGTTTGAAACTCTTCAAATGTCAAACCTGCTGCAATTGACAAGTTTGCTTCAAACTTCTTAGACCTGGATCTAGTAATTGGACCCTTAAGTCTGAGTTCACCCATTTGTTTCCTTCTTGTTCATGCCCACATCAATTTGTATTCAATTCCTTCTTCTACAAACACTTTTGCTTATTTTCTTCTAACAATTGGTATCAGAGCCAACTAGCAGACTACACGTGCTAGAAGATCTATATCTATGGCAAACAAAGCTGGAAATAGTAAGGTTCCCATGTTGGAACGTGGAAAATACTTCTTCTGGAGGCAACACATGATTGTTTATCTCAAATCCATTGATGATGAAAATTTAAAAGTTCTGGAAGAAGGCCCTCATGTACCCAAGAAGCTCATTCCTCAAGAGGTGGTAAATGGAGTTAATGTCCTTGAACGACTAGTCCCAAAGACTACTGATGAAATAACTCATGAGGAAAAAGAAAAGGTGAAGAAAGATCTCAAAGTCACAAGTATTCTCTTTAATGGCTTAGACGATAATATGCTCAATAGCATCATGAATCTTACCACGTCTAAGACAATATGGGATACTATCTAGATCTTGTGTGATGGTACGAAAGATGTGAGGGAAAACAAACTGTTGCTGTTAACACAACAATATGAGTGGTTCACAATGAAATATGGTGAATCACTCACTGAAATGTTTGATAGGTTTAAAAGATTGTAAATGACCTGAAAATGTATGGGAAGACATATGCCAACAAGGATGTCAACAGAAAATTCATGAGGGCACTTCCCATATCATGGGATCCAAAGACTATAGCCATCAGGGAATCCAATGACATAAATCTCCTCGACTTGGATAGGCTCTATGGTACCCCTAAGACATACGAACTGGAGGTTTAACAAAGAACTGAAATGTCAGGGGATACTAGAAAACTTAAATTTGTAGCCTTGATGGCTAGCAGGAAAAATAAAAGAGAAGCAGGACAAAGTGTCCCGATGAAATAGCAACTGGGAGATGCTGATGAAAGTGAAGGGGAAGAAGCTAGCTCTAAGGGGACTGAGTACACCGCAGAAGAGTTAGAGGAAATGGATGAAACTATGGCCTTCCTTGTAAGAAGGTTCTTTAATCTAAAATTTCAAAAGCCAAAAGGGAGAAAGAAATTTACAACAAGGAAGCCAAGTAGCACAAGCAACTTCATTGACAAATCAAGAATCAGATGCTACAAGTGCATTGAGTTAGGTCACTTTGCTAATGGGTGTCATAAGGCCAACCATGAAGGTGAGCCCAAAGGGAAAGAAGCTGTTGTGGATTACAAGAAGAAATACTTTGACCTTTTTAATGCAAATAAGAAGGGCAAATGTTATATTGCTGAGGGAAAGAACTAGGCTAATTCAGATGAAGAAGAAACTGTGAAATATGTCAACCTAACCCTAATGGCCTCATCCACTAACAGTAGCAGCTCATAGGGAAAAGCCAAAAGCAAGCAAAACTGGTTTCTAAATAGTGACTACTCAAGACATATGACAAGAAATAAAGCCTTGCTCATAGGGTTTCATGAGAAGGTTGGTCCAATGATCTCTTTTGGTGACAATAGCAAAGGATTGACACTTGGTTATGGAAAAACAACAAATGGAGATGTCTTATTTAAAGATGTAACACTAATTGATGGACTAAAACATAATCTATTGAGCATAAGTCAACTATGTGACATGAGATTCATCATTTCATTCAAAGGGGATAGGTGCTTGATCTCCAATGAAAATGATGGTAAGTTGGTGTGTGAAACCGAAAAAATAAAATGAGTTTTGTTGTAAATTAATTCACATTATGATTAGTTTTGTTGTATGATTATTTCATATTATGATTTAATTTATTTTATGTATGAAGGTTTAAATTCTTCTATTTTTTATATTTTCTTTATTCGGTATAAATAATAAATTCTTATCTTAAACGAAAATTTTATGGCAATGTGATGTCCAAAGGTTTATAAATATATTTTTGAGCTCAAAGCCTTAAATGATTATTTTTACCCAAGTATTATCAAGAGTAAGTATATTTTCCATGGGATGGCTCACACGGGTGTGAGCTACTGTACCGTCTTTTTGAACAAAAGACTACAGGGAGACAAAAGACATAATTACACTATGTTAGATGTGGCGCCCCCGAAAATCCCCTGAGCCGGGCCTCGGGCACTGTCAGCAATTTGGGTGACAGTCCTCGAGATCCCCAGGCTGGAACCCCAGGCTGCACCAGAAAAATTTCAACACAACAGCAAAACAAAAACCACAGCCAAGCGTCAACAACACATATACGAGAAATATATTTTCAAAACATCATTACAAAACCTTAAGGTCCTCATCATCTTACAAAACCTCAGAGCTTGAAAATAAACAAGCTACAGCGGAAACAAAACTTTAGATGGCTCATACAGCCTTACAACTATAACACTCTTAAGCCATTCTCTCCTTTCCTCTCTTAGGCGACTCAGCCTTCACAACATAACCTGAAAAACATTCATAGCATTCCACATGAGCATTTATGCTCAGCAAGTATATAACCATAAGCAAGAAGAATAGATAATTCAAAAGCTTTAATATTCATTGAGATTAGGCGAAGCAATGCCAACACCTCGTGATAATGAATAAACATGTATCATTTACCAACACCTGGTGATGATCAATAAACATGTATCATTTAGGGTACCCGAGTGATATCAAGGGTTAACCCTCTTTCAATAAATCATGATTCGCCCTTTACTCATCAGATAATGCATCACCTGACCAGATTGATCATTATTTGACTACCTTACATAATCAAATTTCATCCCAGCTGGTCAGCCTGGTCGTTTGATTCATCATTTGACATACGTAGTCACTTGCAGAAAGCATATGGTCTGCGAAAAGTCTCATTACCGATGCCTTGCCTCGGTCTATCATTCTTTATCATCATTGGCCAGAATACCAGGCGAAAGTATTCAACAGCCCCTTAACTTTCCATATGGATATATCTTCTTGTAAACATTTTCTCAATTTTGAATAGCCCTGATGTGCTGAACAATTAAAAGCAGCGACTGCCAACAACACATATTGGCGTGCTCAACAATGAAAAGATAGTGACCATCACAAGCGAAACTATATATCCATACAGAAGTTACTTGGGTGTACATACAAGTTCATGACTTGCAACACCCAAACATCATCATTTGGTGTGCTAGGAAATTTAAATAGCTAGCAACCACCCAATAACACATAGTTCAATTATCAACATCTTTTCATGTACATCAGATTCAATTATCGTACGTTACCTAATCATAAAAGAATTCATCATCATGCACAGGCATTAACATCATTCATTTACGTAAATCGAATTAATGATTTTACGTAATCAGTAAGAAAGAAAAAGGAATGAATATATATACTTGCCTTGGTCCTTAGCTAAAATTCACTAAATCGGTTGCAAAAGATTTCTGCATAACATCATTGTGGGTATATCATGAGAAATCCATACTTAAAAGATGGCTGTTCAGATTAGAAAATGGTTATGAGGTTGCCCATCGGGGAAAATTTCACTTGTCAAAGACTATTTAACTCATCAGAGACTGCTGACGTCATCTTTACTCATCAGAGACTAAGGATGACGTCATCGGAGACTAATATTTCATCAGGGACTGATGACATCATCTTAACCCATCGGGGACTAAGGGTGACGTCATCGGAGACTAATATTTCATCGGGGACTGATGACATCATCTTAACCCATCGGGGACTAAGGGTGACGTCATCGGAGACTAATATTTCATCAGGGACTGATGACGTCATCTTAACCCATCGGGGACTAAGGGTGACGTCATCGGACACTAACATCAACACAGTCGGGGACTAATGCTGACGTCATCGGAGACTAACATCAACACAGTCGGGGACTAATGCTGACGTCATCGGAGACTAACATCAACACAGTCGGGGACTAATGCTGACGTCATCGGAGACTAACATCAACACAGTCGGAGACTAATGCTGACGTCATCAGAGACTAACATCAGCACAGTCAGAGACTAACTTTAGAAGCTATCTCCGATACAGGGTCATCTTCCTCACTTCTCCAAGGGTGGTGATCTCAACTACAACTCCATAAATCAACTCTCAACATGCTTTAAGATATGAGCAACACTTCTAGACACAAAAGAATATAATCCTTTCTTAAAGACTTACTCATACAGCTAAACTTCTCAGATACCAAGCAAAAAGAAAGGCAAAAGAGAACTTAAGATTCTTACCTCCTGGGTTGACGAAAGAGATCAAAGCTTGATTGACAATAATCGTCCAGAAAAGAGAACCTTGAAATTATATGGAGGTGATAGGTTTAAGGAAGAACTTTGGAAGAGAAACTTTTAGAAAAGAGGTTGAGATGTTCCTCCGAATAAGGTATTTATAGGAGGCTGAGATTAAGCTTTGAAATAAGATGATTGGTTAAACTGGACGGTAAAAACGGCTGTTCATCATGATTCTTAGCAGCTAAGCATATGTAATAAGCTTGCTGTCCTTCATGCACATAAGCCAGCAGCTTACTAATCAAATTTTCATACGTACACATGATGTCATCATTCCTACGTATGCCATCTGTTCAACAAAAGATTTATTGATCTAAACGCTTGACTTCTTCAAGCAAAATAAATTACTAGATCTTATAGTCCAACATCCAAACAAGCATAATCCTTTAATGGATCAAAAATGTTTAAACATTTAAAAACATCAAATAATAACCATATACATATTGATAATAAAATAAAATAAAATAAAATGAGATAATAAATTATTTATAGATAAACAAATTTTCCAGGTCATCACATCAGAGTTGTTGCAAGTGGCCCGTCAACTAGTTAATCTACTCTAACAGTACACTAGATTGTTGGCTATGATAGATCACTGACTAACTTTTAGCAATCGTTACATACGCCCTTTCTAACTAATCACTTCTTTCTAAAGCTTGTTATTGCCTTTTACAGTCAACAACTGAAATCTAATTTCAAACAATCCAACTGCTCGTGTTGCTCGGCAAGTGAGATATATATATCTTTTGGATACAACCCTAGCCCCACTTTCATAAATCCTCTAGCATGAAGTTTGTCTCTGACTGCATAAAATAATCTCTAGGAGATTCCAAGTTAGTCTTTGACAGTATGGAATTAGTCTCTGATAGGCTAAAGATGCTAGTCTCCAAGGGTGCAAACGCTAGTCTCTGACGAGAAAATTTTGTTAGTCTCAGATGAACAAAATTTTGTTAGTCTTCGAGGAACAAAATTTTGTTAGTCTCCGATGAGTAAATTTTTCCAAAAGAGTTTGGTGCTGGCATCCGAGTTCACCGATTACTTATCGAGGTTGACACTGGCTTACGAGTTCAGCGATGACTTATTAAGTTTGGCGCTGAACAAATCATCCATCGACGAGTTTGGGGATGAACAAGGTCATCCCCTGATGGTTGAGGATCATCCCCTAACGGCCGAAGCCGATCCCCTAAAGGTCGAGGATCATCCCTTGATGGTCGAGTATCATCCCCTGACAAGTAGTCTATCCCCTGACTGGTGGATTATCCCTTGACGAGCAGTCTATCCCCTGATGGGTGGATTATCCCCTGACGGGCAGTCTATCCCTTGATGGGTGGATTATCCCCTAACGGGCAGTTTATCCCCTGACGGGTGAACTAGTCCCTGATGACCAGTCATCCCCTGACGAGTAAGAATTATCCACTGATGACCAGTCATCCTCTGAGGGGAAATTATCCACTGATGGATAATTTATTTCCCAATGGACATTCTTAACCCCTCATGACCACTTTTTAGCGTTGATGCGTAGTTTGTCTTCAAAAGTGTGAAAATATTATTTTTCTTAAATTATTTTAAGATGTTATCGATTAAATTCTTTTTTTTATTTTATTATTATTATTATTTTAAAACTCAATGGTTCAGGAGTCAAAGTAAGACATTAAAAGTTCACGAACATCACATATGCATTTTTCTCATATCTTTCCCAAAGGCATAAATTTCTCATGTTCTATGCATGTTTTACAGAGTGTCTCACTAACAAGTGAATTGAATTTTGATTTTTTGCAAAGGACCAAGGCAAGTATATACTCACTCTACTTTCTTTCAATTAATGTGTATGATCGTTCTTTCGATATTCGTAATGTATCCAAGATATTATTATGTTAATATTCATGATTAAATTTCTTCAAAGTTAAGTAACGTACTATCTCTTGATTCGATGTACGTGAAAATGTTGTACTAGAATCGAGCATTCTTTGGGCGGATGTTAGCTATTCAAATTTGCTAACGCACCAAGGTAAAATCCTATACGGATAGAAAAAGGACTTAATTTTTCTCACTCCATACTTGTAAAGTATATCCGAGTGGGTAACTAAAGGCTAATGGGCTGTATCTGCCTGGCACCCTTGGCCTAAGAATGATAGGGAATAGAAGTCGAGGCATTGGTAACCGAACCCTCGCAGATAAAGGTTTTCTGCTTTGACCACGTATGTCATTATGATGAACTCAAACAATCAGGCTGGCCGGTTGATATGTCGTTTAATGAAGAGATGATGAAGTCAGATAGTGGTCAGGCTGGCCAGGTGACACTATTTGATGAAGAGAAGGCAAATGGATGATTCAAAATTTCTTTCAAGTAAAGGGTCAAACCCCTCGTTATCACTCGGAGACCCTGGAAGCAATTTTTTTTTCCTCTAAATTATCAAGAGGTGTGGACATTGTTTCCGCCCAACCTCGTAAACACTTAAGCCAATAAACTATATATACTTCAAAGCTCACCCAAAATTGATTATATACTTGCGATTGTAAATCGCGCATGTTGCTATTATCTAATGTTTTACAAGACATGGCGAGAAGGCCGAGCCGTCTGTTATAAGCAAAGCGCGGATGACATAGTGAATGCTTCCTAATTGCCCTCTTATGGATGGTATTCCAAAGAAGAGTGAAGCATGAGACAATTATTGAAATGTTTAGATTGTAAGGCCTGTGTGGGCCTCTCATAGACTTCCACTGTTAGAATTTTATTTTGGATGAATGTAATAGAGAATACTATTTATTTCTCTTATATAATAATGATATACATTGAGAGCTTTATGTTCCATTTCATCTACCCCTTTAAACTTGCCGAGGAGTTTGTTGTCAAAAGGGAAAGTCTTGGGGACAGCCCATCTCTAACTCTTCACTCCCAAATTTCTTCTTCTAAGAAGAAAAAGGGAAAAGGGAAAAAATAATTTGCCCCCTCAATGTTTTGATGAAGATCAGTACCTACAATGTTCGGGGCCTCAATAAATCTCCTAGGAAAGAAGATATTAGAGTATTTCTTGCAAATAATGGCATCTCGTTTGTGGGTCTTTTGGAGACTCAAGTTATATCTCATAAAGCAGATGCTATTGCCTCCAAGCTTAATAGACATTGGCACTGGCTTCATAATTATAGCCACCATCAAAATGGAAGAATATGGGTGGGCTGGGATCCTCATTCTGTCCAAGCTTCAGTTTTGCATATGTGTAGCCAACTTATGCACTGCCGCCTCCACCATATTGAGATTAAGGTTGTTTTTTTTGTCACTGTTATATATGCTTTCAACTTGGCCTCGCAAAGGAAATCCCTTTGGGCAGATTTATGTACTATCAATGCTAGCTCACAGGACAGATGGCTTGTGCTTGGAGACTTCAATGTCATCCTCGACTTGGAAGATGCTTGGGGAGGTCGGGTGATGTAGGGTGTTTAAGCCTACAGCCTCGGATAACTAAATCAACTTGTTGATATATGCACAAAAAGCCAATTTAGGGTTCTTGAACGAATCATACGTTCAAGGCTATTCGAATCACACGAACAGGATCTTGTTTATATCACACAAACAATATAGAATTGCAGAATGAATCTGAATTTCATTAATCAAAAGAAAGTCCCTCTTTTATTGTACAATAGAAGCAGCTATTTATAAGCTATTAAAATCCCTAATTCTAATTGGAAAGAATTTACAATGGAAAGAATTTTGTTACTGAAAGATATCTAATCTAACAAGGAAAGTAATCAATCCAATTTAATCTAGGAAACAAATAAAATATATGAAGTTCATAACCGAAACTAGAAAACCGAGAAAATTGACTATCGCAGACTACAGTCCTTGACAAGTAGAAAACACCCGCTGATGACGTCACTAGTCCCCGATGCTTGTTAGTCTTGTGTGACGTCAGCGTTAGTCTCCGATGCGTTATTTCATTCTTCAGATGATGTCATTAGTCCCCGACACGTAGTCTCTAACGCATCATTAGTCCCTGGCGCATAGTCTCTGACGCGTCACTAGTCCCTGACGCGTAGTCCCTGGTGCGTCATGCGTAGTCCCTGGCGCGTCATTTCTCGGCAGGCTCGACTAAACTTAAAACAAATTTGTTTCTAATTTTGAAAAAAAAAATAATGACAGAAATGCAAGAATTCCTTGGTGAATCACAACACTTATTAGCCCATGTCCAAGTTTCAATACCTTCATCATAATTCACCAAACATAGCCCCAAAGCTTTTAACTCGTCAACCTTCAAACACGTTGCATTTGACAAGCTCACAGCAAACTTCTTAGTTTTTGACCTAGTAGCTGGACCCCGTAACTTGAGCTTTTGCCCACCATTTGATTCCTTCCCGTTTATGGCCACATCATCCCCTCCTTGTGGGAAAAGATTTGTCCTCAAATCTTCTTCATTATCATCACCAATATAAGAAATCAAATCAGAAACATTGAAAGTGGCTGAAACTCCAATATCACCAGGAAGATCAATTTTATATGCATTATCGTTGATTTTCTCAAGTACTCAAAATGGTCCTTCGACTCTCTTTTGCAGCTTAGACCTGCGTTTCAAAGGAAATCGCTCTTTACGTAGGTAGATCCAAACTAACTCTCCAACTTTAAAAACATGACTTTTCTTTCCTTTCTTTGTACGTTGAATATAAGCCTCATTGGCTCGTTGCAACCGCTCTTGAACTTCCCCATGCAGCCTTTTGACAAACTCTGCTTTAGCTTATCCTTCCAAATTGATTGCATGCTCAATTGGAATTGGTAACATATCCAACGGAGTCAATGGTGCAAAGCCATAAAGGACTTCAAATGGACATAAGCGAGAACCAGAATGAACACTCCGATTATAAGCGAATTCAACATATGCGAGCTTCTCATCCCAGTCTTTCAAAGATTTTCCCACAAAGGCACGCAGTAAAGTTCCTAAGGTTCGGTTGACCACCTCAGTTTGCCCATCCGTCTGCGGACGACTGGCTATGCTAAACAACAGTTTTGTTCCCAGCTTATGCCATAACGTCTTCCAAAAATAACTGAGTAATTTAACATCTCTGTCACTCACAATTGTTTTTGGCATTCCATGCAGACGTATTACTTCTCAAAAGAATAAATCAGCCACATGTGTAGCATCATCCGTTTTATGCCAAGGAATAAAATGTGCCATTTTCGAAAATCTGTCTACAACAACATAGATGGAATCTTTTCCTCTTGCTGTTCGTGGCAACCCCAACACAAAATGCTCAAATCAACCCAGGGATGATTTGGAACTAGTAATGGCATATACGGCCCATTTGGTTGTTGATGTGCTTTAGCTTGTACACATGTAACACATCTTTCAATTACTCAGTATACATCACGATCCATGCTCGGCCAATAAAAGTGTTCTTTTAAAGCTTCTATTGTTTTTCCTTCTCTGAAGTGACCAGCCAGACCTCCCCCATGTGCTTCTTTGACTAGCAGTTCACGTAAAGATGACTTTGGTATACACACTCGTTTTCCCTTGAGAAGGAATCCATCATACACAAAATATTATCCATTTGCACCCTTGCCGCAACCTTTTAAGACTTTAGCGAAGAAAGGATCGTGTACATATTGTTCCTTGATCAAATCAAATCCCAACAAACGAGAATTAAGCAATGATAATAGAGTATACCTCCTTGATAGTGCATCAGCTACAACGTTCCCTTTTCCTTGTTTGTATTTAATCATGTATGGAAAGGTTTCCAAGAATTCAACCCACTTGGCTTGTCGGTGGTTCAGTTTGCCTTGTCCCCTAATGTACTTCAAGGATTCATGATCAGTGTGAATTACAAAATCCTTGGGTAAGAGGTAATGTTGCCATGTCTCCAAAGCTCAGATTAGTAAGTAAAATTCTTTCTCATAAGTGGAATAGTTTAGGCTTACCCCACTTAATTTTTCGCTAAAATACGCCACTGGTCTGCCCTCTTGCATCAAGACAGCACCTATGCCTACACCACTTGCATCACAGTTAACCTCAAAAGTCCTGTTGAAATTGGTAATGCCAACACAAGCGTCTCACACAACTTTTGCTTCAGTAGTTCAAAGCTTTCCTGGGCGGTTGTTGTCCACCTGAACTCACCTCCTTTCTTTAGGCACTCAAGCATAGGTGATGCAATTGTGCTAAAGTTCTTCACAAATCGTCGGTAAAATGAAGCCAAACCATGAAAACTCCTTATGTCACTTACTGATTTCGGTTCTGGCCATTCCTTTATTGCTCTTACCTTCTCTTTATCGACTTCTATTCCATTCTTAGATACGACGTATCCTAGGAATATCAACTTGTCTTAAGCAAATATACTTTTCTTCAGGTTAGCATATAACTGATTTTCACTTAGAACAACAAATACTTCACGTAGATGGACTAAGTGATCATCCATATTGCTACTGTAGACTAGGATGTCATCAAAGTATACCACCACAAACTTGCCGATGAATCTGCGCAAGACATGGTTCATGAGTCTCATAAAAGTGCTTGGTGCGTTTGATAATCCGAATGGCATAACCATCAACTCATATAATCCATGATTAATCTTGATTGCAGTTTTCCATTCATCTCCTTCTCGCATGCGAATTTGGTGATATCCGCTTTTCAAGTCCACTTTTGAGAACACCATAGCTCCATGTAGCTCGTCCAACATATCATCGAGTCTAGGAATTGGATAGCGATATTTAACCGTTATCTTGTTGATTGCGTGACTATCCACACACATTCTCATTGAGCCATCCTTTTTCGGTACTAGTAAAGCTGGAACTGAACACGGACTCATGGATTCGTGAACATATCCTTTTTCAATCAACTCATCAACTTGCCTCTTCAATTCCTTCGTCTCCTTTGGGTTACATCTGTAGGCTGCTCTATTTGGTAATGATGCTCTCGGTATTAAATCAATCTAATGCTCAATGCCTCGGATTGGTGGTAATCCTTTAGGTAATTCCTCGGGAAATAACGCTTTAAACTCATCGAGTAAGCTCTGAAGCCGTGAATTACTAATTAGTGGTTCTGACATCAATATTTCACGTGCTAATAGTAATAAAACAGTCCCACCTTTGTGCAAGTTGTTTTCTATTTCTTGTCTACTTGCTAATAAGGTCTCCCTTGCTTCTTTTACTTTTGAAGCTTTGTTTCCTTTGGCCCTGGCTTTACGATCATCCAAAATTTGTTTTGGCGTCATAGGCTTTAATACAATCTTTCGGCCCTCCTTGTGGAAAGCATAAGTGTTATGCTTCCCATCATGCATGGCATGGCGGTCAAACTGCCAAGGTCTTCCCAGATGCATATGACATGCATCCATCTGTGGCACAACATTGAACATTACTTCATCCGTATATACATTGCCAACTGAAAACGGAATCAAGACTTGTTTGTCGACATTCACCACATTGTCTTGGTTAATCCATTGGAGCTTGTATAGGTTTGTGTGCTTCATTGTCTTGAGTTGCAATTTCTCCACAACTTCACTTGAAACCACGTTTGTACTGCTTCCTCCATCAATAAGTAAGTTGCACACCTTTTTCATTACTATGCACTTTGTTTGGAATATGGTTTCACGTTGGTCGATTTCGTCTAGTATTTTGGTATTAAGTAGATGTCTTAATACTAATAGCTCCCCACTATCACACTCCATTTCATGATCTTTACACTCACCATCATGCTCTTCTTCGGATTCAGAGTCACTTTCAGAGACAGTTTCCATCGCAAATGCCTCTCGTACCTCTTGCATCGTAAAGGTTTTCTTGTTAGGGCAATCCATAGCATAATGGCCTAACCCCTTACACTTATAACAAGTAATATTGCTTAAATCCTTCTTGGGCTTGTCTTTCTTGGCCATACTTTCTGCAACCTTTTCTTTGCCCTTGCTCTTGAGTTCACTCGGTTCAGACTTCCTATCCTCCGATCTCCAAGAGTTGGTGTTTTTGATAGGTCTTGAGTAAGTCCTGCTTGCGTTTGTTTTGCATTATCTCTCTACTTTCACAGCAAGCTTGACAACATTTTCAAAAAATACATACGGAATAAGTTCAACCGTATCTGCTATTTCTCTACGCAATCCTTTCAGGAATCGAGCAATAGTTTGCTCCTTTGGCTCGACCAGTTCACATCGCAACTTCAATGATTCGAATTCTTTAACGTAATCTTCTACACTCATGCCTCCTTGTCTAAGTGTTTGCAGATGTAAGTATAACTCCTGTTTGTAATAATCAGGAACAAACCTTTTTCTCATCAGGTTTTTCATCATGCGCTAACTAGTAATGGGTTCATCACCATCTCGTCTTCTTTGGGCCATTAGGTTATCCCACCATAGGCTTGCATACTTTGAGAATTCCAAAGCTGCCAATTTACACTTTCTTTCTTCTGTGTGGTTTTGGAATTCAAAGATCTTTTCGACCTTTTGAACCCACTCCAAGAACTCTTCCGGATCACTGCTGCCGGTGAAAGAAGGAACTTTAAGCTTTATGTTTGAATTACTTTAACGAACATTATGTTGATTGTTACGATCATTATTTTCCAGCTCTTGTTCTGGACCTTCAGCTTCTCGTGCATGACCGTTGTTATGTCCTAACAACCTGGCCATCATCTCTTCCAATCGATCCAGTTGCGTAGTCATCGTTGCATATTGATTTTGCAAACGATGGATCTTTGCGTCTTGTAAAGTAGCTCCACAAGGTAAACCTGTTTCGCCAATATTATCGTGCCCACTTGAATCAGACATGGTTAATTTTGAATATCCAAACAGACCTTTCGATAGAATTTTCTAGATTGTAATCTGAACACAATACTCCAGAATAAACTTTATGTAAGAAACTAGAAAAACAAGAATGAGTCACACATCCTTGATTTCAAGCCAGAATAAACAATATGATGTAGGGTGTTTAAGCCTACAGCCTCGAATAACTAAATCAACTTGTTGATATACGCACAAAAAGCCAATTTAGGGTTCTTGAACGAATCACACGTTCAAGGCTATTCGAATCACACGAACAGGATATTGTTTATATCACACAAACAATATACAATTGTAGAATGAATCTGAATTTCATTAATCAAAAAAAAGTCCCTCTTTTATTGTACAATAGAAGCAGCTATTTATAAGCTGTTAAAATCCCTAATTCTAATTGGAAAGAATTTACAATGGAAAGAATTTTGTTACTGAAAGATATCTAATCTAACAAGGAAAGTAATCAATCCAATTTAAACTAGGAAACAAATAAAATATATGAAGTTCATAATCGAAACAAGAAAACTGAGAAAATTGACTATCGCAGACTATAGTCCCTGACAAGTAGAAAAGCACCCGCTGATGACGTCACTAGTCCCCGATGCTTGGTAGTCTTGTGTGACGTCAGCGTTAGTCTCCGATGCGTTATTTCATTCTTCAGATGACATCATTAGTCCCCGACGCGTAGTCTCTAACGCGTCATTAGTCCCTGGTGCATAGTCTCTGACGCGTCATTAGTCCCTGACGCGTAGTCCCTGGCGCGTCATGCGTAGTCCCTGGCGTGTCATTTCTCGGCAGGCTCGACTAAACTTAAAACAAATTTGTTTCTAATTTTGAAAAGAAAATAATGACAGAAATGCAAGAATTCCTTGGTGAATCACAACGCTTATCAGCCCATTTCCGAGTTTCAATACCTTCATCATAATTCACCAAACATAGCCCCAAAGCTTTTAACTCTTCGACCTTCAAACACGTTGCATTTGACAAGCTCACAGCAAACTTCTTAGTTTTTGACCTAGTAGTTGGACCCCGTAACCTGAGCTCTTGCCTACCATTTGATTCCTTCCCGTCTATGGCCACATCATCGGGGGGTCTATGATGCGGGGATACATGATTTCAAAGACTGCATTCTCAACTGCAAGCTCACTAATATTAGAGCGGTGGGTCCTCATCATACTTGGTGGAATGGTCAAGCAAATTACACGATTTCTAGGAAGATTGATAGAGTTTTGGGGAATGACTGCTGGCTTACCAACTTGCCACACTCCTTTGCCACTTTTGGGGTCAAGGGCATGTTGGATCATGCTCCTATTATCCTTGATACATCTATTAAAATCAAGCCCTCTTTTAAGCCTTTTTAATTTTTGAATTATTTGTTGGAGCTGGATGGATTTAGCACTGTGGTTCCCAAGGCCTGGAATACCCGAGTCCAGGGGTCCCCTATGTTTGTTCTTCCCGAAAAATTGAGGATCACAAAGAAAGGGTTAATCAAATTAATCTCTGACCATCAGAAGAACTCGGTTTCCTCAATAAGAGCAAGGAACAACATCCTTGAGTTCCAACTGCATTTACAACAATCCCCTGCTGATATTAATCAGTCTAATATTGATACTGAAAAGGCTCTCCTTGCAGCTCTTGAGGATGCTATGGCTAATGAGGAAAAAAATCTTTAAGGAAAAAATCTCGAGTTCAATGGCTTGATTGTTGGGACAAGAACTAAAATTTTTTCTTTGCTCAGTTGCAGAATAGATGGAACCAGAACAAAATCCTCTTGCTTAATGATGCTCTAGGCAATTCTCTCCATAACCAGGATGATATTAAAAGGGAAGCAGTGGGTTACTATAAAGAACTTCTTGGTTCCTCCCCAGCCCCTTACCCAGGGAAAGAGGCTCTTCAAAAGTTCATTGCTAATTCTTTGCCACAGGACCTGGCCCATCAACTAATTAACCCCATTTCTGAAGACAAGGTTTTTAACACTCTGAAAAGTATGAAAAAGAACAAAGCCCCTGGACCAGATGATTTTAATGTTAATTTCTTCCTCCACACTTAGGGCATTGTTGGTAATGACTTTACAAAAGCTATCCTACATTTCTTTAATAATGGTACGATGCTTAAAGAAATTAATGCTACTGCTATTGCTCTGGTCCCAAAAGTTCAAAATCCAACTGGTATAGGCGATTTCAGACCTATTTCTTGCTGCAACACACTATACAAGTGTATCTCTAAGATTCTGGCAAACTGAATACAAAGGGTCCTTCCAAGCTTAATTTCCTCAGAACAGGCAGCTTTTGTCAAAGGAAGGAAAATTGGAGACAATATCCTCATTGCTCAAGAATTATTAAGAGGTTATCACAGGGAAGTAGGGCCACCTAGATGTGCTTTTAAATTTGACCTTCACAAAGCTTTTGACTCGATCAGCTAGGATTTTCTCCTTGATACCTTGAAGTTGATGAACTTCCCTTATTAATTTGTTGGCTAGATAAAATTGTGTATCTCTACAGCCATGTTTTCTATTAAAATCAATGGCTCCTTTTGTGGCTACTTCCAAGGAAAGCGGGGGATACGTCAACGAGACCCTCTATCTCCATACTTATTTGTTATTGTTATGGAGGTGCTCAGTATGATTTTGGCAAAGGAAACTGTGGACCCCCTTTTCTGTCATCACTGGAGAGCCGAAAAAATTTCTCACCTCATCTATGCTCACCTCATTTTATGTTATTTTGCAAAGGCGATGTATCCTCAGTCAAAACCCTCCTCCATGCCTTGGATATATTCTCCTCCCTCTCGGATCTGCAAAGGAATGCAGCCAAGAGCCAATTATTCTACTCTAATATAAGATCTGAACATCTGCAAGAGATCTTGGCTCTATCCCAAATGCAAGTCACTAATGAGCCTGACAAGTTTCTCGGAGTTCCGCTCATCACCAAAAAGCTTTCAGCCTCTGATTGCGAGCCCTTTATCCAGCTGATTACCAAGAAAATATATTCCTGGACTAACAAGTTTCTATCCTTTATAGGCAGAAGACAACTTATATCTTCGGTACTCTTTGCTATCAATCCTACTAGAGCAGAATGTTCCTCTTTCCTAAGTATTTTGCGAGGAAAATTGACAAAATTCTTATGTCTTTTCTTTGGAGAGGTTCAAACTCTTCCCGCATAGCCTGGTCTACTGTTACCCTCCCTTTTAAGGAAGATGGGCTGGGTATTAAAAAGGTGGAGGAATGGAACAAAGTACAACAGGTTCATCTCCTCCTTTCCCTAATTAATCCACACTCCATAAATCTCTGGGTAGAGTGGGCTCAGAGTACACTCCTGGGGAAATGCAAGTTTTGGACTGCAAAAATTCCTTCAAACTGCTCTTGGAGTTGGCAGAAAATTCTAAATCTTTGCCCCCTGGCCCTCAAATACATAAAATATGTCCTCTAAAATGGCAATACTTTCCTTTTATGGCAAGATCCTTGGTGTGATTTGGACCCTTTATGCTACAAGCCTATTGACCTTCTTGTCCAGGAACTACAGCTTGATTTCAATTCTCATGTAAGCTCCATCATCTCTGGTGACCAATGGTGCTTTCCAGTGAAAATGTGTCTATTATCAATCTTGAAAATAAGATTTCTGTAATTCCTATTGGTGGTAACTGCTCATATAATATTTTATGGAATGGACGTGATATCAAGACAGTCAGCGTTAGCCAAATATCGGAATCCATCAGACTTAGGAGCCCCCAAAATCCTATCTGGGAGATAGCTTGGCACCCTTTATATATCCCTCGTTTCTCTTTCATTCTTTAGCTGGGTCTCCACAACAGGTTTCTTCCCTGTTATATTCTCCTATGCTCCCTGTGCAATTCTGCTGATGAATCCATGGATCACCTGTTCTTTTCTTACAGGTATTCTTGTAACATCCTGGGCGAGCTATTACACATCTTGGATAGAAACCTTTCATAGACAGATTGGGATCATGTTTTGGGTGACCTTCTTCTGGATGCAAATCAAAATTCTTGTCTTATCTGTCTATGTCTACAAGATCTAGGGTGAAAGGAATTTTAGGATGCATAATGGTACCACTACTCCTAAAAGTTGTTTAGCTTTTGATTGTGTTAATATAATTAAAAGTAAATTGCATAGCTTTCGAAAATTCCACAAGCTTAGCAAAACTTTTCCTTGTTATTGGAATTGGTTACTATAAGAAACTAGTCATTTATAATATGGTAAACAAAGCTTAGCATGGATGCTCATGGTCAGAGGCCGTGAATTGCTCTAAGAGATATCAGATTGCATCAGGGGTTGGCCTGAAGACAGTTCCTGGGCTGTCAGGGGATAACTGCCATGTCAAGGGACGTCGTGGCAGCATCAGGGATTATCTAATGTCCATCTGGGGAAGTCCTACTCGTGTCAGGGGATATGCTACATGCATCAGGGGATCCACTACACGCATTAGGGGATACGCTGCCAGGGGTCAGGGGATGAGTAACTTTGCTGAGAACAGGTTGAGTACTTGCATCAGGGGATACTTCTTATTGCGTCAGGGGATGTCGATCCAAGATTCAGGGGAAGGTGAGTTTTGCATTAGCGGGTGGTGTCATCTGGAAGCTTAGTGACATCATCAAGGGTGCATATTAATCTTTAGAGGATAACTATCCACTGATGACTGCCTTTTGTCGTCAGGGGATAATTATCCACTGACAGGCCTTTGACCTGTCAGGGGATAGCTGCTTGCATCAGGGGATGTCGCCTGCAGTTTATTCTTGTCTATTGTTTACTTGTACTTTATTTCTTGTTCTCATAGCTAGAATCTATCTGTTCTAGCCGGTCAGGGGGCATGCCTCTCGTTACTTTTGTAATTTTTCTCGATTTATATTATAACTAACTTAACAAAAAAAAAATACTCTACAATGGATTGGATAAAAATATGTTCACAAGCATTATCAACTACACTACGTCAAACAGATATGGGACACCATCAAGGTTCTGTGTGAGGGGACAGATCAACATCGGAGACTATGGCTGAAGTCATCAGGGACTAATTAACTCGTCAGGGACTACTTAGTCTCCGACAACTTATTTTAACCCATCAGGGGATATTTAGTCTCCGACATGCAATTTTATCCACTGATGGATACAGTTATGTTATTTCTTATATTTTATTATTTTCCGTGTTGGTTTTGGAAATTATTTACAGTTTGAATTAGAATGTTTATTTTTCCTTGCTAAATTAGATATCTTTCCATAATGGAATTCTATCCATTGTAAATTCTTTCCAATTAGGATTAGGACTTTTATTCATCTTATAAATAGCTGTACATAATGTAGGAAAAGGGACAGACTTTGATTAATAAAATTGTGTGAGTTTTTACCTATGATTATCCTGGAAGTTGGTGGTTAATTCTTTTATACTTTCACAACTGATTTGTTTTAGCTTGCGAGTGATTAAATTCTTTAAGCAAACTAAATAGATTGATCATTTAGTGTTGATTTCCTGGTGATTAATTTCTTTACGGAGTCTTCCTAAAGTTATTTTTCGTAACCTGTGTTTGATCCTACCAGTTCAAATACATCATCTTGGTATCAGAGTTTTGGTGGACGAGTTGTTCTTGCATTATTCTACAACCTGCAAAATCAATGGCTGGAGAAGAAGAACAAATTCCACGGGGACTTACCATGGAGCAAGCCTAGAACTTGCGACGTGACAAACAAATCAACGACCTAACAGAGAAGATGAACGATATCCTCGCCAGATTTGATCGAAGAAACACATCTACAAGCCCAAACAGAAGTATGAGATATGTTCGCACTTCAAATTCAGAGGAAGAAGAAGTGGCCAGACCAGTACATCGGAGGCAGAGGGAAAACGTTGATGATGACAAAGGTTTTCGTCCAAATGTTCCAGAATTTGATGGAAGTATGAAACCTGAGAAGTTCCTTGAATGGTTATAGCATATTGAAAGAGTCTTTGATTATAAAGATTATGATGATCGTAAAAGATTCAAGGTGGTTGTACTAAAATTCACAGGTTATGCAAACTTGTGGTATGAGAATTTGAGAGCTAAAAGAAGAAAAGAGGGCAAGGCATGGATATAGTCGTGGGAAGCATTGAGAACCAGAATGAAGAAATGATTTCTTTCGACTGACTTTGTGCAAGATATCTTCTTGAAATTGCAGAGTTTTAGACAAGGAACACTTTCAGTGGAGTACATCATGGAGTTTGAAAAGCTAACTATGCTATGTGACTTAGAGGAGAGAATAGAACATAAAATTGCTCGCTTTTTAACTGGCCTTAATTCTAATATTGCAGAAAGGGTTGAACTGCAACCTTATTGGTCTTTTGAAGAAATTTGTCAAGTGTCGATGCAAGCGGAGAAACATGTTAAACCTCAACGAAGCAGACACGAAAAGCCCAGCATTCAGAGTTTTGAATGGGAGAGACCTGAGGAGCAGAAAGAAGCACAACCTATTGCTAAGTTTACTCCAAACCTCAACAAGTTCATGGAGGATAAAGAAAATAAATCTGTACCCTTAACTTTCGGAGATAGGAAAATTTGTTTCAAGTGTAAGGGATATGGCCACATGCAAAAGGAATGTCCTAGCAATAGAGTCATGACGTTGCATGACATTGATGAAATTGAGGCAGCATATGCTTCCAAGGAGGTAGAACCAACTGAAGAATGGAAGCAAGGGGTGTGTCAAAAGGTTGATGAGGAGTTTGAAGTTAACTCTGAAGAAGAACTCAAGACGCGTGGTTCACAACTACTTGTTCAAAGGATTTTGCAAACAAATTCAGAACTTTCAGAAGCTGACCAAACTCATGGTGAACTTTCTGAAAGCTTAGAATATGCTTGTGCTGAACCCAAGGATGCTTTGAGTACTTTCTTTGACAAGTCTGAGTCAAACCCGCCTCAAAAGACCGTGGTGGTTACTGCTGCTTTATTTCATGGATATACTTTGCTTGGGCTTGTATTAAGTCCACAAATTTACAAGAAGGATGTTGTTTGGCAACCGTGTAAAATTTGGGGAACAACTACAAAGCCTATTGTTGGTCGGAAATTGCAGCAGGTGACGTTTTCTATTGACCATGTTAACAATATCGTGCTGGTTAGTTGGCTTCCACTTCAACCTGCAATGCATATTCCCTTTGATAGAGGAAAGGAATTAATAAGGTCTTTTTCAATGTATTATTATTTTTGTTGTACTCGGTGGGAGTTAGCTTATTAGTTAGAGTTTGGATTTCTTACTCCTTGTGTTCGTCATGAAAATGTTCAAAAATTGAGGACAATTGTTTTCAAGGAAGGGGAGTATGATCCATTGGATTAATTGGGGGTTAATAAACTTGTAATTAGGTTTTAGTTAGGTTCTAGTTTTGTATTTTTTAGCAAAATAAGTTTGTTGAAATAAAGCTACCGTGGCCAAGAAACGGACGTCAGGGGATGATCTTGTGCACATCAGGGGCTGTCGAGCCTCGCGTCAGGGGAAGTATTTATGAGCGTCAGGGAATGCGCGTCTCGTCAGGGGAAAATTAGAACATCGGAGACTACGACTGACTTCATTAGGGACTAATTAACTTGTCAGGGACTACTTAGTCTCCGACAGCTTATTTTAACCCAAAGGGGATATTTAGTCTCCGACATGCAATTTTATCCACTAACGGATACAGTTATGTTATTTCTTATATTTTATTATTTTCCGTGTTGGTTTTGGAAATTGTTTATAGTTTGAATTAGAATGTTTATTTTGCCTTGCTAGATTAGATATCTTTCCATAATGGAATTCTTTCCATTGTAAATTCTTTCCAATTAGGATTAGGACTTTTATTCATCTTATAAATAGCTGTTCATAATGTATGAAAAGGGACAGACTTTGATTAATAAAATTGTGTGAGTTTTTACTTACGATTATCCTGGAAGTTGGTGTTAATTCCTTTATACTTTCACAACTGATTTGTTTTAGCTTGCGGGTGATTAAATTCTTTAAGCAAACTAAATAGATTGATCCTTTAGTGTTGATTTCCTAGTGATTAATTTCTTTACGGAGTCTTCCTAAAGTTATTTTCCGTAACCTGTGTTTGATCCTACCAGATCAAATACATCATGCTCCCTGTGCAATTCTGCTGATGAATCCATGGATCACCTGTTCTTTTCTTGCACGTATTCTTGTAAGATCCTGGGCGAGCCATTACACATCTTGGACAGAAACCTTTCATGGGCAGATTGGGATCATGTTTTGGGTGACCTTCTTTTAGATGCAAATCAAAATTTTTGGTCCTACATCAAACGTCTTGTCTTATCTATCTATGTCTACAAGATCTGGGGTGAAAGGAATTTTAGGATGCATAATGGTACCACTACTCCCGAAAGTTGTTTAGCTTCTGATTGTGTTAATATAATTAAAAGTAAATTGCATAGCTCTCAGAAATTCCACAAGCTTAGCAAAACTTTTCCTTATTATCGGAATTGGTTACTATAAGGAACTACTCATTTATAATATGGTAAACAAAGCTTAGCATGGATGCTCATGGTCAGAGGCCGTGGATTGCTCTAAGAGATGTCAGATTGCATTAGGGGTTGGCCTAAAGATAGTTCTTGGGTTGTCAGGGGATAACTGCCATACCAGGAGACGCCGTGCCTGCATCAGGGATTATCTAATGTCCATCAGGGGAAGTCCTACTCGTGTCAAGGGATACGCTGCATGCATCAGGGTATCCACTACACGCATCAGGGGATACTCTACTAGGGGTTAGGGGATGAGTAACTTTGCCAAGAACAAGTTAAGTACATGCATCAGGGGATACTTCTTCTTACGTCAGGGGATGTCGAGCCAAGATTCAGGGGAAGGTGAGTTTTGCATCAGGGGGTGGCGTATCCAGAAGCTTAGTGACATCATCAAGAGTGCATATTAAACTTTAGAGGATAACTATCCGCTGATGACTGCCTTTTGTCATCAGGGGATAATTATCCACTGACAGGCCTTTGACCCGTCAGGGGATAGCTGCTTGCATCAGGGGATGTCGCCTGCAGTTTCTTCATGTCTATTGTTTACTTGTACTTTATTTCTTGTTCTCCTAGCTAGAATCTATCTGTTGTAGCCGGTCGGGGGGCATGCCTCTCGTTACTTTTGTAATTTTTCTCAATATATATTATACCCAACTTAACAAAAAAAATAAATAATGATATACATGTTTGGATGTTATTACTGTTCTCTTATCAATTATTGACGATGCCCGAAGTCCGGTATGAGATTTTTGGGGTCGTCCCAGTTGGTATCAGAGCCTAAACACCGGTTATGAGACCACGGTGTCTATTAGATGATAGAATAAGATATTTAGAGTTTTAAGGAGGAACGAAGGAGCCATAAAATATAAGGATAGGGAAAATAAGACGCAAGGACCTAAGTAAAACTTATTGCAAACCATGCATTGCATTAGTGTTCATGTCAAACTCTATGTTAAGTTAAACGTTGTTTCTGGATTGACATGGACTATGTTCACTTGTAGATGACTTCGAGATGAGATGATAGGGGTAAAGCCCACATGGTCGCTAGTTCTAACGAGGAGCATGCTTCTGACTACCCAAGACATGCAGACATTCCCTTTGGCCCCATCACAAACGATGTTGAGGCTCAAAATGAGCCATCCCTTGAGCAGCCTCTTGTTGTTGTGCCTGCACCACATGATGATGCTGGCACTTTGATCCGCCACCAGCACTTGCACCCTGATGTTATCCGCGGATCACCACCACCCTCTGGCGCCCGATGGTGTGTGACTCCTTGCAAGAGGGTAACCACGGCAGTACAAGTGATATATTTCGAGATTCCTCGAATCTCTGACAAGGATTTGGAGGATGTTGAAGACCCCACAAATCAAGAAAATGACAAGGACCCCACCGAGACAGAGGATGACGATGACCCTGCTGATCAAGAGGATTTTAATGCCCTCACTGACCCATCTGAGAGCTCAGATTCCTTAGTTCGTTTAAGGAGCCGTTCTCCTCCCTTCTACCAGTTAGGTACTCTGCCACAGTCACCAGCACAGTCAGGATCCCATTTTGTTTCGGTACATACTGTACCTTTTGCTCCAGCTTCACCACCAGTAGAGCAGCCAGTTCCACCACCTGCCATGCTACCATTACCACCAGTCGTCCCACCCGCCGCACCGCCTCCAGAAATGGCAGTGCCCATGCCATTTCCAGACAGACTCTGCCTTTATCTCCAACGTAGAGTTCTCCTGATACAGGCAGAGATCGAGATACGCAACAATGGATTGATGCATCATTCCGTTGCACACCAGAGGACCAACCGACTTCTTGACATTTGGAAGGTCTCATATTAGGACGTGTCTCTCACCCTCACCGAGGCACTAACTGAAACATTGATCTCGGTGAGCGACTACTTCAGGCTCCCGCACACCACTGTAGCCAACTGGGATCATTTGATGCATGACCTTGTGCAGAAGGTTGAGGAGGTGTGCCACTATGCGCGCAGAATGATGGATGAACTCAATCGCGAGGCCTTGTATTAGACGTATTTTAGTAGCACTAGTAATCACAATTCAAGCCATATATGTTGTACTTAGGCTTTAGAGCTGATTTTCTTTTGTTATGATAATTACATTAGCCATAAGTATTTTGGTATGGCTCCCATAGTTATCAATCAAGCTCTACTAGTATTGACGTGAATTGTAAATTTCCACTATGGTACCCCTTTTGTTATTATTAACTTTATAAGAACCTCATCCTTAAAGTTTTTACTAGTTATGCACAATTATTTACGAATGCATCTAGTTGTTATATTATGAGTTTCATTTGAGACACAGGAAATTCTCTTACGAAGGAAGAATGAAAGGAGGAAAAAGGACTATGGACATTAATTATTTCTTTTCTCATTTGTAGAAAATGCCCCCAGTACGAAGACCACAAACTACCCGAGCCAAGAACACCAGCGCCAACCGCAATGTGGATGACCAAGGCGACCAAGGAAGTATCAACCCAAATGACAATTGAAACAACAACAACAACAAAAATCAGGACAATCCCATCACCCTGCTGATGAACATGATTAGAGAAACAGCTCAACAAAATAACAACCCATCGTACCCACCGCAAGTACAACATAGGAGGGTAACATTCATGGACTTCACGAATTGTTGTCCACTACTTTCAACGGCGAAGGAGGTCCCACTATTGCTCAAACATGGGTCAAGAAAGTTGAGAAGGCCTTCCGAATTTCTGGGGTGAATGAAGACCTCAAGAATATATATGCCACCTACCGGCTAAAAGGAGAAGCAAATTACTGGTGGGAAGCCACCGTAAGGTTAGAACTGGCCAAGAAGCTAGCTGTCAGAGGAGGGGAAGCAACTAATCAAGGCTTCCCCTGGAATGAATTTAAAAAGATCTTCAACCGCCAATACTTCCCAATCAGTGCTGCCGACGATCTTGAAAAGTAGTTCCTTGAACTAAAGCAGGGAAGTATGATGGTGGAGGAATATGAGAGGAAATTCAATGAGCTCCAGAGGTACGCTCCACACCTAGTGGATACCAAGAGGAGAAAGGCAAGAAGGTTTGAATACGGTTTGAACCCCTGGCTTCAGGACAAGATTGTTGTTCTATGCCTGGACACCGAAGCAGAAGTCGTGAGCAGATGAAGGTAGCAGAAAGGAGTGGCAAAACGCTCAGGGAATTCAAACCTGGAGAAACGGAGGGATGGATAGAAGAAGGAAACAACAACCTCAGTCACCAGAACAACAGAGGAAATGGTGGAGGTGTGGGAGACCACATGCGAATGTGGTAATGGTAAAAAGAGAGGAGGGGAGTACCCCCAATGACAACAAGAGAAAAGGGAACTTCAACAACAATGGCGAAGGAGATAACAAGAAAAAGGGTACTACTTGTGCCAATTGTGGAAAGAATCATGGGACTTCCCCATGTCTGAAGGGCACAAACACATCCTACAAATGCCATCAGCCTTGGCATTTTTCACCTAACTGCCCAAATCAGACACCCGTCACTACCCAACTGTAATAATGTCCTCAGCAGCAGCAAGTTAGACCCCAAGGCACTAGTCGCATTCTGGCGACTGTAAGGACATGTTATACATGCTGCTTGGAGGGGCACATTTCTCCAAACTACCTACAGAAGAAAGCCGTAGGTAAACTTTCACTTTCTGGGGGCTAACATTGTACCAGTCTTTCCACAAGCTACGACTTACAACATGACTGTCCAGGACACTCTGATGTCCGACGACATAGTAATAGGTACACTACTGGTCAATTCAGTTCAAGTTTACACATTATTTGATTCTGGTGCGACCAAGTCCTTTATAGCTGAATGATTGCTTAAAGACTTAAATATAACCCCTAAACGCTTAGAAGTACCTCTAGAAGTTATAGTAGCCAACCAAGACGTCCTCACTGTTTATAATGTGCTATCTGACTGCAATGTAAATATTGGCAAGCATAACCTACCTGCAGACTTAATACCCTTTCCCTTGCGAGAGTTTAACATGATATTAGGCATGCATTAATTACATAAGTACTAGGATAGTATAGACTGTAAGAGGAAGAAGGTTTCCTTAAGAACGCCTACAGACAATAAGGTGTTATTTCACGGAAGTAAGACTGCCAAACTGATCTATTAGAGTCATTGGGTGCCAAACGAACGGATGCAGCTCCGGACGGAGGTAGAATAAATCTTCTTGCTTGGAAGGAAATATCCTTAGATTTATTTTTTGTTAATGCATTTGCGGGATGTTGGTCAAGAAGTGCTTGTCAACCTGTTGTTACTTTACTTGTTAATATTGAGTTAAGCAACTTCGGGACTTAGCCGAGAGTTGGTCATCATAGACTGGCGTCAGGGGATGCTTCTGGCGTCAAGGGATGTTTAGGCATCAGGGACTAAGGATGATGTCATCAGTGGATCTTTTATCGCATCGGAGAATATGGCTGATGTCATCATCAACGGATAAGTTATACATCGAAGACTAGTCTAGTCATCAGAGACTAATTTAACCCGTCAGGGGATAATTAGTCTCAGACACTCAATTATTCACTGACGGGTACAGTTGTTTTATTCCTTATACTTTATTATTTTTTCATGTTTATTTCAGCAATTGTTTCCTATTTAAAATAGGTTTGTTATGTTTTCCTTATTAGAATAGATTTCTTTCCTTTGTAATATTCTTTCCAATTAGGATTAGGTTTTCTTGATTATTCTGTTTATAAATAGTTGTTCATAATGTATGGAAGATTCAGACTTTGATTAATAAAATTGTGTGAGTTTTTACTTACGATTATCCTAAAAGTTGGTGGTTAATTCCTTTATACTTTCACAACTAATTTGTTTTAGCTTGTGGGTGATTAAATTCTTTAAGCAAACTAAACAGATTGATCATTTAGTGTTGATTTCCTGGTGATTAATTTCTTTACGGAGTCTTCCTAAAGTTATTTTCCGCAACCTGTGTTTGATCCTACTTGATCAAATACATCATCTTGGTATCAGAGCTTTGGTGGACGGGTTGTTCTTGATGTAATCTACAACCTACAACATCAATGGCTGGAGAAGAAGAACAAATTCCATGGGGACTTACCATGGAGCAAGCCCAGAACTTGTGACGTGATAGACAAATCAACTATTTGACTGAAAGAATGAACGAAATCCTAGCACGACTTGATCGAAGAAACCCTTCCACAAGTCCAAACCGAAGTACAAGATCTGCTCGCACTTTAGATTCAGAAGGACCAGTACCTAAGAGGTAGAGAGACAATGTTGACGACAACAAGGGGTCTGAGGTTAGATATCCCGGACTTCGATGGTAGCATGAAGCCTGAAAATTTCTTGGAGTGGTTACAAAGAATTGAGGGAGTCTTTTAGTATAAGGACTATGATGACTACAAGAGGTTTAAGGTGGCAGTACTAAAATTCACGGGTTACGCTAATCTGTTGTATGAAAACTTAAAGAATAAGAGAAGAAGAGAAAGCAAGGCACAGATTGGGTCTTGGGAAGCCTTGAAGAGCAGAATGAAGAAACGTTTCCTACCCACAGACTACGTACAAGATGTGTTCTTGAAATTACAAAGTTTCAAACAAGGGGCACTGTCAGTGGAAGAATACACAGTGGAGTTTGAGAAACTCACCATGTTATGTGATCATGAAGAAAGGGCAGAACATAAGATTGCTCGGTTCTTAACATGACTGAACAATAATATTGCCGAGAGGGTGGAATTACAAACCTATTGGTCCTTTGAAGAGGTATGCAAGGTGGTCATGAGAGCTGAGAAACATGCCAAGGCCAAGGGCAATAGTTCTTCCTAACCAGTGACTAAGATAATTGACAGAGGCAGAAACAAAAGGAGGAACGAGGCACCATCCGCGCCAAAATTCACTCCTACCTTTGACAAGTTCAAGAAGGACAAGGGTAAGACTTCTACGCCATTGGCAACAGAAGATAGATGAATTTGCTTCAAGTGTAAAGGCTACGGACACATGCAACGTGATTGTCCTAGCAACAGAGTGATGACTCTCCATGATGTCGAAGAGATTGAGGCATCCTATGCTTCTAGGGAGCGAGAAACACTTGAAGAAGAAGAGTCAACTAGTTGGAAAGAAACTGAAGATGATTTCGAGGCCAATTCTAAATAAGAGCCTGAAACTCATGGTTCACAATTGATAGTCCAGAGGTTGTTACAAGCCAATCTAATTCCCTTAGAAGCTGATCAGAGAGACAAACTGTGCAACCTGATAATTGTTACTGGGAGTTGCACGAACGTGGTCTCTACTACATTAATTGACAAATTAAGTTGGCCGACAACACCCCATCCTAAACCTTACAAGTTACATTGGCTGAGTAATGGAGGAGAAGTAAAGGTAACCAAACAAGCATTGATTTCCTTTGAAATTGGTAAATTTAAGGATTAAGTACTATGTGATGTTTGTGTTATGGATGCGTGCCACATACTATTGGGAAGACCATGGCAGTATGGCAGGTTTGTCAAGTATGATGGCAGGACGAACGTGTACATTGCCAAGGTGGGCAATAAGAGGACAGCTTTGAAACCTTTATCCTCTTTTGGTGCACACAAGGAGAGTTTAATGGTGACTGAAAAACAATTCAAGGCTGAATTGGCACAAGAGGGACAGGGCTACTTGTTGATTGCTATTGGATTTCAAGCTGAGCAAATGCAGGGAAAAACAAATGGAGCCTTGGAAGAATTATTGTTGGAATTCCAGGATGTGTTTCCCAAAGATTTGCCGCCAGGTTTACCACCTATTAGGGGGATTGAGCACCAGATTGATCTAATCTCAGGTGCATCATTACCTAACAAGGCAGATTATAGATGTAACCCTCAGGAGGCTCAAGAAATACAGAGACAGATTGAGGAATTGATAAAGCGGGGTTACGTATGAGAAAGCATGAGTCCTTGTGTTGTACCAACTTTAGTGGTACCAAAGAAGGATGGAACATGGAGAATGTGCATTGATAGTAGAGCAGTGAATAACATTACGATGAAGTATAGATTTCCAATTTCGAGATTAGATGACCTGCATGGTTCAACGGTGTTTTCCAAGATAGATCTTCGCAGTGTGTTATCACTAGATTCGGATGAGAGAAGGCGATGAATGGAAGACAACATTCAAAACAAAGGTGGGTTTGTATGAATGGCTAGTCATGCCCTTCGGTCTTAGCAGTGCACCAAGTACCTTCATGAGACTGATGAATGAGGTACTAAAGCCCTTCTTGGGAAAATTTGTTATGGTGTATTTGGATGATATACTTGTATATAGCAAAAGCGTAGAAGATCATCTTAAGCACTTAAGATTGGTGTTTGATATGTTGACGAAGCAAAAGCTATATGCCAAGTTAGAAAAGTGTTACTTCTTGGTGACTAGCGTAATCTTCCTAGGCTATATAGTTTCTAGCGATGGAGTTTCAGTTGATCCATCAAAAGTGGAAGCTATCAAATCGTGGCCAGTACCAACTACGATAATGGAGGTGAGATCTTTCCATGGTCTTGCTTCATTTTACAGAAGATTTGTTAGAAATTTCAGTAGTGTGGTTGCACCCATTACTGAATGCATAAAGAAAGGGAAATTTGAGTGGACAGAAGCTACTCAGAAGGCATTTGAAAAGGTAAAGGAACTGTTGTGTGACACACCAGTGTTAGCTTTACCTGATTTTACCAGTCCTTTTGAAGTAGAGTGTGATGCAAGTGGAGTCGGCATAGGAGCTGTCCTAGTACAGAAGAAGAGGCCATTTGCTTACTTCAGTGAGAAGTTGAATGGAGCAATGCTTAACCACTCGACCTATGACAAAGAGTTTTACGCAATAGTGAGAGCACTTGACCATTGGAGTCACTCTTTGTGTCAGAGTCACTTCATATTGCATTCAGATCATGAGGCTTTGAAGTACATTCACGGGTAGTAGAAACTGAATCCTCATCATGCTGAATGGGTTGAGTTCTTACAATCTTTTAATTTCTCTTCAAAACATAAACAGGGGAAGGACAATGTGGTGGCTGATGCATTGTCTAAAAGATACACTTTGTTGGGCGTACTGAGTTCAAAACTGCTTGGGTTTGAATTAATCAAGGAGTACTACAAGCTGGACCTTGATTTCCAACCAATAATTAAATCGTGTGCACGGGGAGCTAATGGAGAGTACGTGTTTCAAGATGGATTCTTGTTTAAAGGTAATTGTTTGTGTATTCCATCTAGTCCAATTCGAGAATTATTGGTCAGGGAAGCTCATAGAGGGGGCTTGGCTGGACATTTTGGCATCACTAAAATGTTAACAATATTACAAAAACATTTCTTTTGGCCAAAAATGCAAGGAGTTGTTACTAGGGTAATTGTGCGATGTGCGACATGTCAAAAAGCGAAAAGCACGTTTCATCAAGGGTTATATATTCCTTTGCTTGTTCCGAATTCTCCATGGGAGGATGTAGCCATGGACTTCATTGTGGGATTGCCTCGTACTCAACAAGGCAACGATTCAATAATTGATGTAGGGTGTTTAAGCCTACAACCTCGGATAAACTAAATCAACTTGTTGATGTACACACAAGAAGTCAATTTAGGGTTCTTGAACGAATCAAACAAACAATAAGAAATTACAGAATACTTTTGAATTTTATTAATCAAAAATTGGATCCGTTTTAACGTACAACATAAGTAGCTATTTATAAGCTGTGATTACAACCCTAGTCCTAATTGGAAAGAATAATACATTGGAAATAAATCTAATCCAATAAGGAAAAATAACAAACTTATTAAAACTAGGAAACAAAGTTCAAAACAAATACAGAAATAAACAAAATACATGAGAAATAATAATTGAAACTGTCAGTGGATAATTAAGCTATCGAAGACTAATTATCCCCTGATGATCATACTGTCGAAGACTAACTATCCCCTGACAAGCAAATTATACTGTCGAAGACTAGATATCCTCTGACGGGTAAAGTTAGTTGTCAGAGACTAACATCCCCTGACGGGTAAAGTTAGTTGTCAGAGACTAACATCCCCTGATGGTCGTAGTCTCTGATGTTGTAATGTATTCCCTGACGCCCGTAGTCTCCGATGTTATAAAGTATCCCCTGATACTTTCTCGGCCAAATCTCGGCTAAGCTTCAAAAATGTTTGGCTCTAGTTTTGAAAGCAAAGTAATAACAAAATTATAAGCACCTTGCAAAGGATCAAAACAAAGATTTGGCCAAGTCCAGGTTTCCTTTCCTTTTCCATAATTCTCCAAACATAATCCCAACGTCCGAAACTCTTCAAATGTCAAACCTGCTGCAATTGACAAGTTTGCTTCAAACTTCTTAGACCTGGATCTAGTAATTGGACCCTTAAGTCTGAGTTCACCATCACCATCTGTTTCCTTCTTGTTCATGCCCACATCAATAATGGTGGTGGTGGATAGGTTTTCCAAAATGGCACACTTTATGGCTTGTCATAAAACTGATGATGCGTCTCGAGTGGCTGATTTGTACTTGAAGGAGGTAGTCCAATTGCATGGTGTTCCAGGAACCATAGTCAATGACTGAGACACTAAATTCATGAGTTATTTTTGGAAGACGCTATGGAAACTATTGGGCACTAAATTGTGTTTTAGTACTTCACATCATCCTCAAACAGATGGACAAACTGAGGTGACCAACAGAACTTTAGGAGTCTTGTTGCATGGGTTGGTGAGCAAAACTACAAAAGATTGGGATGTCAAGCTTGCAGATGCCGAGTTTGCATACAATGGATCTCCTACCTACGCCACAAAACATTCACCTTTTGAAGTAGTATATGGTGAGAATCCAAGAATTCCAGTGGATTTAATTCCTTTGCCAAAAGGTGAGTATGTCCATTCTAATGTGAAAGCGAAGGCTCAAGCTATGATAAAGTTGCATGCACAAGTACGAGCCAAAATTGAGAAAGTAAATGCAAGGTATAAGGCTCTAACCAACAAGCATCGTAAACAACCTGACTTTCAAGTGGGTGATCTTGTCTGGTTGCATCTGAGGAAGGAAAGGTTCCCTAATTTGTGGAAACATAAGTTAATGTCTCGGTCGGAGAGTTCTTTCAAGATTGTTGAGAAAGTTAACAACAATGCCTTCAAGTTGGAGTTGCCAGGGAATTATAGGGTAAGTGCAACATTCAACATCGGTGATTTGGCTCCTTATATTTATGATGATGATGTGGCTCAACTGAGGACAATTGTTTCTGAAGAAGAGGAGGATGATCCGTTGGAGCCATTGGGTGCCAAACGAACGGATGCAGCTTCGGACGGAGGTAGAATAAATCTTCTTGCTTAGAAGGAAATATCCTTAGATTTATTTTCTGTTAATACATTTGCAGGATGTTGGTCAGGAAGTGCTTGTCAATCTGTTGTTACTTTACTTGTTAATATTGAGTTAAGCAACTTCGGGACTTAGCCGAGAGTTGGTCATCAAAGACTAGCATCAGGGGATGCTTCTGGCGTTAGGGGATGTTTAGGCATCAGGGACTAATGATGATGTCATCAGCGGATCTTTTATCACATCGGAGAATACGGCTTACGTCATCATCAGCGGATAAGTTATACATCGGAGACTAGTCTAGTCATCAAAGACTAATTTAACCCGTCAGGGGATAATTTAGTCTCTGATAGTGTGTTTGAACCGTCAGGGGATAATTAGTCTCCGACACTCAATTATTCACTAACGAGTACAGTTGTTTTATTCCTTATACTTTATTATTTTTTCGTGTTTATTTCAGCAATTGTTTCCTATTTAAAATAGGTTTGTTATGTTTTCCTAATTAGAATAGATTTCTTTCCTTTGTAATATTCTTTCCAATTAGGATTAGGTTTTTTTGATTATTCTGTTTATAAATAGTTGTTCATAATGTATGGAAGATTCAGACTTTGATTAATAAAATTGTGTGAGTTTTTACTTACGATTATCCTGAAAGTTGGTGGTTAATTCCTTTATACTTTCACAACTGATTTGTTTTAGCTTGTGGGTGAATGAATTCTTTAATCAAACTAAACAGATTGATCTTTTAGTGTTGATTTCCTAGTGATTAATTTCTTTACGGAGTCTTCCTAAAGTTATTTTTCGCAACCTCTGTTTGATCCTACCAGATCAAATACATCACAAACCATCTCACTTCCTTACCATGGTAAAAGCTAAGAGGATGATTCATAAAGGATGCAAGACATTCCTAGCTTATGTGTAAGATGCCAAGAAGGAAGCACCGAGGTTAGAAAATGTAACAACCTAGAAAAATTTTTTATCTTTAAATAATTTTTTTATTCATATTTTTTTTCCTCTATATATATTAACGAGTATAGTTAATATATAATGTTTTTGAATGTCTAAATATTTTCAGACCCATTAAAGGGGTTATAGTTGTTTGATGTTGGTTGCAAGGATAAACAAATGATGTTTATATATACATGCAGTACCGTATTGTAAGCTCTTAAAAGAAGCTTGCATTTGTTGGTTAAGTCCTCTGAAGGACTCAAGAGCTTAAGTTTGATGACATCAGTGCTTACATATACTAATTTGATTAATAAACTGCTTGTGTGTCATCAAGTGGATTAAACGTATGTGCATGTAGGACAGCAGGCTTATTATGATGCTTAGCTGCTAAGAATCATGATGAGCAGGCGTTTTTACCATCCAGATTAACCAATCATTTTATTTCAAAGCTTAATCTCAGCCTACTATAAATACCTCATTCAGAGGAATATTTCAGTCTCTTTTCTAAAGATTTCCTTTTCCAAAGTTCTTCTTTAAACCTACCATCTCCGTTTAATTTCAAGTTCTTTCTTTTGGGACTATCACTTTCAAACAAGCTTTGATTTCTTTCGTCAACCCAGGAGGTAAGAATCTTAAGTTCTCTTTTGCCTTTCTTTAAGCTTGGTATCCGAGAAGTTTAACTGTAGGAGCAAGTCTTTAAGAAAGAAAAAGAAAGGATTATATTCTTTTGTGTCTAGAAGTGTTGCTCATAGCTTAAAGCATGTTGAGAGTTGATTTATGGAGTTGTGGTTGAGATCACCACCTTTGGAGGAATGAGGAAGGTGACCCTGTATCTGAGACGAGGTCCAACTTAGTCTCTGATGGGTTGGAGTTAGTCTCCGATGAAGGAATTGTTAGACCCTGATGAGATGTTGTTAGTCTCTGATGAGATGTTGTTAGTCTCTGATGAGATATTGTTAGTCTCTGATGAGATGTTGTTAGTCTTTGATGAGATGTTATTAGTCTCTGATGACGTCAGCATTAGTCTCCGACTGTGTCGATATTAGTCTCTGATGACATCAGCATTAGTCTCCGACTGTGTTGATGTTAGTCTCTGATGACGCCAGCATCAGTCCCCGACTGTGTTGATGTTAGTCTCTGATGATGTCAGCATCAGTCCCCGACTGTGTTGATGTTAGTCTCCGATGACGTCACCCTTAGTCCCCGATGGGTTAAGATGACGTCATCAATCCCTGTTGAGATAATTAGTCTCCGATGACATCATCCTTTGTCTCCGACAGGCTAAGTTTAGTCCCCGATGACGTCATCCGTAGTCTCTGATGAAGGAATAATTAGTCTCTGATGATGACGTCACCTTTCGTCTCCGATGAGTTAAGATGACGTCATCAGTCTCTTATGGGTTTAATAGTCTCCGATGACGTCATCCTTAGTCTCCTACAGGCTAAGTTTAGTCCCTGATGATGTCATCCATAGTCTCTGATGAGATATATGTTAGTCTCTGATGATGACGTTAACCTTAGTCTCCGATGAGTAAAGATGATGTCAGCAGTCTCTGATGAGTTAAATAGTCTCTGACGAGTGAAAATTTTCCCCGATGGGCAACCTCATGCCCTGATAACCATTTTCTATATGAATAGCCATCTATTAAGTATGGATTTCTCATGATATACCCACAATGATGTTATGCAGAAACCTTTTTCCACAGATATAGTGAACTTTAGCTAAGGACCAAGGCAAGTATATATTCATTCCACTTCTTTCTTACGGATTACGTATAATCATTTATTCGATTTATGTAAATAAATGATGTTAATGCTTATGCATGATGATGATCTCTTTTATGATTAAGTAACGTACGATCATTGAATCCGATGTGCGTGAAAAAAAATGTTGATGTTTGAACTATGTGTTATTGGGTGTTTGCTAGTTGTTTAAAGTTCCTAGCACACCAAATGATGATAACGATGATGTTTGGGTGTTGCAAGTCATGGACTTATATGCACACCCAAGTAACTTCTGTATGGATATATAGTTTCGCTTGTGATGATCACTGTCTTTTAATTGTTGAGCACGCCAATATGTGTTGTTGGCAGTCGCTGCTTTTAATTGATTAGCACGTCAAGGCTATTCAAAATTGAGAAAATGTTTACAAGAAGATATATCCATATAGAAAGTAAAGGGGCTGTTAAATACTTTCGCCTGGTATTCTGGCAAATGATGATAAAGAATGATAGACCGAGGCAAGGCATCGGTAATGAGATTTCTTTCCGCAGACCATATGCTTTCTGCAAAGGACTACGTATGTCAAATGATGAATCAAACGACCAAGCTGACCAGCTGGGATGAAATTTGATTATGTAAGGAAGTCAGATAATGATCAGTCTGGTCAGGTGATGCATTATCTGATGAAGAGAGAGTGAATCAAGGTTTATTTGTTAAATAGGGATAACCCATTGATATCACTAGGGAACCCTAAATGACACATAATGATTGATTTTTCAGGAGGTGTTGGCATTGTTTCGCCCAACCTCAATAAATACTAAAGCTTTTGAATTATCTTTTCTTCTAGCTTATGAATATATATTTGCTGAGCGTAAACGCTCATGTGGAATGCTATGAATCTTTTTCAGGTTATGTCGTGAAGGCTGAGTCCCCTAAGAGAGAGAAGGAGAGAATTGCTTAAGTATGATTAAGTTGTAAGGCCTTATGAGCCATCTAGAGTTTTGTTTCCGCTGCAGCTTGTTTATTTTCAAGCTTTGAGGTTTTGTAAGATGATGTGGACCTTAAGATTTTGTAATAATGTATTTTGGGAATATATTTCCCACAGGTATGTTGTTAAGGCTTGGCTGTGTTTTTTTTGTTTTGCTGTTCTGATGTTGTGTTGTAGTTTTCTGGTGCAGCCCGGGCTTCCAGCCTGGGGATCTCAAGGACTGTCACCCAAATCGCTGACAGTGTCCGGGGCCCAGCTTGGGGGATTTTCGGGGGCGCCACAGTTGGTATCAGAGCAACAGCAGCCAAGCACCAGCTATGAGACCTGTTCTATGTTGGAAAATAGAAATTGAGATTTAGTAAAGTAAGGAAATGACTGAAAGGATAAGGAGAGCTGAATAAGAAATAGATATCTAAGTTGAGTCTCGATTGTTTTTGGGTTATTAGATAAGATATAAGGTTATAAGATAGATAAATTCATGCTGAATTTATTGTATATTCTGTTGCAGTAGTATTATGTACGCTAGATCTCTATTATAAATATTAAGTTGACATTGATTTAAGCTATGTTTCCTTTATAGATGAATCCACCTACTCCCGAACATGTACATAAGGGCAAGGCACCTATGATTAAAAGTTCAGAGCAGGAGTATATCCCTAGTAGTAATGTTGCTCGACCTTTCAAGCCTAGTAAACACCATCTGTTGGATGCCAACCGAGGGAGGGTAGGTGCTTGTTGGCGAGTGACTCCTCGCAAAAGAGTGAATAAACCAACTCAATTTTTTCATTTTAAAATACCTAGAGGTTCTAATAAACATGTTAAGGAGTCTGCAGAACCTGAGGGATCTAAGCAAAACCCAACCAACCCATTTAAGGGGTCAAGTTTCTCAGTTCACATGAAGAATCCTTCCTCACCCCATGATCAAACAAATTTTCCAACCTTGGATACTTCCCAAATAAGAGGTTCCCCTGCTGATAGGCACACATTACCTATGGTGTCAGCCACTCCACATGTTGTTTCTACCCCAGTTACCCTATCAAATGTTGCACCTGCAGTACCACCACCAGAAAATTCAGTACCTTTGCCTTTTCCAAATGGATTCTGTTATTACCTTCAATGTAGAATCCGTATGACACAATCAGAGTTGGCAACACGTAATACCACTATGATGTGTCAGTCGATGGCTCATCAAATAACTAGTAGACTGTTGGACCTTTAGAGGGTATCATTTCAGGATGTGTCCTTAGTTCTCACTGAGACCTTGACAGAAGTTGTGATCTCGGTTAGTCATTATTTTAGGCTGCGCCAGCCCACTATAGCAGATCGAGATCAGTTGATGTATAACCTTATAGAGAAGGTCGAAGGAGCATGTCATTTTGCACGCAGAACAATGAGTGAACTTGATTCCCAACCCTTGTATTAGGCTTTAGTAGTAGTCAATGTTGTTATGTTTTTGTTTAATGTTGTAACGAGGAAGCTTTATTGTACAAATTTGCCATAATGTAACTTTTGTTACTTAATATATATATTTTGATGGTTTAATTTAGAATTCTTTCTTTCCTTTTTGTATACATGTTATTCTTTGAAGAGAAAGAAGGAACTTTTGATAGTAAGTTTATATTTTCCTTAATTTATAGGAAAATGGCTCCAAGAGGAAAACCTTGAACTCGTCAAGCTACCAACCAAGCTGACCAAGAGAACCCTAACCTAAACAACAATCTAAAAAATAATGATCAGGAGAATCCTATTGCCTTATTGGTAAACATGATTAAGGAAGCCTCCCAAAATAACAATAACCAAGTATTTTCACCCCAACCTAGAAAGGTGACATTTAAGGATTTTACCAATAGTTGTCCACCTACTTTTAATGGTGATGGAGGTCCCACTGTTGCTCAAATTTGGATTAAAGAAATAGAGAAAGCTTTTCGTATAGCGGGAGTAACTGATGATCTTAAGATGGGATATGCTACATATCTATTGAAAGAAGAAACTAGTTATTGGTGGGAGAATACTGAACGATTAGAAATGACTAGGAGATTGGCAGCTAGGAATGAACAAGCAGATCCTGAAATTGAATAAATTGTCACCTAGTCCCAGTTTAAAGAATTTTTCTATAGCCAGTATTTTCCAACCAGTGCTGTAAATGAGCTAGAAAAACAATTCTTAGAATTGAGACAAGGGAACATGACTGTGGAAGAATACGAGAAGAAGTTTAATGAACTTCAAAGATATGCTCCACATTTGGTAGATACGGAGAGAAGAAAATCTAGAAGGTTTGAGCATGGATTAAATCCATGGTTGCATGATAAGATTGCTATTCTATGTCTAAACAACTATGCTGAAGTGGTTCAAAGGTCAAAGGTAGCAGAGAAAAGTGGCAAATTATTGCGGGAATTCAATTGGGAGAAACGCAGGGAAAGCAGAAGAAAGGAAGTTATTTTAGTCACAATCTTAATCAAAGGATGGGAGGACAAGGAAAACCACAAACCAATTCAGTTGTGATGAAACAAGGGGAAGGGAATAGGTATAATGATATTAGAAAAAGAAATTTCAGTGCGGATTTAAACGAGAACAAAAGGAGGATTGTTATTTGTGGTAAATGTGGAAGGAACCATGAAACTTCCCAGTGTTTAATAGGAACCAATTTGTGTTTCAAATGCCAACGATCTGGGCATACTGCCAGTAATTGTCCAAATCAGGCACCAATGGTTTCCCAACCAAGGTATCCTCCGCAATTTTATCAACCACAAAATGCTAGTCGTATAGTTGGAACTACAAAGAGATGTTTTAGTTGTGGTCAGGAAGGCCATATCTCCACTTCTTGCCCTCAGAGAAAGAACCAGGGTAAACCCCCATTAGCAGGACCTAGCATGACAATCAATCGACCTCAAGCTAGAACTTACAATATGACTGCAAAGGACGCGCGGTTGTCTGACAATGTGGTTTCAGGTACGGTTTTGGTTAATTCAATTGAAGCAAATGCTTTATTTGATTCTGGTGCAACTAGATCTTTCATATCTGAAAGTCTTCTTAAGAATAGAAATTTTACTTCTGAATGTTTAGAAACACCACTAGAAGTCATAGTGGCTAATCAAGAGGTGTACGTTGTCAAGAGTATACTACCTGATTGTAGTATAAGAATCGGAAAGCATGACTTCCCTACAAATCTAATACCTTTTCCATTGGGAGAGTTTGATCTAATACTAGGCATGGATTGGCTACATAAATACCAAGCTAGTATAGATTGCAGGAAAAAGAAGGTTTTCCTAAGAGCACCCTCAAATAGCAAAGTGACATTTTATGGGAGTAAGTCTACTAAACCCTCTCATCTTCTTACAGTATTACAAGCTAATAAAAAGTTACGCAAGGGATGCGAAGCATTTTTAGTGCATGTTTATGACAAGAGGATAGAAGGATTAAAGATTTCAGATATCCCGGTGGTAAGGGAATTTGGAGATGTATTTCCTGAAGAATTACCAGGTATACCCCCAGATAGACAAGTTGAATTTGGAATTGAGCTAGTACCAGGAACTGATCCAATTTCTAAAGCTCCTTATAGGATGGCCCCTTCAGAATTAAAAGAGCTTATGATTTAACTACAAGAATTGTTGGATCAAGGATTTATTAGACCAAGTGTTTCACCTTGGGGAGCACCTGTTTTATTTGTAAAGAAGAAAGATGGATCACTGAGGTTATGTATTGATTACCGAGAATTGAATAAGGTGACTGTGAAGAACCGGTATCCTTTACCTAGGATTGATGATCTGTTCGACCAACTCAAGGGAGCAAAGTACTTCTCAAAAATTGATTTGAGATCAGGATATCATCAATTAAAGATTAAGACTGAAGATGTCCCTAAGTCAGCTTTCAGAACCCGTTATGGTCATTATGAATTTGTGGTAATGCCTTTTAGACTCACCAATGCCCCAGCTGTTTTCATGGATTTGATGAACCGAGTTTTCAAACCATATTTGGATAAGTTCATCATTGTGTTCATAGATGAAATTCTCATATATTCTAAGACGAGAAAAGAACATGATGAACATTTAAGAATAACATTAGAGACATTGAGACGAGAAAAACTATATGCCAAATTTTCAAAGTGTGAATTTTGGTTAAGAGAGGTGAAATGTTTAGGTCATGTGATCAATGAATCTGGAATTTCGGTTGATCCCATTAAAGTTGAAGCCATTATAAATTGGCCACAACCAAAGACACCTACTGAAATGCGAAGTTTTTTAGGATTAGCAGGATATTATCGTCGATTCGTTCAAGATTTTTCTAAGATAGCAGTTCCATTAATGAATCTGACAAGGAAAACAGAAAAGTATGTTTGGACCCCAACTTGTGAGAAGAGTTTTCAAGAATTAAAGAAAAGGTTAACCACCGCCCCTGTACTAAGTTTACCTGATAACAAAGGAGATTTTGTGATCTATAGTGATGCCTCGATGAATGGATTAGGAGCTGTACTAATGCAGCATGGAAAAGTTATTGCCTATGCATCTCGGCAACTTAAGGATTGCGAAAAACAATACCCAACACATGACTTAGAATTGGCCGCGATCGTTTTCGCATTAAAGATCTAGAGGCATTATTTGTATGGAGAGAAGTGTGAAATTTACACAGACCATAAGAGTTTAAAGTACATATTCACCCAAAAGGAACTGAACATGAGGCAAAGACGGTGGTTGGAGCTAATTAAAGACTATGATTGCTCGATCAACTATCATCCTGGCAAAGCAAATGTTGTGGCTGATGCTCTAAGTAGATGTGAAAGGTTGAATGTGATAACAATCCAAGAAGAAGTTAGGATGGATTTGGAGAGGTTATAATTAAATGTTATCACAACTCAACAAAAGAAAGAGTTAGAGCAAGAGGTTGGTGTAAAACCAAACTTACTAACTATTGTTTTCCCAGTGAGACGACCCAGAACTTGTAGAAGGGGGGGTTGAATACAAGTTCTTTGAAAATTCTTTTTGATTGAATGTTCTTTAAGAAATTTAAACTTTTCTGCGGAATATAAAGAACACAATCTAAACTCTATAAACAATTGTCTTTATTTGATTTAACAATTGATTACAAGTTTTCTAACAATCAAAATAAGCTTTGATCGTCAGCTTCTATTTTGTATATTAAGAGAATACAACTCTTTCAATTCTATACAGCTTCGTATTGTTATTCTGTAATGTAATTAATTACAGCTTCTAAAACTAAGTTATCAAAAACCTAGTTTCCTAATTCAAATCAAATACAATCTTTCCAATTGAAAGATTTCTAACAAGTTTCCTTGTCAGCTACGTCTTCAATAAAGTCTACGTGTGCATGGAAGACTTTCCTTCTTTGATTTGAACTCTAACTCCATCAGTGATTAAGTCCTCGACTAATCTCCGATGGCTTCTTTCATTAGTCCCTGATCACTTCGAGTAATATCTGATGTTTTGGCTTTAGTCGCTGATGACGTCAGCTTTTATTCTCCGATGTATTGTATTAGTCGCTGATGACGTCAGCTTTTAATCTCCGAGGTATTGTGCTAATCACTGATGACGTCAGCATTAATCTCTGACTCTTTAGTTTCAATCCCCGATGACATAAGCTTTAATCTCCGATGACCAATCCTTCAATCTCTGATGAACAAAACTTTAATCTCCGATGAAGGATTCTTCAATCTCCGATTAACAAAACTTTAATCTCCGATGGGCAAAGTTCAATCTCTGATGAACAGAAACTTAGTCTCTGGTGAACTTTTCCCTTAGTCTCCGACAAGCCAAATTCAATCTCCGAAGGACTAATAAATTTAAAACAACTTGTTGAACAAACTCAACAAGTATTCCAACAGTACATACAAATAAAATAAATCTATCTCTTTATTATAATGACTAATTTACAAACAAGAGATACTACTGCTAGCTACAATACTAAAGTGTTACAAACCAACACTTTTCTGTACATTTGTATTCCTAAGTATTCTAAGAACAATCATCATCAAATGTTTATAAAACCTAACAACTATTATCAAGGAAACTCAAGAAGAGTATGTGGAAGATAGGGAAACGTTGTTAAGGAGAGAAAATGGAAAATGTCGGATCCACGATGACGGATTAATGAGATTTGAGAATAGAATCTGGATTCCGACAAAATTGGAATTAAAGAGAAATTTACTACAGGAGGCCCATAACTCTAAGTTTTCGATACATCCAGGTGGAACCAAGATGTATCAGGATTTGAAACAAAATTTTTGGTGGCCTAGCATGAAGAAGGAAATAGTTGAATGGGTAAACACATGTTTTACCTGTCAACAAGTTAAAGCAGAAAATCAAAAGCCTAGTGCTTTGTTGTAATCTTTGGACATCCCAGAATGGAAATGGGAGTATATCACAATGGATTTTGTGATTGGGTTGCCAGTAACTCAAAAGGGATTAAATACAATCTGGGTAGTAGTGGACAGATTGACTAAATCTGCACATTTCCTACCTATTAAGGATACCTATAAGATGGACCAATTGGTCAGATTGTATGTGAAGGAAATCCTTAGCCGTCATGGAGTGCCAATTTCAATTGTATCTGATCATGATCCTCATTTTACGTCTAGGTTCTGGCGAAGTTTTCAAGAGTATTTAGGAACAAAATTGGACATGAGTACCGCTTTCCACCCGCAAACCGATGGACAATCTGAAAGAACAATCCAAACCTTAGAAGATATGTTAAGAGCATGTTCTTTGGATTTTGGAGGACGATGGGATGAACATCTACCACTCGTCGAGTTTGCTTATAATAATAGTTATCAGGCCAGCATAGGAATGACTCCATTTGAAGCTTTGTATGGAAGAAAGTGCAGAACACCATTATATTGGAATGAAATTGGAGAAAGGAAGTTAGAAGGACCTGAAATAGTTCAACAAACTGAGAATGCAATCCGGACAATCCGAGCTAAAATAAGAGTAGCTCAAGATCGACAAAAGCAATACGCAAACCAACACCGAAAAGATCAAGCACTAGAAGTAGGAGGTTATGCGTTGCTTAAGATCTCACCTTGGAAAGGTATATTGCGCTTCGGACGAAAAGGGAAATTAAGTCCTCGCTTTATTGGACCTTTTGAGGTACTTCGTCGTATTGGTGAAGTGGCTTATCAACTAGCATTACCTCTAGCTCTAGGTCATGTTCATGATGTTTTCCATGTCTCGATGTTACGACCTTATAGAGGAAATCATTCTGGCATTATTGACTACCAACCCATTGAGCTACAACCAAATTTGCATTATGAAGAGATGCCCATACAAATTTTGGATCGTCAAGTAAAGGTTTTGAGAAATAAAGAAATTGCATCTATAAAAGTTTTATGGCAAAATCACCATGTTGAAGAAGCAACATGGGAACTAGAAGAAATGATGATGCAAAAGTACCCTCAACTATTTCACCAGTAAAATTTCGAGGATGAAACTTATTATAAGGAGGGGAGAATGTAACAACCCGGAAAATTTTTTTATCTATAAATAATTTATTTATTCATATTTTATTTTTTTTCCTCTATATATATTAACGTGTATAGTTAATATATGATGTTTTTGAATGTCTAAATATTTTCAGACCCATTAAAGGGGTTATAGTTGTTTGATGTTGGTTGCAAGGATAAACAAATGATGTTTATCTATACATGTAGTACCATATTGTAAGCTCTTAAAAGAAGCTTGTGTTTGTTGGTTAAGTCCTCTAAAGAACTCAAGAGCTTAAGTTTGATGACATCAGTACTTACGTATACTAATTTGATTAATAAACTGCTTGTGTGTCATCAAGTGGATTAAACGTATGTGCATGTAGGACAGCAGGCTTATTACGATGCTTAGCTGCTAAGAATCATGATGAGTAGCCGTTTTTACCGTCCAGATTAACCAATCATTTTATTTCAAAGCTTAATCTCAGCCTACTATAAATACCTCATTCGGAGGAACATTTGAGTCTCTTTTCTAAAGATTTCCTTTTCCAAAGTTCTTCTTTAAACCTACCATCTCCGTTTAATTTCAAGTTCTTTCTTTTGGGACTATCACTTTCAAACAAGCTTTGATCTCTTTTGTCAACCCAGGAGGTAAGAATCTTAAGTTCTCTTTTGCCTTTCTTTATGCTTGGTATCCGAGAAGTTTAACTGTAGGAGCAAGTCTTTAAGAAAGAAAAAGAAAGGATTATATTCTTTTGTGTCTAGAAGTGTTGCTCATAGCTTAAAGCATGTTGAGAGTTGATTTATGGAGTTGTGGTTGAGATCACCACCCTTGGAGGAATGAGGAAGTCGACCCTGTATCTAAGATGAGGTCCAACTTAGTCTCTGATGGGTTGGAGTTAGTCTCCGATGAAGGAATTGTTAGACTCTGATGAGATGTTGTTAGTCTCTGATGAGATGTTGTTAGTCTCTGATGAGATGTTGTTAGTCTCTGATGAGATATTGTTAGTCTCTGAAGACGTCAGCATTAGTCTCCGACTGTGTTGATGTTAGTCTCTGATGACGTCAGCATTAGTCTTCGACTGTGTTGATGTTAGTCTCTGATGACGCCAACATCAGTCCCCGACTGTGTTGATGTTAGTCTCCGATGACGTCACCCTTAGTCCCCGATGGGTTAAGATGACATCATCAATCCCTGTTGAGATAATTAGTCTCCGATGACATCATCCTTAGTCTTCGACAGGCTAAGTTTAATCCTCGATGACGTCATTCGTAGTCTCTGATGAAGGAATAATTAGTCTCTGATGATGACGTCACCTTTCGTCTCCGATGAGTTAAGATGACGTCATCAGTCTCTTATGGGTTTAATAGTCTCCGATGACGTCATCCTTAGTCTCCTACAGGCTAAGTTTAGTCCCTGATAACGTCATCCATAGTCTCTGATGAGATATATGTTAGTCTCTGATGATGACATTAACCTTAGTCTCCGATGAGTAAAGATGACGTCAGCAGTCTCTGATGAGTTAAATAGTCTCTGACGAGTGAAAATTTTCCCCGATGGGCAACCTCATGCCCTGATAACCATTTTCTATATGAATAGCCATCTATTAAGTATGGATTTCTCATGATATACCCACAATGATGTTATGCAGAAACCTTTTTCCACAGTTATAGTGAACTTTAGCTAAGGATCAAGGCAAGTATATATTCATTCCACTTCTTTCTTACGGATTACGTATAATCATTGATTCGATTTACGTAAATAAATGATGTTAATGCTTATGCATGATGATGATCTCTTTTATGATTAAGTAACGTACGATCATTGAATCCGATGTGCGTGAAAAAAAATGTTGATGTTTGAACTATGTGTTATTGGGTGTTTGCTAGTTGTTTAAAGTTCCTAGCACACGAAATTATGATAAAGATGATGTTTGGGTGTTACAAGTCATGGACTTATATGCACACCCAAGTAACTTCTGTATGGATATATAGTTCCGCTTGTGATGATCACTGTCTTTTAATTGTTGAGCACGCCAATATGTGTTGTTGGCAGTCGCTGCTTTTAATTGATTAGCACGTCAAGGCTATTCAAAATTGAGAAAATGTTTACAAGAAGATATATCCATATGGAAAGTTAAGGGGCTGTTGAAAACTTTCGCCTGGTATTCTGGCCAATGATGATAAAGAATGATGGACTGAGGCAAGGCATCGGTAATGAGATTTCTTTCCGCAAACCATATGCTTTCTGCGAAGGACTACGTATATCAAATGAAGAATCAAACGACCAGGCTGACCAGCTGGGATGAATTTTTTTTTTTTTTTTTTTGCTAAATTGCAGAAATATATAAAAGGAAAGAAAATACAAAATTAACGAGAGGCATCCCCCTCGACCTACTAGCACATCTCTCTAGCTAAGGAAAACAAGTCAAGCCTTAACAACATACTCGTGGGAAATATATTCCCAAAATACATTATTACAAAATCTTAAGGTCCACATTATCTTACAAAACCTCAAAGCTTGAAAATAAACAAGCTGCAGCGGAAACAAAACTCTAGATGGCTCATAAGGCCTTAAAACTTAAACAAAACTCTAGATTATGTAAGGAAGTCAGATAATGATCAGTCTGGTCAGGTGATGCATTATCTAATGAAGAGAGGGCGAATCAAGGTTTATTTGTTAAAGAGGGATAACTCATTGATATCACTCGGGAACCCTAAATGACACATGATGATTGATTTTTCAGGAGGTTTTGGCATTGCTTCGCCCAACCTCAATGAATACTAAAGCTTTTGAATTATCTTTTCTTCTAGCTTATGAATATATATTTGCTGAGTGTAAACGCTCATGTGGAATGCTATGAATCTTTTTCAGGTTATGTCGTGAAGGCTGAGTCCCCTAAGAGAAAGAAGGAGAGAATTGCTTAAGTATGATTAAGTTGTAAGGCCTTATGAGCCATCTAGAGTTTTGTTTCCGCTGCAGCTTGTTTATTTTCAAGCTTTGAGGTTTTGTAAGATGATGTGGACCTTAAGATTTTGTAATAATGTATTTTGGGAATATATTTCCCACAGGTATGTTGTTAAGGCTTGGCTGTGTTTTTTTTGTTTTGTTGTTGTGATGTTGTGTTGTAGTTTTCTGGTGCAGCCCGGGGTTCCAGCCTGGGGATCTCGGGGACTGTCACCCAAATCGCTGACAGTGTCCGGGGCCCGGCTTGGGGGATTTTTGGGGGCACCACAGAAGATATTCCCATTGTAAGGGAATTCGAAGATGTATTTTCGGAAGAGCTATCGGGATTACCGCCAGACAGACAAGTAGAGTTCTGAATTGAGCTAGTACCAGGGACTGCTCCGATTTCCAAGGCTCCATATAGGATAGTACCTTCTGAGTTGAAAGAACTTTTGGTCCAATTACAAGAATTGTTGTATCGAGGATTCATCAGACCGAGCATCTCATTGTGGGAGCCCCAGTGTTGTTCGTGAAGCAGAAGGATGGATCGATGAGGTTATGCATCGATTATAGAGAATTGAACTAGGTAATGGTGAAGAATCGATACCCACTACCAAGGATCGACGACTTGTTTGATCAACTCAAGGATGCGAAGTACTTTTCAAAGATCGATTTGAAGTCAAGATATCACCAACTGAAGATCAAAGTTGAAGAAATCTCAAAGTTGGCATTTAGGACTTGATATGGCCATGACGAATTCCTGGTTATGCCATTCGGACTCTGATGTATTTGATCTGGTAGGATCAAACACAATTTGTAGAAAATAACTTTAGGAAGATCTTGTAAAGAAATTAATCACCAGAAATCAACACTAAAGAATCAATTTGTTTGGTTTCTTAAAGAAGTTAATCACCCGCAAGCTAAAACAAATCAGTTGTAAAAGTATAAAGGAATTAACCACCAAATTTCAAGATAATCGTAAGTAAAAAGTCACTCAATATTATTAATCAAAAAGTCTCCCAAATGAATATTACAAGAAACTATTTATAAGCTGAGATAAAACCTAATCCTAATTGAAAAGAATTTACAATGGTAAGAACTCCATTATGGAAAGACGTCTAATCTAATAAGGAAAAATAAACATCCTAATTCAACCTCGAACTAATTTCCAAAACAAACACAGAAAATAATAAAATATAAGAAATAACATAAATGCATCCGTCAGTGGATAATTACCTATCGCAGACTAATTATCCCCTGAAGGGTTAAAATAGCTATCGGAGACTAAATAGTTAGCAGATAACGTCAGCCTTAGTCTCTGATGCTATAATTTATCCACTGATTATGTCAGCATTCCCTGACGCCAGTCTCTGCATCCCCAACGTTAGTCAGCGTATCCCCTGACGCCAGCCTCGGCAACCCCTAATGCCAATGTTGCCTATTCTCAGCTAAGGTTCGAAGTTACTTAACTCCTTATTTACAAGCAACGTAACTACAGGTTGACAAGAACTCCCTAACCATAACCAAAATCCTGCATTTATATTAATGGAAAATAAATCTAAGGATAACTGCATTGCCTATTCTTGGTTATGGTTCGAAGTTACTTAACTTCTTATTTACAAGCAAAGTAACTACAGGTTCACAAGAACTCCCTAACCAACATCCTGTATTTATATTAATGGAAAATAAATCTAAGGATAACTCCTTCAAAACAAGGTTTACTCTCCCACCCAAAGCTGCATCTGTTTGTTCAACATTCAATGACCCCAACGGATCATCCTCCTCTTCTTCATAAACAAATGTCCTCAATTGAGCCACATTGTCATCATGAATATAAGGAGCCAAATCACCGATGTTGAAGGTTGCACTCACACCATAATCCCCTGGCAACTCCAACTTAAAGGCATTGTTATTAATTTTATCCACAATCTTGAAAGGACCCTCTGACCGAGGCATTAATTTATGCTTACGCAAGCTAGGGAACCTTTCCTTTCTCATATGCAACCAGACGAGATCACCCACTTGGAAATCAGGTTGCTTTCGATGCTTATTAGTTAGAGCCTTGTACCTAGCATTAACCTTCTCTATCCTGGCTCATACTTGTGCGTGTAACTTGATCCTAGCTTGAGCCTTTGCTTTAGCATCAGAATGGACATATTCACCCTTTGGCAAAGGAATTAAATCCACTGGGATTCTTGGATTTTCACCATACACCACTTCAAAAGGTGATTGTTTTGTAGCGTAAGTATGAGATATATTGTGTGCAAATTCAGCATGTGCAAGCTTGACATCCCAATCCTTTGTAGTTTTACTAACCAACCCACGCAACAAAACTCCCAAGGTTCTGTTGGTCACTACTGTCTGACCATCCGTTTGAGGATGATATGAAGTACTGAAACACAATTTAGTGCCCAACAGTTTCCACAACGTCTTCCAAAAATAGCTCATGAACTTTGTATCTCGATCACTGACTATGGTTCGTGGGTTTCCATGCAATTGAACCACTTCTTTCATATATAGATCAGCTACTCGAGACGCATCATCGGTTTTATGATAAGCCAGAAAGTGTGCCATTTTGGAAAACCGAAATACAACAACCATGATCGAATCATTACCTCTTTGTGTGCGTGGCAATCCAACAATGAAATCCATTGACACATCTTCCCAAGGAGAATCTGGTACCAGCAATGGAGTATAAAGACCCTGATGAAATGTACTCTTGGTCTATTGACATGTGGCACACCTCGCAATAATGTCGGTTACATTACCCTGCATCTTTGGCCAATAAAAATGCTCTTGTAATATTGCCAAAGTCTTGGTAATGCCAAAGTGTCCAGCTAATCCTCCCCTATGAGCTTCCCTTACCAACAACTCTGGAATCGAGCAAGATGGAATACACAAACAGTTTCCTTTAAATAGAAATCCATCTTGAAACACAAAACTACCAGTAGTACCTCGTGAACACGATTCAATAATTGGTTGGAAGTCAACGTCCAACTTGTAGTACTCTTTAATCAGTTCAAAACCAAGCAATTTCAACAAGGTGTATCTCTTTGATAATGCATCCGCCACCACATTGTCTTTCCCCTGTTTATGCTTCAAAGAGAAATTAAAAGATTGTAAAAACTCAACCCATTTAGTATGATGAGGATTCAATTTCTGTTGCCCATGAATGTACTTCAAAGCTTCATGGTCTGAATGCAGTATGAAATGACTAGGACGCAAATAGTGACTCCAGTGGTCCAATGCTCTCACTATTGCATAGAACTCCTTGTCATATGTAGAGTAGTTAAGCTTGGCCCCATTCAACTTTTCACTAAAATAAGCAATAGGCCTTTTCTTCTGCACTAGCACAGCTCCTATGCCTATTCCACTTGCATCACACTCTACCTCAAAAGGACTTGACAAATCTGGTAGAGCTAAGACCGGTGTATCACAAAGTAGTTCTTTCACGTTTTCAAACGCCCTCTGAGCAGCTTCTGTCCACTCAAATTTCCCCTTCTTTATACATTCAGTAATGGGTGCAACCACACTATTGAAATTTCTAACAAATCTCTTGTAGAACGAAGCAAGTCCATGGAAAGATCTCACTTCTGTTACCGTAGTTGGTACTGGCCATGATTTGATAGCTTCCACCTTTGATGGATCAACTGAAACTCCATCCCCAGAAACTATATAACCTACGAAGGTTATGCTAGGCACCAAGAAATAACATTTCTCCAGCTTGGCATAAAGCTTTTGCTTCCTCAACATTTCAAATACAGATTTTAAATGCATAAAGTGTTCTTCCTTGTTCTTGCTGTAGATCAGTATGTCATCTAAGTACACTAGAACAAACTTTCCTAATAAAGCTTTGAGTACCTCATTCATCAGCCTCATGAAGGTACTTGGTGCGTTGCTAAGTCCAAAAGGCATGACCAGCCATTCATACAAACACACCTTTGTCTTGAACGCTGTCTTCCATTCATCACCTTCCCTCATTCTGATTTGATGATAGCCACTCCATAGATCAATCTTGGAAAATATCACTGAACCATGCAGCTCATCCAATAAGTCATCCAATCTTGGAATTGGAAATCTGTACTTGATCATAATTTTGTTCACTGCCCTACTATCAATGCACATTCTCCATGTTCCATCCTTCTTTGGTACCACCAATGTTGGAACAACACGAGGGCTCATGCTTTCCCTTACATAGCCCCTCTCCATTAGTTCCTCAATCTACCTTCGTAATTCCTGTGCCTCTTGAGGATTACATCGGTAAGTCGCCTTGTTAGGTAAAGACGCCCCAGGAATTAAATCAATTTGATGTCCAATTCCTCTAATAGGTGGCAAACCTGGTGGTAAATCTTTAGAAAATACATCCTGAAATTCTGACAATAATTCCTTCAAGGCTCCATTTGGTTGCCCTTGTACCTGTTCAGCTTGAAACCCAATAGCAATCAACAAGTAGCCCTTTCCTTCTTGTTCCAATTCGGCATTGAATTGTTTCTCTGTCACCATTAAACTCTCCTTACGTGCACCAAATGAGGATAAAGGTTTCAAAGCTGTCCTCTTATTGCCCACCTTGGCAATGTATACATTCGTTCCACCTTGACAAACCTATCATATTGTCATGGTCTTCCTAAGAGAATGTGGCACACATCCATAATGCAAACATAACATAGTACTTGATCCTTGAATTTGCCATTTTCAAAGGAAATCAGTGCCTGCTTCGTCACCTTAACTTCTCCTCCATCACTCAGCCAATGTAATTTGTGTGGTTTAGGATAGGGTGTTGCGGGCCAACTCAATTTTTCTATCAACGTAATGGAGACCACATTCGTGCAGCTCTCGATATCAATGATTAGATTGCACAGTTTGTGCTTCCCTAGTACTCTGGTCATGAAAATTTTGTCCCTTTGGTCAGCTTCCAAAGGAACTGGCTTAGCTTGCAACAATCTTCAGACTATCAACTGCGAACCATGAGTTTCAGGTTCTTCTTCGGAATCAGCTTCGAAATCATCTTCAATTTCTCTCCAGCTAGTTAACTCCTCTTTTTCAAGTGTTTCTCTCTCCCTAGAAGCATGGGATGCCTTAATCTCTTCGACATCATGGAGAGTCATCACTCTGTTGCTAGGACAATCACGTTGTATGTATCTGTAGCCTATACACTTGACGCAAATTCATCTATCTTCAGTTGCCAATGGCGTAGAAGCCTTACCTTTGTCCTTCTTGAACTCGTCAAAGGTAGGAGTGAATTTTGGCGCAGATGATGCCTCCTTCCTCCTTTCGCTTTTGCCTCTTTCCACCATTTTGTTTACTGGTCGTATATAATTATTGACCCTGGACTTTACATGTTTCTCAGCTCTCATGGCCACCTTGCATACTTCTTCAAAAGACTAGTAGGGTTGTAACTCCACCCTCTCGGTAATATTATTGTTCAGCCCTATTAAGAACCGAGAAATCTTGTGTTCTGCTCTTTCTTCGAGATCACATAACATGGTGAATTTCTCAAACTCCACCGTGTACTCTTCCACTGACAATGCCCCTTGTTTGAAACTTTGTAATTTCAAGAACACATCTTGTACATAGTCTATGGGCAGGAATTGTTTCTTCATTTTGTTCTTCAAGGCTTCCCAAGACCCAATCCGTGCTTTGCCTTATCTTCTTCTCTTGTTCTTCAAGTTTTCATACCACAGATTAGCATAACCTATGAATTTCAACACAGCCATCTTGAATCTCTTGTGGTCATCATAGTCTTTATATTCAAAGACTCTCTCGACACGTTGTAGTCATTCCAGGAATTTCTCAGGCTTCATACTGCCATCAAATTCTGGTATATCAAGGCGCAAACCCTTGTCGTCATCAGTATTGTCTCTCTGCCTCCTAGGTACTGGTCTGGCCACTTCTTCTCTTTTTGAATCTGAAGTGCGAATAGATCTTGTACTTCGGTTTGGACTTGTGGAAAGGTTTCTTCGACCTAGTCGTGCGAGTATCTCGTTCATTCTTTCTGTCAGATCGTTGATCTGTCTATCATGTCGCAAGTTTTAGGCTTGCTCCAAGGTAAGTCCCCATGGAATTTGTTCTTCTTCTCTAGCCATTCTGTTGTAGATAGTAGATTAGATCAAGAACAACTCGTCCACCAAAGCTCTGATACCAAGATGATGTATTTGATCTAGTAGGATCAAACACAGGTTGCGGAAAATAACTTTATAAAGATCTCGTAAAGAAATTAATCACCAGAAATCAACACTAAAGGATCAATTTGTTTAGTTGCTTAAAGAAATTAATCACCTGCAAGCTAGAACAAATTAGTTGTGAAAGTATAAAGGAATTAACCACCAACTTTCAGGATAATCATAAGTAAAAACTCACTCAATATTATTAATCAAAAAGTCTCCCAAATGAATATTACAAGCAGCTATTTATAAGCTGAGATAAAACCTAATCCTAACTGAAAAGAATTTACAATGCTAAGAACTCCATTATGGAAAGACGTCTAATCTAATAAGGAAAATATAAACATCCTAATTCAACCTGGAACTAATTTCCAAAACAAACATGGAAAATAATAAAATATAAGAAATAACATAAATGCACCCGTCAATGGATAATTACCTATCGGAGAGTAATTATCCCCTGATGGGTTAAAATAGCTATCGGAAACTAAATAGTGCCTGACAGTTAAATTAGTAGATGACGTCAGCCTTTGTCTCTGATGCTATAATTTATCCACTGATTATGTCAGCATTCCTTAATCCCAGTCTCCTCTTCCCCTGACGCCAGTCCGCGTGTGGTGGCCCCGGAAATCCCCCAAAGCCGGGCCTTGGGCTCTGTCAGCAAAATGGGTTACAGACCCCTAAGGTCCCCAAACTGGAACCCCGGGTTCCGCCAGGAAACACAAAACAACAACTCAAAAGCGATAGATACATCATAGTCAAGCATTTAATAATCATATGAGAATATATTTTCAAATACATCATGTTCAAAACTTAGAAGTTTACAACCTCTTACAAAACCTCAAAATTCAATTAGACAATCTGCAGCGGAAACAAAACTTTAGATGGCCCATCTGGCCTTACAATCTAAACATTTCTATGATGACCTCCCGATTCACTTTCCCTCTAAAGGTCATCCATAGGAGAGATATTAAGAGGTTCTCACTATGTCATTTCCTCTTTTCCTTTATTAGGCGACTCGGCCTTCTTGACATAACCTGTAAAATATTTCATAACATTCCTCATGAGCGTTTACGCTCAGCAAATATATATTCATAAGCAAAAAGAACAGATAATTTAAAAGCTTTAATATTCATTGAGGTTGGGCGAAGCAATGCCAACACCTCCTGATAAATCAATAAATATGTATCATTTAGGGTTCCCGAGTGATATCAAAGGGTTAACCCTCTTTTAAATAATTCTTGATTCGCCCTCTCTTCACCAGATAATGCATCATCTGACCAGCATGATCACTATCTGGCTTCCTGTAACAAACAAATTTCATCTCAGCTGGTCAGCCTGGTCGTTTGATTATATCATTTGACATACGTAGTCACTTGCAGAAAACATTGGTCTGCGAGGGTCTGATTACCGATGCCTCGGTCTCTCATTCCCTATCATCATTGGCTAAAATACCAGGCGAAAGCATTCAATAGCCCCTTAACTTCCCATATGGATATATCTTCTTGTAAACATTTTCTTGTTTTAAAAACCTTGGCGTGCTTAACAATTAAAAGCAGCGACTGCCAATAACCTTGGCGTGCTCAACAAATAAAAGCAGCAACTGTCAATAATGTAACTATATATCCATACGGGACATGCTCGGGTGCACATACAAGATCACAACCTACAACACCCTTACATCATCTTCATCATCTTTTGGTGTGCTAGCGATTTTAAACAACTAGCAATCACCCAATAACACATAGCTCAATAATCAACATCTTTTCACGTACATCGGATCAATGATCGTACTTTACTTAATTATAAAAGAGATCATCATCTTGCATAGGCATTAACATTATTCATTTACGTAAATTGAAATAATGATTCTACGTAATCAGTAAGAAAGAAAATGGAATAAGTATATACTTTTTTTTTTTTTTGCTAAATTGCGGAAATATATAAAAGGAAAGAAAATACAAAATTAACGAGAGGCATCCCCCTCGACCTACTAGCACATCTCGCTAGCTAGGGAAAACAAGCTAAAAACTATGAGCATAAACACAAAGCAATCAAGTCGGCTGATACAAGGAGACCAAGTAATAATCCCTCTGACGGTAAATCCTTCGCTGGCTAGGGTCCTCTGAAGTGCAGCAAGAAGACTCCTGAATCCAGCAGAAACAGTATGCAGCAGCAGTAAACAACATTAAACCAGCTGCAGTATGCAGCAGCAGTAAACAGCAGCAGCAAATATTAGCAGCAATAGCAAACAGCAGTAGAAGCACTTTGCAGCAGCCAAAAAGAACAAACGTAACCCACCAATACAGAACAAAGAACAGAGAGTTGAAGCATAAGGTAAAAACCCTCAAATCGGCAAATCCTCCAAAGGCAATTACTCTCCTGAATCAAGCAGCAACATGAATACAAAACCAGCAGCAGCAGCAGCCAATAACAAGCAACTGGCATCATACAACTTACAAACTTACAAACTTACATACTTACATACTTCTCCTAAATTTTACATGAGAGACCAGCCTACTTTTGATAATAATGAGAATTTCAGCTACAAGGTCAAGCGGGTTTCTACCAGCTTTACCATGCATCCTGTCATTTCTCTCGGACCAAATGTGGTAGACAATATTGTTGAAACTGAACCAAACCAGCTAATTTCTAAAGGAGTTAGAGTTTAAAGAACTGATATTGTGTATGAGCTCGGACCAATTAAAATTGGAACCAAACCAACCAGCTTTTCGGAAAATGGCATGAGCTATTTTAAGAGAGTAGGAGCATTGGAAAAATAAGTGTTCAAAGGATTCAGGTCCAATGTTGCACAAGACACAGAGATTTGTGATATTCAAGCCAAAATTGATCAGTTTGTCCATAGTCCACAAACTTTTGTGGCAGCATAGCCAATTTATGAAGGAGTATCGAGGAACGGCAAGTTTGTTCCAAATTACTCGATTCCAAGCAATTTTCTGATTTCTGGTGCGAATATCCGACCAAATACATTTGACTTTAGTTAAAGAAATAGGAGTATTACCCCAGTGCACACAATCCTGATTCAAGGAGTTTAAAGGTGTAAGGTAGTTAAAAATGCTCCTCCAATTGATGATAATTTGGTGATTGGAAATTGGGAGCCTCCAAGAGTCATTGAGAATGATGTCAGCAACCACAGCTTCCTTTCCTAGACCAGATTCAAGAATGATTGGGTCATCAACAGATTTGGCTAGAGGTTGTGAGTTGTGCCACGGATCAAACCACAGGCTCACGCTTGATCCATCACCAATAGAATAAAAGATGAACTGCTTGGCTGTGGATCTAAGGGCGAGGATTTTCCTCCAAGTCCAAGAGGACTGAGCAGTAACCTTCATATTCCAAAAGTTGGATTTTTTAATAACAGTATTACGAATCCATAAAACCCATAAAGATTGAAACTGAGGTTTTAAGAGAAGCCAAATCCTTAACAGTAAATGGGCACGGTTCCATTCCCTCGTACATTTAAAGTCTAAGCCACCCTCGTCCCTAGGAGAACAAATCTTCGTCCAGGCAACTTTGGCCCCGTGTTTGCTAAGAGTAGCACCTTTCCATAAAAAACTGGTGAAGATACTTTGGAGTTTCTTATGGATGTAGCTGGGCAACAAGAAATGTTGAGTCCAAAAAGATTGAATTGAAAAGAGAACCACCTTGATAAGCTGCATTCTACCAGCATATGATAGAAATTTCGAAGTCCAAGAAGCAATTCTGCTTGTAATTCTGTCCACTAGTGTATCACAGTCTCGTGCCCGCAGCCTAGAAGAGATTAGAGGAACTCCAAGGAACTTTACAGGGAGAACACCCTGCGGAAAACCTAGGATCTGGAGAATCTGAACCTTGCTGTGATCATCAACCCCTGAGAGGAAGCAAAGACTCTTTGAGGTGTTAATGTTTAAACCAGATAATTGAGCAAAAATATCCAGAGCTCACTTGAGAGTGCAGACTGAAGGTATATCTCCTTTAGAAAACATAAAAAGATCATCTGCAAAACAAAGGTGCGTTAGATTAATGACCTCAGCTTTCCAATGAAATGAAAATTCGCGAGACTTCTCAATCTCCAAATTGGTAATAGAAGTGAGAAACTCCATAGCCACTACAAAAAGGAGCGGAGATATGGGGTCACCCTGTCTTATACCCCTATTGCCCTTGAACTGTCCACAAAGAGAGCCATTAACTTTAACTGTGTAAGAAACAGTGGATATACATTCTCTAATCCAGTAGCAGAATTTTGGTGGAAATTTTAAGTGCCTTAATGCAGCTAAGATAAAATTCCATTTGAGGGAGTCAAAAGCTTTTTGGAGATCAATTTTCAGAGCACACCTAGGAGGGCCTTTATCCAGATGGTAATTTCTCACAATGTCTTGGGCAATGAGGATGTTATCTCCAATATTCCTATTAGGAACAAAAGCAGCTTGAGATGGAGAGATAATGGCAGGAAGAACCTTTTTCAATCGCGTGGCCAAAATTTTTGAGATAATCTTGTAAACAACTGTGCAGCAGAATATAGGTCTAAAATCATGCATAGAGGAAGGGTGAGCAAGCTTAGGAACCAAAGTGATAGAGGTATTGTTGAAATTTCCAAGGGGGCAGCCCTTGTTGAAGAATGCCAAAACCGCAACAATAACGTCCTTACCAATGGTATCCCAAGAGAGGGTTAGAAATTCAGCATTGAATCCATCAGGACCTGGGCTCTTATTTTTTTTCAAAGATTTGAAGGCCAATAAAACCTCATCCTCATTGACACTTTCATTCAGATAGTAGAAATCCTCTTGGCAAATGGATCCGTGAACCGGTAGCGAGCTGAGGTCCATAAACTGATCATCAGTGACATGACTAAGAATATTTCTAAAATGTTTTATAGCAACCTTCTGTACTCCATCGTGCCCATGAATAAATTGTCCAGAATCATCCTGAATCAGAAAGATTTTATTAACATTCCAATTTGATTTAAGTTTGTAGAAGAAAAACTTATTGTTCTTATCCCCTTCATTAAGCCACTTAACCCGAGATTTCTGCTTGAGAAAGCATTCTTCTCTGTCTTGGGCAACAGATAAAGCGAGAGAAAGGGAATGCTGCTTCTCAAGAAGAGTAGGATCCAAAGGATGAGAAATCAGATCAGATTGCACTTGATGAAGGTCAGAAGTTAATTGCTTGACACAAGTGTGAACATTGCCAATGGATTTGTTGAGGTTAATCAAGAGCTGTTTAGTATTCTGGAATTTTGTCCAAAGCTGCTGCAGAGGGTTGCCTTGGACATCCATCTTCCATGCATTTTGAATAGCATCATTAAACCCCTCTAAACCAGCCATAAAATTGAAGAACTGGAAAGGCTTCTTGACTCGCTGAGCATGTATGTCTAGGTAAACAATCATGGGAGTATGATCCGAAGGACCTCTTGTGTGGAAAAGAGCTTGAGAGTGAGGGAGTTGAGACAACCAATCAGGGTTAATTAAAACTCTATCCAGCTTTTTATAGATAGGATTTGTGACCTGCGAGTTCCACCAAGACAGATGCGTGCCAGTTGCACATAAATCCGATAAGGAGCAGGTCCCCAGGCAAGATTTAAAGTCATACATCCCACCAGACAAAGAGCAATTTCCGCCTAAAACTTCCAAAGGGGAAATGACTTCATTGAAATCTCCAATAACACACCAAGGAACACCACCACAAAGAGAGGTTAAATTCTGCAGTTCAGCCCACAACAGCCTTCTATCTGAAGGAGTATACAGCCCATAGGCAAAGGTAACCAAAATGTTACAAGTAAGAGATATAGAAAAAACTTTACAATGTATGTGCTGGGAGGAAGAAGATAAGATATCTACAGACCAAAGGGTGGTGTCCCAACCAACCCAAATCCTCCCGTTAGGGTGATGGAGATAATTATAGAACCAATGCCAACTCTCATTAATAGAACAAGAAATAGACTGAGCTTTGGGAGATTTAACTCGAGTCTCAAAAAGACCAACAAAAGATAGGTTGAACTTCAAAAATAAGTTCTTAACATTACGCACGGTTGGCAATTGGTTTAGACCCCTAACATTCATACCACAAAAAGCTGACATAAAATTAAGTAGGTAGTTTGGAGGAACTACCTCCTTTCTTCTTCTTATTTTTCCTACGAGAGGAGTCTTGGCTAGGAGGCAAAAAAAGAGTTGAAGCAGATTTTAGCTCCTTCCCATCAATATTTATTATCTTGGAAGCAAGGTTGTCTAAGAGTAGCGGAGGAGATAGATCAGAATCCGACCCAAGCAGATCATGAACACTATTGACATCCTTATGAACTACAGTTTCAAAATCACCTTCAAGAGCTTTAAATGTATTAATATCAGCTACTCCTACCGTAGCTGGACAATCTAGGGGTTCAACCACCTTTAGACCCTTTGTAACAGGCTTCCACTCCTGAGAGTCAATAAGAACACCTTTTCGTTTGTCCACATTAGTGGGCGTGGGAGCAGTAGGAGGAAGCTTCTTGTCCACGCATGGCACATTTGTATCCTTTGGAACCCATTTATAATTTGCATATGGGCAGCGGAATTGTGAGTGTCCAAACACATTGCAGTGACAACATATGGGAGGTTTGTGTTGATATTCAACTTTGACCAATTCAGGAAGCACAACTGTTGAATCATCTTTCAGGACCGTAACCGGAAGAGATTTTGGAAAAGATGATGAAACATCTACTTGAATGCATACTCTTGCATAACTCATTGGCTCCAATCTTGAAGTGGCCCTGTCTAGAATTAAAGGTTTACCAATCCCTGAAGCTAGATAACTTAAACCTTCCAAGGTCCAATAAGAAATTGGAATATCGTGAAACTTCACCCAAATGGGAGCAACAGTGCATTTCTCCTCAGTAGTTTCAGCTCCTTCACGCCAATGCTTTAAATTAATCAGCTTGTTTGCAATGTACCAAGGACCAGAAGCAAGGAGGTTGTCACGTCCCAAAGAGCTGGAGAACTTGAAAATAAATCTGCCCTTATAGACAGTGAGCTTCTCAAACCCGAAAGAGGTCCAATGCCTTTTAGCAAAAGCTTCCACAACTAAAAAAGAAGGTTTAGAATGCAGGAAATACCCCTCTAAACTGTACCTCCACCTATCAGCACCTTTTCTCAAAATCTCAGCAGGCGGATTGATAGAAATAGACCCATCAAGAGCAGTGGGAGGATAGAAAATAAGTTCCGAATGCTTACCTTCCTTAGAGACGACATTGCTCCAGGATAAGGTCTCATTTTCCTGCTGCAAAACCAGCTTAGACTCAGCAATACACTTAGGTGCAGAAACTCCCTCATCTACCGAATCACAGGACACCACATTTGCAGCTGAATCACATCTAGGACTGTTTTCCTTAGAAGATGATTTTGATGGAATACACCCATCCTTCAAGAAATCATTCACATCATTAAAATCCCAACCAAGAGCCTTGATGAAATTAATCAAATCTTCACTCTTCTGACGCTCTGCTACAGCAGAAACTCTGTCATTCATGGTGAGTTGAGCAGCAGCCCTAAAAACTTCTGATGAGAGGGAGCAAGGAACAAATTCCCCCAATTCTCCTTCCTCCTCCTCTGAAACTACGAAAGAGGGAACACCAGAAACCATATGAATAGGGGTAAGTTCCGAATCAGCCATAGAGATTAGCTCATCATGACCCGAACCAGCCATGAAAACCCAAAACAGAACAGAAAAGAACTGACCCGTGCGCAGGAGGAACCTACTGAACCGAAACAGGAAGAGAGAGAAAGCAGAAACGAGAAGAAGTCTAAGGAAGAGAGAGCAAGAAAGGGTTGCAGGTTAGGGTTTTAGGAAAAAAATTTAGGGGAACGGTAGAGAGAAGGGAGAGAAAAATTTTAGAGAGAGAGCCATTTTCTTTTTAACGATAAGTATATACTTGCCTTGGTCCTTAGCTAGTTTCTAATTTCAAAATACTGGTGTGTGAGAGGTTCTATAAAATATGATTGTTGGTATAACATGAGAAATCCATCTTTTGAAAAATAATATAAAACTGTGCATAAACAAGGGATGATCATCAGGGACTGAATTAATCATCCGTCAGAGGATGGTCTTTGATCATCAGGGGATGATCTCTAGACCATCAGGGGATAGCTTTCGACCATCAGCGGATAATTCACCCGTCAGGGAATAGTCATCAGGGGATGACTTACCCATCAGGGGATAATCTTGTTCATCACCAAACTCGTTAGGTGACAACTTGTTTAGCACCTAACTCCCCAAGTCATCGCTGAACTCATCAGTGGATGATTTGTCCAGCGCCAAACTCCTCGGTGGATAAATGTTCAGCGCTAAACTCACTTGTTCAGCGCCAAACCTGTAGGAGACAAAGCATATATGCTCATTAGAGACTAACATCATTAGTCATCAGTGACTAACTTTTACCCATCGGAGACTATTGACGTCATCAGAGACTAAACTTAGCCTGTCGGAGACTAACTTTATCTCATCAGAGACTAATGTTATTCCAGCAGAGACTAGCATTAACTTATCAAAGACTAATGTTATCTTATCAGAGACTAGCATTAACTCATTAGAGACTAATGTTATCTCATCAGAGACTAACATTAGAGCTTGTCTCCATTTCGATGGAAAGCCTTACTTGCATAAACTCAACTTAGGAAGCCTTATGAACATGAATATGCGTATGGATGCAGTCTTTCTTTCAAAGCTTTATTCCTTCTTGCAAACTTAGCACACACAGTTAATATTTCCGAACGTAAGAAAATAAAGGAGAGTACAAGGTTCTTACCTCTTCGTTTTAAAGGAAGAAAATTGAAAGCTTGTTTGCTCTAGAAAGGATAGTTCCTTGAAAGAAAGAACTTGAAATTTATGAAGATAGTGGGTTTAAAGAGACGTTTTTAGAGAAAGGTTTTAGAAAATAGATTAGAATTTTATCTCAGATGAGGTATTTATAGCAGGCTGAGATTAAGCCTTGAGATAAAATGATTGGTTAATCTGGTCGGTAAAACGGCTGCTCATCATAACACTTTAACAACTAATAACATATTAAGCAGCTGATGTCGTTCATGCACATAAACTTCATCAACTAATGACACACAAGCTGCTTATTAATGAAACAACAAACGTACCTATGAGATCATTTCCCTTATGTAAGCAATTCAAGTTATTTGAATGAAACTTGTTAACCTTCACACTTGTATTCCTTTAAGCAGCTTACGAACACTACTAATACAAAAATTATTGTCCCATTTCAGACATCCAAAATCATAATATTAACTCTACCCGTAAATAGGAAATTAATTCCTAATACAAAAATTTATAGACAAACAAATTTCCAGGTTGTCACACCGCGTATTCCCTAACGCCAGCCTCTGCAACCCCTGACACCAATGCTTCCTATTCTCGGCTAAGGTTCGAAGTTACTTAACTCCTTATTTACAGGCAAAGTAACTACAGGTTGACCAGAACTCCCTAATCAACATCCTGCATTTATATTAATGGAAAATAAATCTAAGGATAACTCCTTCAAAACAAGGTTTACTCTCCCACCCAAAGTTGCATCCATTTGTTCAACATTCAATGACCCCAATGGATCAGACTCATTAATGCCATAGCTGCTTTCATGGACCTGATGAACCAAGTTTTTAAGCCACATTTGGACAAGTTCAACATTGTGTTCATCGATGACATTCTCATATATTCCAAGACGGAAAAAGAATATGCAGAACATTTGAGGATGGAATTGGAGATGCTGAGGTGTGAAAGGCACTACGCCAAATTCTCAAAGTGCAAATTCTGGCTTCGAGAGGTGAAATTTTTGGGTCACGTGATCAATGAGCATGATGTGTCTGTGGACCCCACAAAGATTGAAGCTATCACTCATTGGCCACAACCAAAGATGCCTACTGAAGTACGAAGCTTCTTGGAATTAAAAGGCTACTATCGCAGATTCGTTCAGGACTTTTCAAAATTGGCAATTCCATTGATGAATCTAACAAGGAAGACAGTTGAGTATGCATGGACTCCAGGATGTGAAAAGAGCTTCCAAAAGTTAAAGAAGATGCTGACTACTGCACCAGTGTTGAGCTTACCAGATGAAAAAGGGGATTTTGGTATATACAGTGACACTTCACTAAATGGACTAGGAGCTATCTTGATGCAACACGACAAACTCATCGCCTGTGTATCTCGGCAATTAAAGAACTGCGAGAAATGATATCCAACTCATGACATGGAATTTGTTGCTATCGTCTTTGACTTAAAGATTTGGAGACATTACTTGTATGGGGAGAAATGTGAGATCTATACCGACCACAAAAGCCTGTAGTACATTTTTACACAGAAAGAGCTGAACATGAGACAAAGGTGATGGTTGGAGTTGATCAAGGACTATGACTGCTCAATCAACTATCACCCTGGTAAGGCAAACGTGGTGCCTGATGCACTAAGTAGATGGGAGAAATTTGACGTGATGACAGTTCAAGAAGAGGTAAGAATGGACTTAGAGAGATTACAACTGAACGTTATCATAACAAGGTAGAGACTAGAAATTGAGGAAGAAGTTAGAGCGAGACCGCAAATGTTGGACATAATCAGGGTAGCTCAAGAGGACTTTGCAAAAGAAAGAGAAAAGCTGATCAGAGGAGAAGATGGAAAATGTCGAATCCACAAAGATGGTTTAATGAGATTTGAGGACAGAGTCTGGATTCCAGCAAGGGTGGAGTTAAAAAGGGAGTTGCTGCAAGAGGCTCACAATTCCAGATTCTCTGTACATCCAAGAGGGACAAAGATGTATCAAGACTTGAAGCGGAACTTCTGGTGGCCGAATATGAAGAGAGAGATAGTCGAATGGGTCAGTACGTGCCTCACCTATCAAAGGGTCAAAGCTGAACATCAAAAGTCAAGTGGACTATTACAATCCTTGGATATCCCAGAATGGAAATGGTTATACATCACAATGGACTTCGTTGTTGGATTACCAGCAACACTGGAGGGAGCTAATGCAATATGGGTAATAGTGGATAGGTTAACTAAATCTACTCACTTTTTGCCTATCAAGGATAACTACAAGATGGATCAGTTAGTCAAGTTGTATGTGAAGGAGATTCTAAGTCGACATGGAGTACTAATCTAGATTGTGTTAGATCGCGATCCGCACTTCACGTCCAGATTTTGGTGCAACATTCAGGACTATTTGGGGACACGATTAGACATGAGTACTACATTCCACCCTCAGAGTGATGGATAATCTAAAAGGACAATTCAAACTTTGGAAGATATGTTGAGGGTGTGTTCATTAGACTTCTGTCACATCCGTGTCCCAAATTGCATATTCGTGAACATGCATTCCATTTGATATTTGACATTTGCATTTTTTTCATTGCATTAACAATAATATATCAGTCCATATAGATTAAGAATACATCATTTAGAAAGCAAGCATAATTAGAACGTTTTTAAAAGGAGAGTTAGGATATCAAAAATGCAGATTTCGTTTAAGGATTCGAGATGTGAGCAAAACTCAAATCGGAGAAGAATATGGTCCTTGGGTTCCTTTTATTGGAACTATGTTTTTATTTATTTTTGTTTCTAATTGGTCAGGAGCACTTTTACCTTGGAAAATCATACAATTACCTCATGGGGAGTTAGCTGCACCCACGAATGATATAAATACTACTGTTGCTTTGGCTTTACTCACGTCAGTGGCCTATTTCTATGCGGGTCTTAGCAAAAAGGGATTATAATTAGCGGGTATTATGAAGCTTTTGTGCCATTTTGCAATTTCATATTAGTTGAGACCCTTAGTAGAAAAAGTAGAAATCTGCACATCTTTTGGCTATATTAGGCTGCTGTCTTCAAGTCAAAAAAGAAATAAAAAGGGTGGGCAGCCTTGTTTGACCAAACCAAGCACCTTGCCACCTCATGCTTGATTTGGACTAAACAAGAACCCACTAGAACTTGAGGGACTGATCTATTTTCGGTTGAGGACCCTTAGGAAGGCTGGAGAACACTTAGAGGGACTAAAACCGTAGGCAAGAGCAGGGGAGAGCAGATTTCTAGCATAGCAGATTTTTAGCATAGCAGATTTTGCTCAGTTGTGCAGTTTTTGCAGCTGATCAAGTGAGTTCTTCCCTTCCATTCTTTTGTGTTTAATAACCTGCACTTCAGTAGCATATTGGAGTTATTAGCTGTTAATGAAATAGAGTTTACATATTGATTCAGTTGGCTAGAAAAGTAGCTTGCTGCTGCACTTAGTTTCTGCTGAAATTAGCTTGTTGTTGCTGCTGAAATTAGCTTACATCATGCATCATAGCCATGTTTCATGCATATAGATTGGTACTTATGCATGGTGAATGAGTTTTAAACATGTCAATATGTGCTATAGGAGAAGAGAACTTCGGGGGCAACGAGAGGGGAGGTCAACAGCGTTAGTTTCGCTGAATTTGTGAGTAAACCCATGGTATACTTATGTGTTATATTTGTGTATCTTGGATGATATCTGATACTTATGTGTTATATTTGTCTATATGGGATTACTTGCTGTGTTTGATGAATTAAATGTGTAATTGACAGTTTGGTGTACAAGCTGAAAATATGTGCTATTGGTAATTGTAATGATCCGAACTATATTTGGAATATTATCAATATGAGGAATTATGTATATGAGCTATTGGTACTAAATTGAAATGAGAACTATATGTATATTGTGCATTTGAATTCATATGACTTAAAGGAAATGGTATGGCTGATATGTTCAGGTATTTGCAAATATATTGGTTACATGAAAAATAGGTGGACTAAGTGTTGTGCGAGGTGAAAACCCGTATGAGCCACCTCTGGGATCCATTCTATCATACTGGCTGGCCAGCAATTTATTTGATTAAACCTACGGGTTCATACTGTTGGTTATTGGAAAGATCTTTGTGATCTGTATACAGGAATTCCCGGGGCAATACTCTGACATATCGAGCCATTACCGGAAAAAGAAAAGAATATAGCATTGCATATTTGATATATCTGGACTGATTTGAGTTATATGAATTATATATGTAAATTGCATGATATGTGTGGGGTTTACTCATTGAGTCGACTCATATAAAGCGCTAAATGTTTCAGGTTGTGCAGTATAGTTTTTGAGCTGTTTTGCAGCTTTGTGCATACTTCGACGCGACAGAGGTCGAGAAGCCGTGATCACACTCTCTCTCTCCAGTCCATTTGCGCATATAGTTTTTCTTAGAATGTATATTTCAGGGCTGATTAGGATTTTGGCTTGTAATGTATAAAGATATGTTTTGTATAATAGGTTGTGTTTATGTTGTTTAGAAGTGTCTAATATTTCAGATCGTTTGATGTTGAATTTAATGACTTGTTGAATATGGTATTTGAAATGTAATTGCTGTTTATTTGTTATTCCAGTTGGGTCTCTACAACTTCGGTGATAACTGGGATGAACACCTACCTCTCATTGAATTCGCCTACAACAACAGTTTCCATGCAAGCATCGGCATGGCCCCGTTTAAAGCCTTATATGGTAGGAAGTGCAGAACACTGCTATACTGGAATGAAGATAGAGAAAGGCGACTTGAGGGACCAAAAATGAAAGGCGACTTGAGGGACTAGAAATGGTTCAGCAGACTGAAAATGCAATTAGAGTCATCAGACAGAGAATGAAAGCTACACAGGACCGACAGAAGCAGTACGCAGACTAGCATCAGAAGGATCAAACATTAGAAGTCTGAGGTCACACTCTACTGAAAATTTCGCCATGGAAGGGCGTCATGCGTTTCAGACAAAAAGGGAAACTGAGCCCCCGCTAGATTGGGCCTTTCGAAATACTCTAACGCATTGGTGAAGTAGCTTACCAATTGGCACTACCCCCAGCCTTGGGACACGTGCATGATATTTTTCATGTGTCAGTACTTCGACCCTATAAAGGGGATCACACTGGCATCATTGATTACCAACCAATTGAGCTTCAGCCAGATTTGCGCTTTGAAGAGATTCCAGTGCAAATCCTGGATTGACAAGTTAAGATTATAAGGAATAAGGAAATTCCCTTTTTGAAAGTACTATGGAGAAATCACAATGTTGAAGAAGCAACGTGGGAATTAGAAGAAACGATGATGTAAATTCTTTAAGCAACTAAAACAGATTGATCCGTTAGTGTTGATTTCCCAGTGATTGATTTCTTTTCGGAGTCTTCCTAAAGTTATTTTCTGCAATCTGTGTTTGATCCTACCAGATCAAATACATCATCTTGGTATCAGAGCCTTGGTGGCGAGTTGTTCTTAATTTAACCTATCATCTACAACGTAATGGCTGGAGAAGAAGAACAAATTTTTCCATGGGGACTTACCATGGAGCAAGCACAAAACTTGCGCCGAGATAGGCAAATCAATGACCTGACCGAAAAGATGAACGAGATCTTAGCCAAATTAGATCGGAGAAACCCTTCTACAAGTCCACACAGAAGTACTAGATTTGTTCGCACTTCGAATTCAGAAGGAGAAGAAGTGGCTAGACCAGTATCCCGGAGACAGAGAGACAACACTAATGATGACAAGGGTTTACGCCTTGATATATCACAATTTGATGGCAATATGAAGCTTGAGAAATTCCTGGAATGGCTGCAACGTGTTGAGAGAGTCTTCGAATATAAAGACTATGATGACCACAAGAGATTCAAGGTGGTTGTGTTGAAGTTCACAGGTTATGCTAATCTGTGGTATGAAAACTTGAAGAACAAGAGAAGAAGAGAAGGCAAGGCACAGATTAGGTCTTGGGAAGCCTTGAAGAGCAGAATGAAGAAACGATTCCTACCCACAGACTACATACAGGATGTGTTCTTGAAATTACAAAGTTTCAAACAAGGGGCACTGTCGGTGGAAGAATACACGGTGGAGTTTGAGAAACTCACCATGTTATGTGATCTTGAAGAAAGGGCAGAACATAAAATTGCTCAGTTCTTAACGGGGCTGAACAATAATATTGCCGAGAGGGTGAAATTACAACCCTATTACTCCTTTGAAGAGGTATGCAAGGTGGCCATGAGAGCTGAGAAGCATGCCAAGACCAAGGGCAATAGTTATTCCCGACTAGTGACTAAGATAATTTATAGAGGCAGAAACAAAAGGAGAAACGAGGCACCATCTACGCCGAAATTCACTCCTACCTTTAACAAGTTTAAGAAGGACAAAGGTAAGGCTTCTACATCATTGGCGACAGAAAATAGATGAATTTGCTTCAAGTGTAAAGGCTACGGACACATGCAACGTGATTGTCCTAGTAACAGAGTGATGACTCTCCATGATGTCGAAGAGATTGAGGCATCCTATGCTTCTAGGGACAGAGAAATACTTAAAGAAGAGGAGTCAACTAGTTGGAGAGAAACTGAAGATGATTTCGAGGTTGATTCTGAAGAAGAGCCTGAAACTCATGGTTAGCAATTGATAGTCTAGAGATTATTGCAAACCAAGCCAGTCCCATTGCAAGCTGACCAAAGGGACAGAATCTTCATGACCAGGGTGTTGGTGAAAGACAAATTATGTAACGTGATCATAGACACTTGAAGTTGTACTAACATGGTATCTACAACGTTAATCGATAAGTTGAATTGGCCAACAACACCCCATCCTAAACCATACAAGTTACATTGAATGAGTAATGGAGGAGAAGTTAAAGTGAAAGCAAGCACTGATTTCTTTTGAAATTGGCAAATTCAAGGATCAGGTGTTATGTAATGTTTGTGTTATGGATGCATGCCACATACTGTTGGGAAGACCATGGCAGTATGACAGATTTGTCAAGTACGATGGCAGGACAAATGTATACATTGCCAAGGTAGGCAATAAGAAGACGTCTCTGAAACCTTTATCCTTTTTTGGTGCACGTAAGGAGAGTTTAATGGTGACAGAAAAGCAATTCAAGGCTAAATTGGCACAAGAGAGACAGGGCTATTTGTTGATTGCTATTAGGTTTCAAGCTGAGCAAGTTTAGGGGAAAACAAATAGAGCCTTGGAAGAATTATTGTCAGAATTCCAGGATGTGTTTCCCGAAGATTTACCGCCAGGTTTACCACCTATTAGGGGGATTGAACACCAGATTTATCTGATCCCAGGTGCATCACTACCTAACAAAGCAGCTTACAGATGTAACACTCAGGAGGCTCAAGAAATACAGAGGTAGATTGAGGAACTAATGGAAAAGCATGAGTCCTTGTGTTGTTTCAACCTTGGTGGTACCAACGAAGGATGGAACATGGAGGATGTGCATTGATAGTAGGGCAGTGAACAACATTACTATGAAGTACAGATTTCCAATTCCAAGATTGGATGACTTGCTGGATGAGTTGCATGACTCAGTGATATTTTCCAAGATTCATCTACGAAGTGGCTATCATCAAATCAGAATGAGGGAAGGTGATGAATGGAAGACAACATTCAAGACAAAAGTGGGTTTGTATGAATGGTTGGTCATGCCTTTTAGACTTAGCAATGCACCAAGTACCTTCATGAGGCTAATGAATGAGGTACTAAAGCCCTTCTTGGGAAAATTTGTTGTGGTGTATTTGGATGATATACTTGATATAGCAAAAGCATAGAAGATCATCTTAAACACTTAAGATTCGTGTTTGAAATGTTGAGGAAGCAAAAGCTATACGCCAAGTTAGAGAAGTGTTACTTCTTGGTGCCTAGCGTAACCTTCCTAGGCTATATAGTTTCTAGCGATGGAGTTTCGGTTGATCCATCAAAAGTGGAGGCTATCAAATCGTGGCCAATACCAACGACAGTAACAGAAGTAAGATCTTTCCATGGACTTGCTTCGTTCTACAAAAGGTTTGTTCGAAATTTCAGTAGTGTGGTTGCACCCATTACTTAATGCATAAAGAAAGGAAAATTTGAGTGGACGGAAGCTGCTCAAAAGGCGTTTGAAAAGGTGAAGGAACTGCTGTGCAACACACTAGTCTTAGCTCTACCAGATTTTTCAAGTCCTTTCGAAGTAGAGTGTGATGCAAGTGGGGTGGGTGTAGGGGCTGTCCTAGTACAGAAGAAGAGGCCTATTGTGTACTTTAGTGAAAAGTTGAATGGAGCAAGGCTTAACTATTCGACCTATGACAAAGAGATTTACGTAATAGTGAGAGCACTTGACCATTGGAGTCATTATTTACGTCTAAGTCATTTCATATTGCATTCCGAACATGAGGCTTTGAAGTACATTCACGGACAGCAAAAACTTAATCCTCGTCACGCCAAGTAGGTTGAGTTTTTACAATCTTTTAATTTCTCTTTCAAGCATAAACAGGGAAAGGACAATGTGGTGGCTGATGCATTGTCACGGAGATACACCTTGTTGGGCGTCCTAAGTTCAAAATTTCTTGGTTTTGAATTGATTAAAGAATACTACAAGCTGGACGTTGACTTCCAACCAATTATTAAATCGTGTTCACGAGGAACTACTGGTAGTTATGTGATTCAAGATGGGTTTCTGTTTAAAGGAAACTGTTTGTGCATTCCATCGTGCTCGATTCGAGAGTTGTTGATAAGGGAAGCTCATGGTGGAGGATTAGCTGGACACTTTGGCATTACCAAGACTTTGGCAATATTACAAGAGCATTTTTATTGGCCAAAGATGCAGGGTGATTTAACCGATATTATTGCGAGATGTGCTACATGTCAAAAGTACATTCCATCAGGGTCTTTATTCTCCATTACTGGTACCAGATTCTCCTTGGGAAGATGTGTTAATGGATTTTATAGTTGGATTGCCACACACACAAAGAGGCAATGATTCGATTTTGGTTGTGGTGGATCAGTTTTCAAAGATGGCACATTTTCTGGCTTGTCATAAAACTAATGATGCTTCTCGAGTGGCTAACTTACATCTGAAGGAAGTGGTTCAATTGCATGGGATTCCAAGAACCATAGTCAGTGACGGAGATACAAAGTTCATGAGTTACTTCTGGAAGACACTATGGAAACTGTTGGGCACTAAGCTATGTTTCAGCACTTCACTTCATCCTCAAATGGATGGGCAAACTGAAGTGACCAACAGAACTTTAGGAGTCTTGCTGCATGGGTTGGTGAGCAAAACTACAAAAGATTGGGATGTAGCTTGCACATGCCGAGTTTGCATACAATAGATCTCCTACTTACGCCACAAAACATTCACCTTTTGAAGTGGTATACGGTGAGAATCCTAGGATCCCAGTGGATTTAATTTTTTTGCCAAAAGGTGAGTATGTCCATTCTGATGCGAAAGAGAAGGCTCAAGCTATGATGAAGTTACATGCACAAGTACAAGCCAGAATTGAGAAAGTAAATGCAAGGTACAAAGCTCTAACCAACAAGCATCGTAAACAACCTGACTTCCAAGTGGGTGATCTCGTTTGGTTGCATCTGAGGAAGGAAAGGTTCCCTAACTTGCGTAAGCATAAGTTAATGCCTCGGTCGGAGGGTCCTTTCAAGATTGTTGAAAAGATTAACAAAAATGCTTTGGAGTTGCCAGGAAATTATGGTGTAAGTGAGACCTTCAACATCGGTGATTTGGCTCCTTATATTCATAATGACGATGCGGCTCAATTGAGGACAATTGTTTCTGAAGAAGAGGAGGATGATCCGTTGGAGTCATTGAGTGCCAAACAAATGGATGCAGCTTCGGACGAAAGAATAAATCTTGCTTGGAAGGAAATATCCTCAGATTTATTCGCTATTAATGCAGTTGCGGGATGTTGGTTAGGAAGTGCTTGTCAACCTGTTGTTACTTTACTTATTAATAATGGGTTAAGCAAGTTTGGGACTTAGCCGAGAGTTAGTCATCAGAGACTGGCGTTAGGGGATGCTTCTGGCATCAGGGAATGTTTGGGCATCAGGGACTAAGGATGATGTCATCAGCGGATTTGTTTATTACATCGAAGATTACTCCTGACATCATCATCAACGGATAAATTGTACATCGGAGACTAGTTTAGTTATCAGAGACTAATTTAACTCGTCAGGGAATACTTAGTCCCTGACAGCCTATCTCATCCGTCAGGGGATGATTTAGTCTCCGATAATGTATTTGATCCGTCAGGGGATAATTAGTCTCTGATACTCAATTATCCACTGACGGGTGCGGTTGTTTTATTTCTTATATTTTATTATTTTCCGTATGAATTTTAGTGATCGTTCCCTATTTAAAATAAGTTTGTTATTTTTCCTTATTAGATTAGATTTCTTTCCTTGGTAATATTCTTTCCAATTAGGATTAGGTTTTATTGATTATTCAGCTTATAAATAGTTGTCCATAATGTATGGAAGATTCAGACTTTGATTAATAAAATTGTGTGAGTTTTTACTTATGATTATCCTAAAAGTTGGTGGTTAATTCCTTTATACTTTAATAACTGATTTGTTTTAGCTTGCGGGTGATTAAATTCTTTAAGCAACTAAAACAGATTGATCCATTAGTGTTGTTTTCCCAGTGATTGATTTCTTTACGAAGTCTTCCTAAAGTTATTTTCCTCAACCTGTGTTTGATCCTACCAGATCAAATACATCAGCTTCCATAGTGTCTTCCAAAAATAACTCATGAATTTGGTGTCTCGATCACTGACTATGGTTCGTGGCACACCATTCAATCGAACTACATCTCTCAGGTACAAATCAGCCACTCTAGACGCATCATCAGTTTTATGACAAGCCATAAAGTGCGCCATTTTGGAAAACCTATCCACCACAACCATTATTGAATCATTACCTCTTTGAGTACGAGGCAATCCCACAATGAAGTCCATGGCTACATCCTCCCATGGAGAATTCAGAACAGGCAAAGGAGTATATAACCCCTGATGAAACGTGTTCTTCGCTTTTTGACATGTCGCACATCGCACAATCACCCCAGTAACATCTCGTTGCATTTTTGGCCAAAAGAAATGTTCTTGTAATATCGCTAATGTTTTAGTGATGCCAAAATGTCCAGCCAAGCCCCCTCCATAAGCTTCTCTTACCAATAATTCTCAAACTGAACAAGATGGAATACACAAACAATTACCTTTAAACAAGAATCCATCTTGAAACACGTACTCTCCGTTAACTCCCCGTGCGAACGATTCAATTATCGGTTGGAAATCAAGGTCCAGCTTGTAGTACTCCTTGACTAATTCAAACCCAAGTAGTTTTGAACTCGGTACACCCAACAAAGTGTATCTTCTTAACAATGCATCAGCCACCACATTGTCCTTCCCCTGTTTCTGTTTTGAAGAGAAATTAAAAGATTGTAAGAACTCAACCCATTTAACATGACGAGGATTCAGTTTATGTTGCGCGTGTACTTCAAAGCCTCATAGTCTAAATGCAATATAAAGTGACTCAGACGCAAATAGTGACTCCAATGGTCAAGTGCTCTTACTCTTGTGTAAAACTCTTTGTCATAGGTCGAATAGTTAAGCCTTGCTCCATTCAACTTTTCACTGAAGTAAGCAATAGGCCTCTTCTTTTGCACTAGGATAGCCCATATACCCAATCCACTTGCATCACACTCTACTTCGAAAGGACTTGAAAAATCTGGTAGAGCTAAGACTAGTGTGTTGCACAGCAGTTCCTTCACCTTTTCAAACGCCTTTTGAGCAGCTTCCGTCCACTCAAATTTTCCTTTCTTTTTGCATTAAATAATGGGTGCAACCACACTACTGAAATTTCTAACAAACCTTTTGTAGAACGAAGCAAGTCCATGGAAAGATCTTACTTCTGTTACTGTCGTTGGTACTGGTCAAGATTTGATAGCCTCCACTTTTGATGGATCAACTGAAACTCCATCGCTAGAAACTATATAGCCTAGGAAGGTTACTCTAGGCACCAAGAAGTAACACTTCTCTAACTTGACGTATAGCTTTTGCTTCCTCGACATATCAAACACCAATCTTAAGTGTTTAAGATGATCGTTTACGCTTTTGCTATATACAAGTATATCATCCAAATACACCAGAACAAATTTTCCCAAGAAGGGCTTTAGTACGTCATTCATCAGCCTCATGAAGGTACGTGGTGCATTGCTAATACCGAAGGGCATGACTAGCCATTCATACAAACCCACTTTTGTTTTGAATGTTGTCTTCCATTCGTCGCCTTCTCTCATTCAAATCTAGTGATAACCACTGCGAAGATCTATTTTGGAAAACACCGTTCCATGTAGCTCATCCAGCAGATCGTCTAGTCTCAGAATTGGAATTTTGTACTTGATAGCAATGTTATTTACTGCTCTACTATTAATGCACATTCTCCATGTGTCATCCTTTTTTGGTACCACTAAAGTTGGTACAGCACAAGGACTCATGCTTTCTCATACATAATCCCGCTCCATCAATTCCTCAATCTGTCTCTGTATTTCTTAAGCCTCCTGAGGGTTAGATCTATAAGCTTCCTTGTTAGGTAATGATTCACCTGGAATTAGATCAATCTGGTGCTCAATCCCACTAATAGGTGGTAAGCCTGATGGTAAGTCTTCAGGAAACACATCCTGAAATTCTGTTAATAATTCTTCCAAGGCTCCATTTGTTTTCCCCTGTACTTGCTCAGCTTGAAACCCAATAGCAATCAACAAGTAGCCCGAACCCTCTTGTTCCAGTTCAGCCTGCAATTATTTTTCAATCACCATTAAACTCTCCTTGCGTGCACCCAGAGAGGATATAGGCTTTAGGGCCGTCTTCTTATTGCCTACTTTGGCAATGTATACATTTGTTCTGCCATCATACTTAACAAACCTGTCATACTGCCATGGTCTACCCAACAGTATGTGGCATGCATCCATAACACAGACATCACACAACAGTTGATCCTTGAATTTGACAATTTCAAAAGAAATCAGTGCTTGCTTTGTTACTTTCACTTCCCCTCCATCACTTAGCCAATGTAATTTGTATGGTTTAGGGTGGGGTGTTGTCGGCCAATTTAACTTGTCAACTAACATCGTAAAGACCATGTTAGTGCAACTTCCGGTATCAATTATCAGATTGCACAGTTTGTCCTTCACTAGAACTCTGGTCATGAATATCTTATCCCTTTGGTCGACTTCCAATAGGACTGGTTTGGCTTGTAACAATCTCCGGACTATCAACTGCAAACCATGAGTTTTAGGCTCCTCTTCAGAATCAGCCTCGAAATCATCTTCAATTTCTCTCCAACTAGTTGACTGCTCTTCTTCAAGTGTTTCTCTCTCCCTAGAAGCATAGGATGCCTCAATCTCTTCGATATCATGGAGAGTCATTACTCTGTTTCTAGGACAATCACACGTTGCATGTGTCCATAGCCTTTACACTTGAAGCAAATTCGTCTATCTTTTGTCGCCAATGGCGTAGTGATGTAGGGTGTTTAAGCCTACAGCCTCGGATAAACTAAATCAACTTGTTGATGTACACACAAGAAGTCGATTTAGGGTTCTTGAACGAATCGCACGCTCAAGGCTATTCGAATCACACAAACAGGGTCTTGTTTATATCACACAAACAATAAGAAATTACAGAATACTTCTAAATTTTATTAATCAAAAACTGGATCCTTTTTAACGTACAACATAAGCAGCTATTTATAAGCTGTGATTACAACCCTAGTCCTAATTGGAAAGAATAATACATTGGAAAGAAATCTAATCCAATAAGGAAAAACAACAAATCTATTAAAACTAGGAAACAAAGTTCAAAACAAATACGAAAATAAACAAAATACATGAGAAATATTAACTGAAACTGTCAGTGGATAATTAAGCTATCAGAGACTAATTATCCCCTGACGATCAAATTATACTGTCGGAGACTAACTATCCCCAGACAAGCAAATTATATTGTCGGAGACTAGATATCCTCTGACGGGTAAAGTTAGCTGTCGGAGACTAACATCCCCTGACGGTCGTAGTCTCTGATGTTGTAATGTATTCCCTGACGCCCGTAGTCTCCGATGTTATAAAGTATTCCCTGACGCCCGTAGTCTCCGATGTTATAAAGTATCCCCTGATACTTTCTTGGCCAAATCCCGGCTAAGCTTCAAACATGTTTGGCTCTAGTTTTGAAAGCAAAGTAATAACAGAATTATAAGCACCTTGCAAAGGATCAAAACACAGATTTGCCCAAGTCCAGGTTTCCTTTCTTTCTCCATAATCCTCCAAACATAATCCCAACGTCCGAAACTCTTCAAATGTCAAACCTGCTGTAATTGACAAGTTTGCTTCAAACTTCTTAGACCTGGATCTAGTAATTGGACCCTTAAGTCTGAGTTCACCGTCACCATCTGTTTCCTTCTTGTTCATGCCCACATCACGTAAAAGCCTTACCTTTGTCCTTCTTGAACTTGTCAAAGGTAGGAGTGAATTTTGGCGCAAATGGTGCCTCGTTCCTCCTTTCGCTTTTGCCTCATTCCACTGTTTTGTTTACTGGCTGTATATAATTATTTACCTTGGCCTTGACATGTTTCTCAGCTCTCATGGCCACCTTGCATACTTCTTCAAAGGACTAGTAGGGTTGTAACTCCACCCTCTCGACAATATTATTGTTCAACCCTATTAAGAACCGAGCAATCTTGTGTCCTGCCCTTTCTTCGAGATCACACAACATGGTGAGTTTCTCAAACTCCACTGTGTATTCTTCCACTGACAGTGCCCCTTGTTTGAAACTTTGTAATTTCAAGAACACGTCTTGTACGTAGTGTTAGAACAAAATAGCATCAAGTGTTTGTAGAGGGGAGCATGGGGGGGGGGGGGGGGGGGGGGTTCTCAAACATTTCGATCTTTAGAAAACTTGTTAAGCACTGATGGAAATAGCTACAATATCAGAAAAACTATAATGACTTTAAAATGAACACACAAGCATTCAAGTTAAAATAGTTGTATTAAAACTTGAAGTTTTTCTAGAAATCTGGTTAGTCACAAATATGATTAATCAGCTACAAATTCTGTAACAAGTTACAGCTTCTCTTTCACATTTACTAGCTACAATACTTCTTTGAATATTTTCTCACAAAAATGTTTCAAAGCTTCTCTAGCGTTTGTGTGCTTCTTAGTGTTGGTTGATCCGTTGGATATCCACTTCTTGTGTAATGAGAACTCTTTTGCATATATAGAAGATCAGTAGTTGAACTCACGTGCTTAGACGTGCTACTCTTTTCAACTTAGCCACATATATGTCACATTGATGTCCTTTAGGAACGATGTGTCAGACTGCTATTACTTTTGTTACTTCTTTTTCTTCCCCTAATCTACATGCATTTAATGATCGAGAGTTGTCATTGGACCACCAAACTTCAAGAAATATCTTTCCAGTTTATATCTCTTGCTTCTGTAACAAGCTTTATTGATTTGCGTGTAAGACCTAATGACGAGTGTATGCAGTCATAACTGTCCACTGATAGCAAGCCCTGATGTGGACTTGATCAGTGCTTCTGGATCCCCTGATGACAAGTCCTGTCTACGACTTGATCAGTGCTTCAAACTTCACTTGAGTTATCCAAGTGCTTCTTAATCCCCTGACGTTAAGACTCAAAGCATCCACTGATGGTTTCCACTGATGCAGTGTTGAGCCTTCCCATTGACGGGTTTCCCTGATGGGTTAGCTTGACACTGTCATACCTTGATGGGTTCCCCTAACAGGTTGGCATGTCATTGTCATGCCCTGATGCGTTCCCCCTGATGAGTTTGGCTTGCCACTGTCATACTGATCCGTTGGAGTCATTAGATGCCAATCAAACAGATGCAGTATCAGACGAAAGAATAAATCTTGCTTGGAAGGAATTATCCTTAGATTTATTTTCTATTGATGCATTTGCGGGATGTTGGTTAGGAAGTACTTGTCAACCTGTTGCTACTTTACTTGTTAATATTATTGGGTTAAGCAACTTCAGGATGTAGCCGAGAGTTAGTCATCAGAGACTGGCATTAGGGAATGCTTCTGACGTTAGGGGATGTTTAGGCATCAGGGACTAAGGATGATGTCATCAGCGGATCTTTTATCGCATCAGAGACTACGGCTGACGTCATCATCAACGGATAAGTTGTACATTCGGGACTAGTCTAAGTCATCAGAGACTAATTTGATCCGTCAGGGGATAATTAGTCCCCGACAGACTATTTCATCTGTCAGGGAATGATTTAGTTTCCGATAGTGTATTTGATTCGTCAGGGGATAATTAGTCTCCGACACTCAATTATCCACTGACGGGTACAGTTATTTTATTTCTCGCATTCTATAATTTTCCGTGTTTGTTTAGGTAATTATTTCCTATTTGGACTAGGTTGGTTATTTTCCTTATCAGATTAGATTTCATTCCTTTGTAATATCTTTTCCAATTAGGAGTAGGTTTTTATTCAGCTTAGAAATAGTTGTTCATAATGTATGGAGACTTCAGACTTTGATTAATAAAATTGTGTGAGTTTTTACTTACGATTATCCTGAAAGTTGGTGGTTAATTCCTTTATACTTTCACAACTGATTTGTTTTAGCTTGCGGGTGATTAAATTCTTTAAGCAAACTAAACAAATTGATCCTTTAGTGTTGATTTCCTGGTGATTAATTTCTTTACGGAGTCTTCCTAAAGTTATTTTCCGCAACCTGTGTTTGATCCTACCAGATCAAATACATCATCTTGGTATTAGAGCTTTGGTGGACGAATTGTTCTTGGCTTATTCTACAACCTATAATATAATGGCTGGAGAAGAAGAACAAATTATTCCAAGAGGACTTACCATGGAGCAAGCACAAAACTTGCGTCATGATAGGCAGATCAATGACCTAACCGAAAAGATAAATGAGTTACTAGCCAGGTTGGATCGAAGAAACCCTTCTACGAGTCCAAACAGAAGTACGAGATCTGTTCGCACTTCAGACTCAGAGGGAGAAGAAGTGGCTAGACCAGCGCCGCGAAGACAGAGAGAAAACGCGAATGATGACAAAGGTTTGCGACTTGATATTCCAGATTTTGATGGCAGTATGAAGCCTGAGAAATTCTTGGAATGGTTGCAACGTGTGGAGAGAGTCTTTGAATATAAAGACTATGATGACCACAAAAGATTTAAAGTGGTGGTATTAAAGTTCACAGGTTATGCCAACTTGTGGTATGAAAACTTGAAGAATAAAAGAAGAAGAGAAGGCAAGACACGCATTGGGTCTTGGGAAGCTTTGAAAAGTAGGATGAAAAAACGTTTCCTACCCACAGACTACATACAGGATGTGTTCTTGAAGCTACAAAGTTTCAGGCAAGGGGCATTATCAGTAGAAGAATACATGGTGGAGTTTGAAAAACTCATCATGCTGTGTGATCTTGAAGAAAGGGCGGAACATAAGATCGCTCGGTTCTTAACAGGACTAAACAACAATATTGCAGAAAGGGTGGAATTACAACCCTACTGGTCCTTTGAAGAAGTATGTAAGGTTTCCATGAGAGCTGAAAAATATGCGAAGGCCAAGGTCACTAATCAGGTGCGACCAGTAAACAAACCGGTGGAGAGAGGCAAAGTAGAAAGGAGGAACGAGGCACCACCCGCGCCGAAATTCACTCCTACCTTTGACATATTCAAGAAGGACAAAGGTAAGGCTTCTACACCATTGGCAACAAAAGATAGACGAATTTGCTTCAAGTGTAAAGGCTACGGACACATGCAACGTGAATGTCCTAGCAACAGGGTGATGACTCTCCATGATGTTGAAGAGATTGAAGCATCCTATGCTTCTAGGGAGAGAGAAACACTTGAAGAAGAGAGTCGAATAACTGTCTGGAGGCCGAAGATGATTTTGAAGCTGACTCTGAGGAAGAGCCTAAGACACATGGCTCACAGTTGATAGTCCGAAGATTATTGCAAGCCAAACCAGTCCCATTGGAAGCTGACCAACAGGATAAAATATTCATGACCAAAATGCTGGTAAAGGACAAACTGTGCAATTTGATAATTGACACGGGCAGCTGCACCAATGTGGTCTCTACTACATTGATTGATAAATTGAATTGGCCAACAACACCCCATCCTAAACCGTACAAATTACATTGGCTAATTGATGGAGGAGAAGTTAAAGTAACAAAGCAAACGCTGATTTCGTTCGAGATTGGCAAGTTCAAATATCAGGTACTATGTGACGTTTGTGTCATGGATGCATGCCACATACTGTTGGGAAGACCATGGCAGTATGACAGGTTTGTCAAGTATGATGGTAGAACAACTGTATACATTGCCAAGGTAGGCAATAAGAAGACGACCCTAAAACCTTTATCCTCTCTGGGTGCACGCAAGTAGAGTTTAATGGTGACTGAAAAACAATTCCAGACTGAACTGGAACAAGAGGGTCAGGGCTACTTACTGATTGCTGTCGATTTTCAATCTGAGCAGAAGCCAGAAGAGCCAAATAAAGATGTGGAGAAATTGTTGTTAGAATTCCAGGATGTGTTTCCTGAAGACTTGCCACCAGGTTTGCCACCTATCAGAGGATTTGAGCATCAGATCGATTTAATCCGAGGAGCATCATTACCAAACAAGGCAGCTTACAGATGTAACCCTCGAGAGGCTCAAGAGATACAGAGGCAGATTGAGGAGCTGATGGAGCAAGGCTATGTGAGGGAGAGCATGAGCCCTTGTGCTGTACCAACTTTGGTGGTACCAAAGAAGGATGGAACATGGAGAATGTGCATTGATAGTAGAGTAGTAAATAACATTACTATCAAGTACAGATTTCCAATTTCGAGACTAGATGATCTGCTGGATGAACTGCATGGTTCAACAGTGTTTTCTACGATTGATCTTCGCAGTGGATACCATCAGATTTGCATGAGGGAAGGCGACGAAGGGAAGACAGCCTTCAAAATAAAAGTAGGATTATACGAATGTCTTGTCATGCCTTTTGGCCTAAGTAATGCACCAAGTACCTTCATGAGGTTGATGAATGAGGTACTAAAATCTTTCTTGGGTAAATTCGTGGTGGTATACTTAGATGATATTCTAGTTTATAGTAAAAATATTGAAGATCATCTTAGACACTTGAGATTGGTGTTTGAAATGTTGAGGAAGCAAAAGCTATACGCCAAGTTGGAGAAGTGTTACTTCTTGGTACCCAGCGTAACCTTCGTAGGCTATATAGTGTTTAAGGATGGAGTTTCGGTTGTTCCATCAAAAGTAGAGGCTATAAAATCTTGGCCGGTACCAACGACGGTAACGGAAGTGAGATCTTTCCATGGACTTGCTTCATTCTATAGGAGATTTGTTAGAAATTTCAATAGTGTGGTTGCACCTATTACTGAATGCATAAAGAAGGGAAAGTTCGAATGGACGGAGGCTACTCAAAGAGCGTTTGAAAAGGTGAAGGAGTTGTTATGTGACACACCAGTGTTAGCTCTACCTGATTTTTCAAGTCCTTTTGAAGTAGAGTGTGATGCAAGTGGAGTTGGCATAGGAGCTGCCCTAGTACAAAAGAAAAGGCCCATTGCTTATTTTAGTGAAAAGCTCAATGGTGCAAGACTGAACTACTCTACTTATGATAAAGAGTTCTACGCAATAGTGAGAGCTCTTGACCATTGGAGTCACTATTTGCGGCCGAGTCACTTTATATTACATTTGGACCATGAGGCCTTAAAGTACATTCACGGTCAACAGAAACTAAACCCTCGACATGCTAAGTGGGTTGAGTTCTTGCAATCTTTTAATTTCTCTTCAAAACATAAACAGGGGAAAGACAATGTGGTGACGGATGCATTGTCAAGAAGATACACATTGTTGGGTGTATTGAGTTCAAAACTATTGGGGTTTGAATTGATCAAGGAGTATTACAAACTGGATGTGGACTTCCAACCAATTTTTGAATCGTGCTCACGGGGAACTGTTGGTAGTTACTTGTTCCAAGATGGATTTCTATTTAAGGGAAACTGTTTGTGCATTCCATCTTGCTCAATTCGAGAGTTGCTAGTAAGGGAGGCCCATGGAAGAGGATTGGCTGGACACTTTGTCATTTTTATTGGCCAAAGATGTAGGGTGATGTAACCGGTATAATCACGAGGTGTGCTACTTGTCAAAAAACGAAAAGTACGTTTCATCAGGGTCTTTATACTCCACTGCCGGTACCAGATTCTCCTTGGGAAGATGTATCGATGGATTTTATCATGGGATTATCTCGAACACAATGGGGTAATGATTCAATCATGGTGGTGGTGGATCGGTTTTCCAAGATGGCACATTTCCTAGCTTGTCATAAAACTGATGATGCATCTCGAGTGGCTGATATATATCTAAAAGAAGTGGTTCGATAACATGGGATTCCACGAACCATAGTCAGTGACCGAGATACCAAATTCATGAGCTATTTTTGGAAGACGCTATGGAAGTTGTTGGGCACTAAGCTGTGTTTCAGTACTTCACATCATCCTCAAACGGATGGACACACTGAGGTGACCAACAAAACTTTAGGAGTCTTGTTGCGTGGGTTGGTGAGCAAAACTACAAAAGATTGGGATGTCAAGCTTGCACAAGCCGAGTTTGCCTAAAATAGATCTCCTACCTACGCCACAAAACATTCCCCCTTTGAAGTGGTATACAATGAGAATCCTAGAATTCCAGTGATTTAATTCCTATGCCGATCCGTTGGAGACATTGGGTGATAAGCAGTCAGATGCAAATGTAAATCTTGCTTAGAATGAAATATCCTTAGATTTATTTTCTATCAATGCATTGGGGAAAGGTTGGTTAAGAGGGGTTTGTCAACCTGTGGTTACTTTACTTATTAATACTGAGTTAAACAACTTCGGGACTTAGTCGGGAAATAGTCATCGGATACTAGGCTAAGTGGTCATCGGGGACTAAGGAAATAGTCATCGGAGACTAATACTTTGTCAGAGACTAATTTCTGCATCGGAGACTACGGATGACATCACATCAGAGACTAATTTCTGCATCGGAGACTACGGATGACATCATCAGAGACTACTTAGTCTCCGACAGTTCAAGTCATCAGAGACTAACTAGTCTCCGATAGCCAAATTTACTCGTCAGAGACTACTTAGTCTCCGATAGCCAAAATTGCTCGTCAGAGACTAATTAGTCTCCGACAGCTAAATTAACCACTAATAGTTTCGGTTATTAATTTTCTTGTATTTTATTTATTTCCTTATTTATTTTGTATTTGTTTCCTAGTTTTAATAGGTTTGTTTTCTTTCCTAATTGGATTAAATTTCTTTCAAATGTATTATTCTTTTCAATTAGGATTAGGGATCTTAACAGCTTATAAATAGCTGCTCATGTTGTACAATAAGAGGGGAGTTGATTGATTAATAAACTTGTGTGAGTTTTTACTTACGTTTATCCGAAATTAGTGGTTAATTCCTTTATACTTTCACAACTGATTTGTTTTAGCTTGTGGGTGATTAATTTCTTTAAGAAAACTAAATAAATTGATCCTTTAGTGTTGATTTCTGGTGATTAACGTCTTTACGAAATCTTCCTAAAGTTATTTTTCCCGAAACCTGTGTTTGATCTCTCAGATCAAATACATCATCTTGGTATCAGAGCTTTGGTGGACGAATTGTTCTTGACTCATTCTACAACCTACAATCTAATGGCTGGGGAAGAAGAACAAATTATTCCACGAGGACTTACCATGGAGCAAGCACAAAACTTGCGCCGTGATAGGTAGATCAATGACCTGACTGAAAAGATGAACGAGTTACTAGCCAGGTTAGATCGAAGAAACCCTTCCACAAGTCCAAATCGTAGTGCAAGATCTACTCGCACTTTAGACTCAGAAGGAGAAGAAGTGGCCAGACCAGCACCGAGGAGGCAAAGAGACAATGCTGACGACGATAAGGGTCTGAGGTTAGATATCCCAAACTTCGATGGCAGCATGAAGCCTGAAAAGTTCTTGGAATGGTTACAAAGAATTGAGAGAGTCTTTGAATACAAAGACTATGATGACCACAAGAAGTTCAAGGTGGCAGTATTAAAATTCACAGGTTACACTAATCTGTGGTATGAAAACTTGAAGAATAAGAGAAGAAGAGAAGGTAAGGCACGGATTGTGTCTTGGGAAGCCTTGAAGGGTAGGATGAAGAAACGGTTCCTACCTACAGATTATGTACAAGATGTGTTCTTGAAACTACAAAGTTTCAAACAAGGGCCACTGTCGGTGGAAGAGTACACGGTGGAGTTTGAGAAACTCACCATGTTATGCGATCTTGAGGAAAGGGCAAAACACAAGATTGCTCGGTTCTTAATAGTACTGAACAATAATATTGTCGAGAGAGTAGAGTTACAACCCTACTAGTCCTTTGAAAAAGTATGTAAGGTGGCCATGAAGGCTGAGAAACATGCCAAGGGCAAGGTCAACAATTATATACGGCCAGTAAACAAAACGGTGGAAAGAGGCAGAAGCGAAAGGAGAAACGAAGCACCATCTGCGACAAAATTCACTCCTACCTTTGACAAGTTCAAGAATGACAAAGGTAAGGCTTCAACGCCATTGGTGACGGAAGATAGACGAATTTGCTTCAAGTGTAAGGGCTACGGACACATGCAACGTGATTGTCCTAGCAATAAAGTAATGACTCTCCATGATGTCGAAGAGATTGAGGCAACTTATGCTTCTAAGGAGAAAGAACCACTTGAAGAAGAGGAGTTGAATAACTGTGAAGTTGAAGATGAGTTCGAAGCTGATTCTGAGGAAGAACCCGAGACTCATGGATCACAATTGATCGTTCGAAGACTATTATAGGCCAAACCAGTCCCCTTGGAAGCTGACCAAAGGGACAAGATTTTCATGACTAGAGTGTTGGTAAATGACAAACTGTGCAACCTGATAATTGATACGGGTAGCTGCACCAATGTGGTCTCTACTACATTGATTAATAAATTAAATTGGCCAACATCACCCCATCCTAAACCATATAAATTACATTGGTTGAGTGATGGAGGAGAAGTGAAAGTAACAAAGCAGGCACTGATTTCTTTTGAAATTGTCAAATTCAAGGATCAAGTGTTGTGTGATGTCTGTGTCATGGATGCATGCCACATACTGTTGGGTAGACCATGGCAGTATGACAGGTTTGTTAAGTATGATTACAGAACAAATATATACATTGCCAAGGTAGGCAATAAGAAGATGGCCCTAAAACCTATATCCTCTCTGGGTACACGCAAGGAGAGTTTAATGGTGACTGAAAAACAATTGCATGTTGAACTGGAACAAGAGGGTCAGGGCTACTTACTGATTGCTGTCGATTTTTTTTTTTTTTGTTAAATTGGGAATGAAAAAGAAAGAAACATAAATAACGAGGGGCATACCCCCCGGCCTACTAGCACAGGACGCTAGCTAGGGAGAACCAACACTAAGCAAGAAAAAACATCTAACAAGATTACGAAACTATAACCAGGAGGACACCCCTGCTACAGCAATGACAGAAAATCGAACACCAAAGCAACAAGGAAGCAACAGCAGAACAACACTGTAGCAACAGAAGCAGTCGGTTTTCAATCCGAGCCGAAGTCAACAAAACCAAACAAAGACGTGGAGAAATTGTTGGGAGAATTTCAGGATGTGTTCCCTGAAGACTTACCACCCGGTTTGCCACCTATCAGGGGAATTGAGCATCAGATTGACTTAATCCCAAAAGCATCATTACCAAACAAGGCAGCTTACAGATGTAACCCCCAGGAAGCTCAAGAGATACAGAGACAGATTGAGGAGTTGATGGAACGAGGTTATGTACGAGAAAGCATGAGTCCTTGTGTTGTTCCAACTTTGGTGGTACCAAAGAAGGATGGAACATGGAGAATGTGCATTGATAGTAGAGCAATAAACAACATTACTATCAAGTACAGATTTCCAATTCCAAGATTGGATGATTTGCTAGATGAGTTGCATGGTTCAGTGATATTTTCCAAGATTGATCTACGGAGTGGTTATCACCAAATCAGAATGAGGGAAGGCGATGAATGGAAGACAGCATTCCAGACAAAAGTAGGTTTGTATGAATGGTTGGTCATGCCTTTTGGACTTAGCAATGCACCAAGTACCTTCATGAGGCTGATGAATGAGGTACTAAAACCCTTCTTGGGAAAATTTGTTGTGGTCTATTTGGATGATATACTTATATATAGCAAAAGCGTAGAAGATCATCTTAAACACTTAAGATTGGTGTTTAACATGTTGAAGAAGTAAAAGCTATACGCCAAGTTAGAAAAGTGTTACTTCTTGGTGCCTAGCATAACCTTCCTAGGCTATATAGTGTCTAACGATGGAGTTTCAGTTGACCCATCAAAAGTGGAAGCTATTAAATCTTGGCCAGTACCAACTACAGTAACAGAGGTAAGATCTTTCCATGGTCTTACGTCGTTTTATAGAAGATTTGTTAGAAATTTCAGTAGTGTGGTCGCACCTATTACTGAATGCATTAAGGGAAAATTCAAGTGGACAGAAGCTGCTCAAAAGGCGTTTAAAAGGGTGAAAGAGCTGTTATGTGATACGCCGGTCTTAGCTCTACCAGATTTTTCAAGTCCTTTTGAAGTAGAGTATGATGCAAGTGGAGTTGGCATAGGAGCTGTCCTAGTGCAAAAGAAAAGGGCCATTGCCTATTTTAGTGAAAAGCTCAATGGTGCAAGACTAAACTACTCGACTTATGATAAAGAGTTCTATGCAATCACTACAAAAAAAAATAGCCTTCAGTGACCATCGATTTTTGGTCACTAAAAGTACCTTTAGTGACGAAATATGGTCACTAAAGACCTTTAGTGACGAAAAAATTAGTCGTCACCAGCTCGTCACTAAAGCCCAGTCACTAAAGTCTTTCGTGACCACGATTTTGTACACGGTCACTAAGTTGCTACAGGGAAAGTTGTCACTAAAAGTAAAAAAAAAAAAATTACAGTGGGTCAAATCCGGGTTGGACCGACCCGTCTTCATCATGTCTGCATCGAGTCGCCGGCGCCAGCTCCGGCAGGCAGCAACCTTCGAAGCCCCGTACACGCAAGCACACACCGCGAAAAGAGGTAGAGGCACTCCCGACACAATCACCACATGCGATTACACCATTTCCCTTCACGCCGTCGCCTAAAACTCACTGCAACGGATGATAGAACCTCGACGTCGGTAGCTCTTCTCCGACAGTGTATCCTCCATTAACGGCCAAACTTGAAAACCTCAAAAAAACAACCATTTTTGACGAACCAAGTATGGAAATGAATCCCCTGACTTCCAGGAACTCATTCATAGAATCAATTGCAAGTTTGAACAACTAAATCTCACGTAAAATCAAGATGAACAATTTGGGGTTTTAAATTTTCGGCCGAGCAAGGTAACGAGATATGATTTGCCATTTTTGCAATTGATTGAGGGAAATCGAACGATTGAAGTGTAGAAACAAGTTAGTTTAATAAATTCGAACAAAGATGAATCAATCAAGCGTGAATCGCGATTAGAAAACTTTCGGGTTTTCGGGTCACAGTAATTGTTCTTGATTTTTTTTTTTTATTAAACTTTAAAAATCAATAACTCTCAAACCATAAATGTTATAAACATGTGTTATATATGAAAATGATACTGAAAATTATGATCTACACAATGGTATAATCAGAAATGATAATAAATGTAAAAATAAAAGAAGAGTGTGTATACCTCTTTAAAGTTTATTGAAAAAAATAGTAAAAAATAATATAAAGTAAAAATAATATAAAGTAAAAAAAATAGTAAAAAAATATAAAGTAAAAAAAGGAAATGATAATATAAAGTATAAATATAAAGTTAAAAGAGAAATGTTAATAAATTGCTTAATATGGAGAGTTATAGTAAAAAAAATAGTACTTTATTTTTATTAAAAATGTTATCACTAATATTACACAAAAAAAAATATATATATCATAAAATTATATGTTATTATAAAGTAAACAAAATTGCTATACATTATTATATCATAAAATTATATAGAGTAAAAATGTAATTTTTCACCAAAAAATTTAGTGACCAACATCTCTAGTCACTAAAGAAAAATTTATTGACGATACAAAGATGTGGTCACCAAATTCAGTCACTAAAGGAAATTTAGTGACCACTTTCTTGTTTTGGTCACTAAATTTGTTTGTTCACTAACATTTAGTGACAAAAAAAAAATTAAGTCACAAAAGGCTACTTTTAGTGACCAGAATTTTGTTCGTCATTAAAATTTTCGTCACTAAAGCCCATTTTTTTTGTAGTGAATAGTGAGAGCTCTTGACCATTGGAGTCATTATTTGCGACCGAATCATTTCATATTGCATTCGGATCATGAGGCTTTAAAATACATTCATGGGTAGCAGAAACTGAATCCTCGTCATGCAAAGTGGGTTGAGTTTTTGCAATCATTTAATTTCTCTTCAAAGCATAAACATGGCAAAGATAATGTTGTGGCTGATGCATTATCAAGAAGATATACGTTGTTGGGGGTATTGAGTTCGAAATTGCTCGAGTTTGAATTAATCAAGGAATACTACAAGCTGGACCTTGATTTCCAATCGATAATTGAATGGTGTGCACGGGGAGCTAAAGGAGAGTACGTGCTTCAAGATGGATTCTTGTTCAAAGGTAACTGCTTTTGCATTCCATCTTGTTCAATTCGAGAATTATTGGTTAGGAAAGCTCATGGAGGAGGGTTGGCTGGACATTTTGGCATCACTAAGACGTTAGCAATATTGTAAGAACATTTCTTTTGGCCAAAAATGCAGGGAGATGCTACTGGGGTGATTGTGCAATGTGCGACATGTCAAAAAGCAAAGAGCACATTTCATCAGGGGTTATACACACCTTTGCCTATCCCGAATTCTCCATGGGAGGATGTAGCCATGGACTTCATTGTGGGATTGCCTTGGACTTAACGAGGTAACGATTCAATAATGGTGGTGGTGGATAGATTTTCCAAAATGGCGCACTTCATGGCTTGTCATAAAACGGATGATGCGTCTCGAGTGGCTGATTTGTACCTAAAAGATGTGGTTCGATTGCATGGTGTACCACGAACCATAGTCAGTGACCGAGACACTAAATTTATGAGTTATTTTTGGAAGACGTTATGGAAACTATTGGGCACTAAATTGTGTTTCAGTACTTCACATCATCCTCAAACGGATGGACAAACTGAAGTGACCAACAGAACTTTGGGAGTGTTGTTACGTGGGTTGGTGAGTAAAACTACAAAGGATTGGGATGTTAAGCTTACGCATGCCGAGTTTGCCTACAACAGATCCCCTACCTACGCCACAAAACATTCACCCTTTGAAGTGGTATACGGTGTAAATCCCAGAATTCCAGTGGATTTAATTCCTTTGCCAAAGGGTGAGTATGTCCATACTAATGCTAAAGCAAAGGCTCAAGCTATGATGAAGTTACATGCACGAGTAAGAGCCATAATTGAAAAAGTGAACGCGAGGTACCAAGCTCTAACCAACAAACATCGGAAACAACCTGCATTTCAGGTGGGTGATCTTGTTTGGTTGCATCTGCGGAAAGAAAGGTTCCCTAACTTGCATAAGCATAAGTTAATGCCTTGGTCAGAGGGTCCTTTCAAGATTGTTGAGAAGATTAACAACAATGCCTTTAAATTGGAGTTGCCACGAGATTATGGTATAAGTGCAACTTTCAATATCGGTGATTTAGCTCCTTATATTCTTGATGACGATGTAGCTCAATTGAGGACAATTGTTTCTGAAGAAGAGGAGGATGATCCGTTGGAGACATTGGGTGATAAGCAGTCGGATGCAAATGTAAATCTTGCTTGGAAGGAAATATCCTTAGATTTATTTTCAATCAATGCATTGGCGAAAGGTTGGTTAGGAGGGGCTTGTCAACCTGAGGTTACTTTACTTATTAATACTGAGTTAAATAACTTCGGGACTTAGTCGGGAAATAGTCATCGGAGACTAGGCTAAGTGGTCATCGGGGACTAAGGAAATAGTCATCGGATACTAATACTTCATCAGAGACTAATTTCTGCATCGGAGACTATGGATGACGTCACATCAGAGACTAATTTCTGCATCGGAGACTACTTAGTCTCCGACAGTTCAAGTAATCAGAGACTAACTAGTCTTCGATAGCCAAATTTACTCGTCAGAGACTACTTAGTCTCCGATAGCCAAAATTGCTCGTCAGAGACTAATTAGTCTCCGACAGCTAAATTAACCACTAATAGTTTCGGTTATTAATTTTCTTGTATTTTATTTATTTCCGTATTTATTTTGTATTTGTTTCCTAGTTTTAATAGGTTTGTTTTCTTTCCTTATTGGATTAGATTTCTTTCCAATGTATTATTCTTTTCAATTAGGATTAGGGATCTTAACAGCTTATAAATAGCTGCTCATGTTGTACAATAAGAGGGGAGTTGATTGATTAATAAACTTGTGTGAGTTTTTACTTAGGTCTATCCGAAAGTTGGTGGTTAATTCCTTTATACTTTCACAACTGATTTGTTTTAGCTTGTGGGTGATTAATTTCTTTAAGCAAACTAAACAAATTGATCCTTTAGTGTTGATTTTTGGTGATTAACGTCTTTACGAAATCTTCCTAAAGTTATTTTTCCCGAAACCTGTGTTTGATCTCTCAGATCAAATACATCATTTGCCAAAGGGTGAGTATGTCCATACTGATGCGAAAGCGAAGGCTCATGCTATGGTGAAGCTGCATGCACAAGTACGAGCTAGGATTGAAAAGGTTAATTCAAGGTACAAAGCTCTAACCAACAAACATCGGAAACAACCTACGTTTCAGGTGGGTGATCTTGTTTGGTTGCATCTAAGGAAGGAAAGGTTCCCTAACTTGCGTAAGCATAAGTTAATGCCTCGGTCAGAGGGTCCTTTCAAAATTGTGGAAAAGGTTAACAGTAATGCCTTCAAGTTGGAGTTGCCAAGTAATTATGGTGTAAGTGCAACTTTCAATATCGATGATTTAGCTCCTTATATTCATGATGACGATGTGGCTCAATTGAGGACAATTGTTTCTGAAGAAAAGGAGGATGATCCGTTGGAGTCATTGGATGCCAATCAAACAGATGTAGTATCAGATAATAAATCTTGCTTGGAAGGAATTATCCTTAGATTTATTTTCTATTGATGCATTTGCGGGATGTTGGTTAGGAAGTACTTGTCAACCTGTTGTTACTTTACTTGTTAATATTTGGTTAAGCAACTTCAGGACGTAGCCGAGAGTTAGTCATCAGAGATTGGCGTCAGGGAATGCTTCTGACGTCAGGGGATGTTTAGGCATCAGGGACTAAGGATGATGTCATCAGCGGATCTTTTATCGCATCAGAGACTACGGCTGACGTCATCATCAGCGGATAAGTTGTACATTCAGGACTAGTCTAAGTCATCAGAGACTAACTTGATCCGTCAGGGGATAATTAGTCCCTGACATAATATTTCATCCGTCAAGGAATGATTTAGTTTCCGATAGTGTATTTGATCCGTCAGGGGATAATTAGTCTTCGACACTCAATTATCCACTAACGGGCACAGTTATTTTATTTCTCGCATTCTATAATTTTCCGTGTTTGTTTAGGTAATTATTTCCTATTTGGACTAGGTTGGTTATTTTCCTTATCAGATTAGATTTCATTCCTTTGTAATATCTTTTCCAATTAGGAGTAGGTTTTTATTTAGCTTATAAATAGCTATTCATAATGTATGGAGACTTCAGACTTTGATTAATAAAACTGTGTGAGTTTTTACTTACGATTATCCTGAAAGTTGGTGGTTAATTTCTTTATACTTTCACAACTGATTTGTTTTAGCTTGCGGGTGATTAAATTCTTTAAGCAAACTAAACAGATTGATCCTTTAGTGTTGATTTCCTGGTGATTAATTTCTTTACGGGGTCTTCCTAAAAGTTATTTACCGCAACCTGTGTTTGATCCTACCAGAGTATGTACAGATACACCCTGAGTATATATTTAGGTTTATAGAACACCCTGAGTATGTACAAATGCACAAAAAAAAACTATAAGCATCATCATCATTTATATCTAACAATCTCCCCCTATTTATGATTATCAATTTGATAACCATAAATCTACTTTATGCACTGATGATGATGTCAAAACCAAAACTATACACTATCAACAGAAATTTAACAAAATTATATTGATCTAATCTATTGTATTTGTATGAACTAAGAAAATAATTGTACAAGTATTTCCTATAACTATTACAAAAGTATACATTTTAGACATCAGGATCCCCTTCTCTTTTGAGCTGAAACAAAGGGCAATGGATAACTTAATTCAATCGGTTGAGAGTCACTTCCAAGGCCTTGTCTTCTTTGATCTGGGTTTTAATCTAGAATCCTAAGCCTGTTGTCTTCTCCACCTGCTACAAGTTGTTCCAGCTCCTTCTGAAGAAGTCTTCTGAAATTGATTATGTTGACATTTGTGCTTGATTCCAGAGCTTCAAGGACTAATATAATCTCTGGCAAGTTAGCTGCAACAAGTTATGACCAGTAAAAGGTGATGATCTCCCCTTCTGCATTTTCGAATTCTACACCCATGGGGTTTGTGATCATCTTAGGATATTCATTAAACCCTTTTACTGGGGGCACATCCCTTACTGCTATTGTATTCCCATCATCAGCTCTGGTTTCTTCAATCTCCTTCAACACATTTTGTATCAACAGGATTCTGAACTGGATGACATGTTCATTCTTATGATAAGCTATTTGGCTTAGAACATACATCACTTCCTCCAGGTCAAGCCCATCAACATCTTTGATCATTATACTTTTCTCCTGCCCATCAGTTGTTCTGTAGAATAGTTTTAATGGTCTCTCCAAAGCTATGGACAGGCTCCTTTCATCGTTGATGGCTTTCCTCTCAGCCTCTCAATCATCCCCCTCAAGTCTCTGTTTAGCACCGATGTTTTGGAAATTAGATTTAGGATCAATCCTAACTGCTCAGCATCCATTCTCCTAAACCAGTCCACATTGACTGTGAACTGTGACCCATTCTTCAGTTGAACTATGATTAGCTTTTCCCTTTTGTTATTAGTCCTGACATTTATGCTATTTATTGAGAACATAAATGTCAGATTCTTGCGCCTTTCATCTCTTAGGGATTCATCTAATGTGGGTGGTCTGTATGTTATAGGAGAAGACGCTTAATCCTTTGCTTCAGATGACTTGGGTTTGGTGGCATCAGGGGATTTTGGTTTTTCCTTTTCTTTATCCCCTAATGCACCCTTGGGAGGTTGAGATTTCTTTGGCTGAGGTTTCCTGAAGGATATTGGCCTGTCACTCTTTTTCTTCTTTTCTTCTTCTTCCTTCTCCTTTGCCATTTCCCTTTCTTCATCCTCTTGAAGTTGTTGTGCATATAGCGCATCAGCTTCCACAAGCTTCTTGTCTTGAGGGAAGACAAGCTCCACTTTTCCATCAATTACTGCTTCAATAGGTGTTGGAAAGTGGGTTGTCTTCATGGCATCTCCAAGTAGCTTAGGCCCTGATTGAGTATTTGATTTCTTTTTGGGTTCCTCAATCAGGATACCTTTGCCCTTATCATTGGCTATTGGAGCAGGAGTAGTCACATCCCCTGATGGTTGAGCATTTGAGGGCTTCTCTGCAACATCCCCTGACGATGGCTCTGAAGATTTCTTCCCCTTTTTGATAGCAGCATCAGTGGAAGTTGAGAGTCGAGATGTGACTTGAAGAACTTTCTGTAAAGTGTCAGCCATAGATAGTTGCAGAGTTTCCATGCTGGCCATTTTGGTGGAGAAGTTTGAAAGTTGTTTGTCAACATTGTCAACAAGTTTCTTCATCTGGAACAAGGTTTGGCTGGTAACAAGAGAGTTGACAACTTGTTGTACATTGTGTATTTTGTTGGTAAAATGGGTATAGAGCTTCTGATTTTCTACACCTACAGATTGCCCAATCATTATTTGTGCTTTGAGCATCTTTGTCAAAATTGGATCTGTAGTCCTGGAAAGCTCCTGTTTGAGTAACTTTATTGTCTCTGTCATCTCATTTTTCTGAAGGAATAAATCAACTCCCAGGATTGGTAAAAGATCATCCATAGGAGTGTCATCTTCATCACTATCAGAAAAGGATGTTGTATGTGTATAGTATCATTATCAAAATTTTCTCTCTGTTCTTTATTTACAAGGATCTCATCCTTATCTCCCTCAATCTCTCCTTTTCCTATGCCTTCTAAGTCATCTCTCGAAGACTCTCCTTTTTCTTTTCCTTCTAAGGCAGTACTCTCATCCTCTCCTTTTGCCAAAGTCCTCTCAGGGGATTGACTTTGTCTCTCTTCACTAGGTATTCTCACATTCTCACTCAAAATTGTCCTAGAAGGACTCCTATTGGCTGTGAGATTAGCTATTGTGACCAGTTTAAGTAAATTATGTACAGTTACTGGTTCCACGGAGGTGATAGGTGTAGGAGTGGATGTAGCTTGTGTATGTACAATTGGAGAGGTGTATGTTTCTATAGAAAATGTATATACAAGTAGGGGAACATAAAGACTTATTGCAGTAGTATATACAGTTGAATTTATGTCCCCTGTCTGATCATCAGTGATTGCAATTAAAAATGAGTCAACCATTTGAGTGTGTTGACTATCAATCACTGTGTCAGGGAGTGTTGGCTCTTCCATGAAATGAGAAATTGGAGAATCTGATCTCATGACACTTAATGTTTGTGTCATGATATCTGAAGAAATTTGAGGATTAGTAAAAGAAGGAAGAGGTGTAGAAGGGAGTGTTGGTTGGATCACTAAATGAAGAGGTGATCCATCAAAGGAAGTTGTGTGTGCACTCACTGTGTCAATTATCTGCAAGTGGCTCTCAAAGACCCTGATGTTAGTTTCATCAGGGGCTATGGTCAGTGTATGTGTCTCACTCAACTGTGTCCCTAGTTGGGGACTATTTTCAATAACTAATTCCTTTTTAGAGGAACTAGTTAGAAATGTGGTTAATTCCTCATCAAAAGTAGTATCCTTTTGAGAGGATACTGCCTGGTCTGGCTGTAGGGTAACACTCATGGCCACATTCTTCTTCTTCAATCTCCTATAGCCAATCACTCTCTCTCCTAGCTCCCCCTCACTTGTTGCGGTTTCTTCAGAGGGTTTTCTTTTGGTACCCTTAGTCGTTTGGGAGACTAAGGGTTGGGCTAAAGAGAGTGGTTGTGTTGAAATAGGTTGTACTACTTAGGTAAGCAGAGAAGTGGTAGTGATCTTAGCCATAGTAGTTGAAGGAGAAGAAGTAATAAGATGAGAAGTAGAAAGGAGAGTACGCGATACCTGTTCTATATGTAATGGAAGTGCAAACGGCTCCACAGTATAAGATTTCTTTATTATTTCTACAAATAATTTCTTTGTTTGTTTATAAGTCTGTACAAAAATGTCATCCTCAAAAGAAAGGTTAGTAATCTGATCCTTAATGATCATTGATAAAAATCTAGCATAATAAATCTCTGATTTTCTAGAACTAAAACTACCCATTTTATTTACAAGATCATCAAAAATTAATTTTCCTATATTTATATATACATTCCTAATCATGGCATAAGCTATTTTTAAAGTTAATGAGGTTATTACCCAAAGTTAGAAAACTTACCTGAGAACACCTTTGTTATGGTATCAAAGAGATAAGAAATCTCTCGCTTCACATTTACCCTCTTGAGGTTCTTGAACCTTAACACTGTGCTGGGAGCAATGTTGTAGCTCAATTCCCTCATGAAATCGAGCAGATCCGCATCACTTGGTACTTCCACAAGATTTTATGTAGGTAACCCAGTGCAGAATTAATTCTGAAAGGAGTTATCTTAACCTTTTCAGAAGAAATTTTGAACGAGATTCCCTTTACCACTTTAGGCCTCGTTGTGGAGTGCATGAACTTTGCACTTGTCCAAAGTTGAGAGATGGCTTCATCTGACATTTCTTCATCGGTAAATATTGCTCTGCAATACTCAGAGCTGAGTAGATAGTTCATCATAGGCTTGAAGCAATCATTTACCTCGTCAATGTCAAAAAAAATCCACATAGTTTGTGGGTGGAACCACCAGATTTCTTGGAAGTTTTTGAACATTGCTGGGTGCCATTGATGTTGTTGGAGATATGAAGTTCGAGGGTTTCTGTGAATATGAGAGAGAGAGAGAGAGAGAGAGAGAGAGAGAGAGAAAGCTCGAGCGAATATCAAAGTCAGATTAAATGTTTTGAGGTATTTCAGAAAGAGAGAGAGAGAGTATAAATACCCGCCTTTTGACGTTTGAAAACCGTTCCTTAAAACACGCTATCAAGGTGTCGCATCAATTCTGTGATGACACATCATCAAGGACAAAAGAATTCCCTAATGAATTATTATCACAGACTTGACACAATCCCCTGATGCAGTCAAAAGCCTTTTACCTGACTCTGATGTTTGTTGTATATATATACCCTGATCCTGATGCACAGATCGGATTCCCTGACCCTGATGCGCGAGTCGGATACCCTGACCCTGATGCACGAGTCGGATACCCTGACACTGATGCGCGAGTCGGATACCTTGACCCTGATGCACAAGTCGGATACCATGACCCTGATGCACGAGTCGGATACCATAACCCTGATGCACGAGTCGGATACCCTGACCCTGATGCTTCTCGATAGAGACCCTAACCCTGATGCATCAAACAAAAACAAACAAACACACGCAAAACATACAAATATATGTACATATTTACATTTTTAACATACATAGTCACATATCAACTAAATTTATCAAGAATTCATGAGATGAGTTAGAAGTACCAGAACTTAGGCATTTGAAAATTTGAATTGTTCCATCAACCTTTCTAACAAGTCTTTAGCAAGATTATTTGGATTTCATTTTGCATAATTCACCATACCCAGCTCTCCCACAAGATTGGAAAAAGTGGTTTCATCGAGAGCCTTGGTGAATATGTCTGCCAATTGCTTGTTTGTTGGTACAAACTGTAGTTCAATGGTTCCATTCATAACATGTTCCCTGATAAAGTGATATCTGATTTCTATATGTTTGATTCTGGAATGTTGCACAGGATTTTCAGCGATGGCAATGGCACTAGTGTTATCACACCTAATTGGAATTTTGTTGAAGTTCAATCCGTAATCCATTAACTGATTTTTCATCCATAGGATTTTTGCACAGCAACTTCCAGTTGCAATATATTCAGCTTCAGCAGTTGATGTTGAAATTGAGTGCTGCTTTTTGCTGAACCAAGATACAAGCCTTCCTCCTAGAAACTGACAACTTCCTGTTGTACTTTTTCCGTCAATTTTGCATCCTCCAAAGTCAGCATCAGAATAACTCAGTAATTCAAATCCAGACTCCTTTGGATACCAAAGTCTCAACTCTGTAGTGCCCTTGATGTATCTCAAGATCCTTTTCACTGCTATGAAATGAGACTCCCTTGGATCAGCTTGATATCTTGCACAAACACATGTTGCAAACATAATGTCAGGCCTACTTGATGTTAGATAAAGCAATGATCCAATCATTCCCCTGTAAGTCTTCAGATCAATTTTCTTTCTATTCTTATTAGGATCAATCTTGGTTGCTGTGGCCATTGGTGTCTTTACTACTTTTGAGTCCTCCATGTCAAATTTCTTGAGAATTTCTTTGGCATACTTTTTTTGATGGATATAAATCTCATCAGTGACCTGTTTGATCTGCAGTCCCAAGAAATAAGACAATTCACCCATCAAACTCATTTCATACTTGCTTTGCATGAGCTTGGAGAACTTTTCACACAATCTAGTGTCAGTGGATCCAAAAATAATATCATCAACATATATTTGAACCAGGATTAAATAACCTTGGTGTTGTCTAAAGAACAATGTCTTGTCAATGCTACCTCTTGTGAACTTGATTTCCACCCGAAACTTAGACAGTGTGTCATACCAAGCTCTAGGAGCTTGCTTCAGTCCATAAAGTGCTTTCTGTAGTTTGTAGACATGATTTGGGAATTTTGAACTTTCAAACCTAGAACTTTCAAACCTGGAGGTTGTTGAACATATACCTCCTGTTCCAATTTCCCATTAAGAAAAGCACTATTCACATCCATTTGATAAACTTTAAAGTTTGAATGTGTTGTATAGGCTAAGAAAATTCTTATTGCCTCAAGTCTGGTTACTGGTGCAAAAGTTTCATCAAAGTCAATCCCTTCCTCTTGAAGATATCCCTTTGCAACCAGTCTTCCTTTGTTCTTTATAACAATACCAGCTTCATCCATCTTATTTCTGAATACCCATTTGGTACCTATTATAATTCTGTCTTTGGGTTTAGGCACCAACTTCTGTACTTGATTTCTTTCAAATTGATTCAGTTCTTCTTGCATAGCCATGATCCATTCTGCATCTTGAATCGCTTCTTCAAATTTCTTTGGCTCTAATTGTGAAAGAAAACAAGCATATAGGCATTCATTAGATGTTTTTCTGGTTTGAAGCAATTGAATTGGATCCTTAATCATTGTGGCTTCCTTATTGATAAAGGATGTTTTTCTTTGCTTCCCTTGTTGACAAGCTGAACATAATCCTTCTTGAATGAATTCCACTTGAGGTAGTCTAGTTACCAACTCTCTCTTCACCAAATCATTGATAGCTTTGTAATTCATGTGAGAGAGCTTCTTATACCACAGTCTGCTCTCATCAGGGGGTTGCCTTGCTGTAGAAGCATGATTCTCCACTTACTGAGTTGAAATCAGCAATGTAGAGATCTCCTTTCCTTATCTCTGATAAAACCAGCTTCCCATCATCTTCATTTGAAATCAAGCACTGATCCCCTTTGAAAGAAATGATGTATCCCCTGTCACATAGTTGACTTATGCTTAACAAGTTGTGCTTAAGCCCATCAACTAGTGCTACATTTTCAAATGAGACATCCCCATTTGCTGCTTTGCCATAACCAAGAGTCAATCATTTGTTGTTGTCACCAAAAGAGATCATTGGTTTAAGGCACAAAGGTTTCTGGGATTGGAATGTCATTGACAATATTTTGTGGCACAACCTTTCTGGGTATGATAGGTCCTTCTTTGAAAATGTCAGCATATTGGGAATCAGTTGATTCTAGGTGCAAAAATATTCTTCTCTTCCACAAAAAGTACTTATTCCTCTTAAGCATTGGAATCTTGACATTGTCATCCTTTTGTCCCATCTTTTGATCTATTTATTGGTGTATTAATAAATATGCTCTGACACCAATTGTTTATTCCAAAGTAGATAGTTTGTAGTGGGCAAAGGGGATTGAATACAAACCACAAAATTCTTTCAAACTTTGTGAACTGAGTGAATATACTGTATTTAAAAATGCAGAATTGAAAGAATACAATATATCATAAATATTTTTGAACATTTATTAATCAAAGAAATATTACAAAAGCTTATTGTACATGACCAACTTCTAAGAACTCTATTCAAAGAAGAATAGCTGCAATACTCTATTTTTGAAGAACAACTGCAATCTAGAAAATGATTTATAACTTCTCAAGTTCTAATAACTTTCTTCTTTGAATCTCTCTCAATAGTTAACTCTCTATCTCTTGATATAGTTGCTCTGTATGAAATGATATAGTTGTTCTCTTTCAATTTATTTTTTCCTCTTGATATGTATAGAGATGTTATTGTGTGATGTTGTTAGATCTTGTACACTGCTATGCATATCTATTTATAGACACAGCTTCCTTCTTCAAGCTACCTTTTTGAAAAATATCTCTGATGTCTTCAGTAATTACAGCTATGTTACATATGTTCTCTTTTACATAATCTCTCTTGCACGTTATCTCTGCTATGCAACTCTCTGTTCATCATTTCTAGTACGCAATCTCTCCTTATTGGACCAGCTTCCTTATTTTAATGTTTCAGAGCCCTAACCGACTTAGGAGTCTGCTACAGTCAACCATATGTCATTTTCAATATCTACTGATGGTCATTATCTACTGATGAGTAAATTATCCTCTAATGCTTATTATCTGTCGATGATCAATTTATTTGCTAATGAAGGACTTTTATCATCTGATGACTATTTATTTGCTGATGGCTTAACCTCTGATGAGCAACTTATCCACTACTGCCGAATATCTACTGATAGACAATTTATCCTCTGTTGTAACTCAACTGTTGATAAGTATTTAACCTCCGAAGCATAGTTTTGTCATCTAAAGAACAATATCTGTTGATAGTCAGTTATCTGTTAATGACAAAGTTTATCTGTTGATGAATGTTTCTACAGAATATCCACTGGTAGCTATTTCTTCTTCAAATGCAGTATCCATTGATGATGAACACAATATCCACCAAGGCTCAAAATTATCCTATGACTGACTGATGTGATGATTTATACTCTTATTTATCTTCTGATATATATTTTATACTATCAAAGGATAACTTCCACTGGCCTATCTAGTATCCACCGATAAATAGTTTATACTGTGAGAGGATAATACTTGGACAAAAACAACTGCAAGTTATCTGTTGATGTTTATAACACATCAACAAGTTCTAGTACAATTACAAATTTTAACAATTCTAAGTATTATACATAATCATCAAATGTTATAATTCCTAACATAAGTAAATATACGTAGGGAATTAAGAAATTCTAAATTTACAAATCAATATATAGAATAATTAATAGAGAACCAAGTGTACCCCCAGTTGAATTGGATGATGACTCACTATGATGACTCAATGAGTCAGACCATTTTTTATTTTTTATTCACCTTAAGATTCAACTTTTCCTATGTCATTGTCAGCTCAATATAGTGTACTCTATTTATTTTTTGACTTTGAATGTGATGAATGTATATGATTGTTCCGGTTTGTTTCTTTCTGTGAAAAACTTAAAAGGTCTTTTACGAAAATTCGCCAAAATTTTTTATCTTTAAATGTACCTGTCATTAGAACAAGTCTAGATTCTTTCAAAAATTAGGTGGGTGATTGTTGTAAATTCTACTTTCTTTATCACATGTCGAAACTCCCATTCAGAAACCAATATAGTCGCGGGATAATTGTGGAGCTATCTGCCATTTTGGTATTCTTTCATAAGAAAAGATTCCCATTAACATTACATTACAACCAAAGTCGAAGATCCCCTATAAGATAGGCATTAAGAGATTTACCGTTTCCTCAGTTCTAAAAGATTAGTGTCTTTCCTAAAATTAAATATACATCTAAGATTTACATTTAAATTCATAGAGAATATGTTTATAATTTAAAATTTAGGTGAATTTTTTCTACTTTTAATAATTTTGAAGTAAAATATCATACTCTCTCCGTTTCAAAATTAGAGAATGATAATTCTTAAAGATAATTTTTATGTTCCAAAAATATTCATATTATCATATTATTTGAAGTAATAGTAATTGTAGAATTTTATAAATAGGAGTAAAAGAAGCATGCCTAAACAACACAATCAGATTGAAAAAAAACTACTACTGCTTGAAAACACATTACAATAATGAAATATCAAAAAACCCACACACAAAAAAAAAGTAAAAGTAAAAGAAGCATGCCTAAAAAGTTCAAAATTTAAAATACCTACAAGAGTATAATCCCAAGTAATAATTAGTCAACTTTGATCCCACTTTATAAATAAAACTTAAATTCAAATAACTTATTATCAAATACACATCATCCAACATATAAACTTACCACAAAATAAACTTTCCGCATAAAAATAAATTATCCAAAAACTGTACAAATTCTCCTAAAATACACATACAATTGAAAAAAAATGTGCATACCCATCGTTAGTATCAAATTCTCCAAATATTACGTAAACTTATACGTATATGAGGAAGAAAAAAATCCTCGGTCATGGCTCGTGTTGGCCACGGACTGCTCAACTAGTTTATATTAAATTGAGCTCATTTTGGAAGAAAATAAAATTGATTTGAAAAGAAGTAGAAAACGAACTTGGTGGTGACCTGATGAACTTGTTGGTGACCTGATGAAGCAAATAGTGGTATTCTAAAACCACCTTTTAGGCTAGGTGTCAACTTGTTTGTGGCTTATAATTATTGAATTAAAAAAATAAAAAAGGGATGTATGTACACCCAATGCACCAAACAAATTCCCCTCCCTCTATTATAGATACTAATAGATTAAGAACATTAAGAATAAAAAAAATAAATGAAGCAAGTCCGGTAATGCTCTTGTAAGATGAGCAGATACGCGTGGTTGTAAACAGGTGTTAAGCCTATATCTGATTGTGATTGATCAAATAACTGATTTCTATTACTTTCGGTTATATCTCTCAATTTTTCTCTCTAGCCTCGGTTCTCATTTTCTCCGTTCTGTCAAGTTTAAGCTAAGATCAGCTTTAACATATTCCACCGGACATTCTTGCAACAAGAATTTAAGATACAGTTGAACAAAACTGGATAAATACCTGAATAATGGCTAATAAACACACTGGAAAGCGATCATTTGAAACAAATTACATGAGTATCTGACTATAAGGGATGACAACGCACATATTTCATCATAAAGGCTACAAAGCTAGAAACTGAATTCAAATTAACGAAACACCATCTTCCCATACTTGTAGATCTCTGTATAACGTTTTGCAATATAATACTAGAAAATTTTATAACTGCAAACTATTCTAGGCTTATTGGTACTTCGGTTCGCCCTTGTACAGATTAAATTTTGATAATCAGGCTCAAGTTCATTTCATCCTTCTCCTTCGATCCCTGTCCCTTTCTCTGCCTTTGTCTCTTTCATCATCCCTCTCCCTGCTTCCACTCTTCTCACGGTCTCTCTCCCAATCTCTCCCTCTTTCAGTTTCTAGATCAAGGTTCCTATCTCGATAATGTCTTTCTTTATCTCTGTCACCGTCAGTTTCCCTTTCTCTGTCTCTGCTGGATGATTGGCGCTGGGGGCTTTTGCTTCGACTATTACTGCGGTGACGCTTTCTTGATGATTCACGTGACTCATCTCTTCTCTCCCTCCTCTCCGAAGATGATCTTTCTGCAGTTTTGAAGGTTTTAAAGTCAAATCATTTCACATAATTTATAACTTGGTAAAAGCTAAAACACAATTGACATTATATAGTGGAAATCATCAAATCACAACACAAAAAAGAACATAAGAAAAAAACAAATAGAAACATTCCATTGTAAAATATAGGATTGCTATTGACTCCTGAAAAATTAAAAACTATTTTATCATTCAAAGTAAGATGATCTCATTAAATTTTAAACAAAAGAAGTACTAATATTGCAAACTCGTGAGAAGAAGCCTCAAACTGACAATATTGTGTTGCATGATGTATAAATTATGTAAAGTAAGATTACTCAAATATATTCTCATTGGGAGTTTGGATCAGGTTTGATAATCAATCTAGACATTGAGGGGGAATAAATCCTAAATTTAAGGGATGACTCTATTCACAGCCCTTTCAGAAAAAAGACAACTTAAAATTTCATGTTTTCAATAAAGAACAAAAAAAATGTACAACCAGGCTGTGGTTCTCTAAGTAAATACTTGGTGAATATAATTACATCATATTTGAAGTACTTATCGCTAACATACATCAAAAGTAGATTGGTATCCAGATTCAATTTATGTAAATGTGATAAAACTCAATGCCTATAGTACCACGTATAACCAAAGGAAAAGAAATCACTTTTGGACTTACTGTTTGCTGAAGTATTGTCATTAGAATCAAATAGACCAAATTCAGATTCTAGACGTTTCCTATGGATTGCAACTTTTCTCTCGATTTCCCCAACATTTTTTATTCCCCGCTCCTCAAGAGATTCACGATATTCGATCAGAGCAACCTCAATGCGTCTTAACTTTTGTCTGCAGACACAACAACCAGTCAAGCATCAAACCAAGGATAGCATCAAATCAATTAGATAGAAAAAGAACACACGAAATATTTAAAAAAAAACACAATATATAAAAACTAATAAACAGACGGGAGTTGATTGCCATCGGAAAAGTATCTCCCCAAGTCCAAATAAATTATACGAGTTGGAAAAACTCCAAGCATTCACCAACAATAACTTGAACCAAATTTCCAACGATATTGTAATGTCAAAAACTAGGATCATCCAATTAACTCATCCTTACTATCTACACAAGATGAGATGGTAAACAAGCAAGACGTGATTTTACGCAACAAAACCAATCTAGTTGGTTTTCAGAACTGTAGGACTATGCAGTAAAAAAGTGATGGTCTATGAAGACGATAGAAATGAACCAACATCACATGAACAGTCTGATAGCAATATTGTTGTAGAAATAATAAGTTATGCATCAGATATAAGGGTGCAGCATGACAAACCTATGTTCTTCACTGATTCCACTATCTGGATGCAGTGGAACGTTTATATCAGCAACTGGGTCCATCTCCACTGATTTATTAAGATCTTCAGCGGCATTCTCACTTCCAGAAGATGAATAAGTTAGCCCAAGATCTCTAGTACTTGTCTTTTCTTCATCATCACTTTCATCATCATCTCTTGCCCACTTTGAGGCTGTCAATATGGGCTTATTAATCCCCTTATTCGTGAAGGCTCTTAATTCCGGCTGTGGGATTGGAATGGTTGTGGACAATATTTCAGAGCCTTTGCCTTGTAATGGCTTCTCATCTGTCCTACTACGAGACCACCCTGATAAAGAAGCTGGCTCTGTGTCAGTATTTGTTTCTTTCTGCCCACTTGAATATCGACCAGAACTTGAATGGGTGTAAGCATACTTCAAATCATCATTAAGTTCAAAGCCCCTCTGTTTTTCTGCCTCTTCCAGATAAAGCAACCGTGCAACCATTGTTTCTCTGCCTCCGACAAGAGATAATCCATTGTGCCTGCAGCGCCTTTCAAGCTCACCAAGTGGAAGATTCAATAGCTCCTTCGTAGCTGCTCCCTTTCCCATTGCCAAGGCGGCATCTTGGTTCGTCTTTATTGCATCACTTGTATCGTCCGAGCTAATTTTTTTTTCGAGCTCGGGAGCATCACCACAAATCGAATGAAAAGGGATTACCCCTCCACTTCCAGATCTAAGAAAGGTTGCTCGTAATCCATTCACATACGCATCCGAAAACAGAAACCAGTCAGCCCACACTTGAAGAACTTTCAGAACTCGTTCCTGAAGAGTGAAACATTTAGTCATAAATCATGTAATATAAAGAGAAAGGAACCAAAATTCAATAATATATGGAAAATAAAGCTGTTTTGAAAAATACTTTTAGTGCCTCGGCAGTAATTCGTCCAGAGATACTACGATACAAGTCATTGAAGCTCTCCACGATATCAGGTAAAGTTGCTTCAAATTTCGTACGATAAGCAGATGCATTTTTTACTGGCGCACTGCTGTTGTGAAGAATGTCTGAGACAAGCATAAGCCTAGCAACTTTAGTAGGAATTGGAGTTTCTTTAAGAGTCAAAGACTCGGTTAAAACTTCAACAATCTGCAATGCAATACAGTTATATCAGCAACTTTAAGAATAACAAAACACTCAAATCCCTCCCATAATTTCATCTGGCTGTCTCTAGTTTATTTTAAAAAATTTGTTAATATCTCATTTTCTATAATTATAGCTCAAATAGAACACTGAGCATTAAACATAATACCATAGCAATCATAAGCATTTGAAGACGATAAAGAAAATTGGAATCAAAGGAAAACAAGGTCACTGAAGTTGACATGAACAATACTTCAAAATTGGGACAAGTTAAACTTATGCACGTAGGCATGAGAAATAGAATAAAGGCCAGCAAGAATAGGAGTAGAAATGATACGTAAACCACAGATCTGCTAATAAAAGTTCAATTTTAGTTGACCAATATGAATGTATACGTATAGCCACTACCTCTCCAGCTGCATCAGCATTATCTAAAGCAAAACCCATAGCTTCCTTAATCTGACTTCTCTCTAATGTCAAGGCACGTAGCATATCTTCAAATTCATCCCTTTGTGGGTCAGTAAGTGTTCTTTCGGGTTCCACACGCTGTAGAGGTTTATGAGAATTAAAGATTGCAAAGATTACAAGAAAAATCTTCACTTCTGCTAACCAGTTGGAAATATTATTTATCCAGGACGAGTTGGACAATCTATAAGAAGGCCAGAATAGAAAGTACCCTGCTTCTACCAGCAGCATATGTAGATCCAGACTCCTTTTCATGCTCTGGACTTTTTGCTATTGGTAGAGAAGGTGGTATCCATCTGGATAAAGAAATGACCACGAGCAAGAAATCATATGAAGTGTCGATCAATTTGAAAATTCAAGACCAACTCACTCTAACTTATGAAGTAAATTGTCTTTAAAAGAAAAGCTACTTAAGAAAATCTATAATAAAATGCATTACCTCCCACTACCAGTAATCATGATGAACGGCTCAGTTCGCCACCGCTGGAGTGTATCACCCTGCTCATAAAAAAACCAATCAATTTTATTGGCACGTAAATCCACAACAGACACAAAGAGAACAGTTCATAATCTCAACAAAAAAAGAGCCACTAGAAAAATATTGTCTTATATTATCATAGCTCCTTTAAAGTCATCTAACATATGCCCCTCAGGCCAAGATATGTAAAGTTCAAAGCATATTTGAGAAGTGCTGCATTTGATTCAACAACACTAAATATCTTCTTTCCATTTTAGTATTGTTTTGATACTTACGACCAAAAGTTTCTTCTCGGAAATCGGAAATATTAATAAAGAACACATTTCGCAAACATCATTCTCAGGCTTGGTATACAGCTTTTAGTCATTTGACTACTTGATCGATTGCAGACACCAGCATATTCTTAAGTTGCGAATAAATTCTTGACTACACAGATAAGGTTACAAGCATGCCTATTTCTGCTTCTTTTTTTTTTTTTTTTTTTTTTGTTTGTAAAATAAGAAGACTATATAAAAGATGATATGAGCGAAATATGAAGAGTTCCAAAAACACTACCTACCAATCACTACGTAAATCAAACAAAGATTTTATCAGAAAGCTCTCAACATAAGTATATCAGGCTTTGCACTTTCTCATACATATGCAAGAGAAAAAACTAACCAGAAGGAAATTCAAAATGTTTACTGTTGATTCCACTATCCCAGTATCCAAGATTGTAATTGTGGGTTAATATGCTTCAGTTCAAATTTTGTTGATTTGTCAAATCAACATTACAAAAAATTAGGACACCCATAATGGGAATGAGGAAGTTGCATTTACAAATACAAACTTTATGATCACCACTGCTTCAACTCATTATCTTTAGTCAGATTGACACCAAAGCTAAATCAGGTGACAATAATGTAATGTGGGGACCAAGGAAGATAAAGCCAAACTCCTACTTAATTGCAAGGGTTGCACTTAAGATCCCTAAAAAAGAATGTACCTGTGCGAAGGAATACAGCCTCCAAACATAGTAGGTATGCTCCTTCGACCCCAGCTCAAACAAGAAAGAGAATAAAGGATTTCCACGGCCTCTCTCCATGATAGCTTGCTCAAAAGCACAACCCCCATCAAGAACATAGAGAGCCATTGTGTCAATCACATGACGAAGATGATCATCTTCAGGTGGAGCAACAGTTATGTCGGGCACATTGGGAGTAAGAACCTAGAAACCCAGTTCAAATGATTGATAATAAGTTCATGACTAAAAACAGATTTAAAACAAAATTCATAATAAAAACAGCAGAAACAGAAATAGAAAAAGAAACAAAAAGAACAGAAACAGAATTTATTTACTTGGCAATTATATGTCTATATTTGTTATCATAAACTGTTTACACTGGTCTGCGCATATTTGCAACAGATATAACTACATAGATAGAACAATTATCTTCCATCTATTTTTCAATTGATATTCCCACGGGTCCAACATTGGTACACTCTTTAGTGCATATGCTATAATTGTTTTGTGCACACAACGTGGAAACCACATGGGGAAATAGTGTATCCCTTTTTTTATTTCTAAATATACATGTCCTGTCTTCATTGATATGTATTCATATTCTATGATATTCTATTACAGAGGAACAACCCTAGGTCACCTGTGCCCTAAAATAGAAACCCCACCCATAAATGAGCCAATAAAATGCTGAAACAGCACTGGACTCTTAAAAGCAGACTCTTAAAAAATCCATAGACCGCAAGCAAAACTCAATACCGCAGCATTAAGCCAAAAAATAAAAGAAGATAAAGAAAAAGTTGCTGAATAAAAATGGTCTCTCAACTCCTTCACATGTTGTCTATTCCAATGGAGCCAATTTGGTCCACTAGTATAACTAGTCTTTCCTAACGCAGTGGTCACCGGATCAATATGTGCTCCGAGAATGAACTTGAAGATGGTAGGTCATCTATCGGCGTCTATGGCACACACATATATATAGTCTATATCATTCCTGAGGTCTACATTTGTTATTCAGTAGTAATGTTGCCAACTCTACAAACCACCCTCATCTGGGCATATTTCTAAGCTTTAAAGCACATATTCCAAAGATCCTTGCTTCACCCACAAGAAACCATAACCCAAATACTATCAATGTGGGCAAGTGAATGGTCAACTGTCCTTCCTGACAAATAATATAATACACCTTCCTTTCCTTAGTTTCTAACAACAAAATCTTTCAGCTCTTCCCTTCAAATAATGTCGATAAACAAATTTATCATTGATATAACTAGTCACCTAGTATATGGCATATAAGCAAAGCAATTCAAATTTCCAAACTCAGCTACAATCCAATATCAATTTGCTTTTAGTCTTTCAGAAGCCATACAACTGCATCATCACTCTCACTTAATACACAGAAAAATATTGAGGAAAAGACGAGCAGAGTAACAAAGAACCAACCAGCTCAGAGTTCTGGCTTGGAACAGAAGTCACGGGAGGCCCAGACGGACCAGACAAGATAACAGTTGCCCCCTGCCAATGACAAGAAGTTTAAATTATTTATATTCATACAACATGAAATCAAGCACAATCTACGATATTCTCTATTTGAACAGAAGCCCAAAACAACTGAATCCATAACTAGACATGAAAAGCATCTATTAAATTCGATATAACTTCAGATTGTTAATTCAAGCAAACAAGTAATGTGACAGGGAAATTGAATTACAATCAATCAAATGAAACAAACCTCTTTACTCCTAATAGCCATATGTCCTGGAGGTGGAGCAGGTAGCGCTTGTGATGGAAGTGAAACAGACTTACCCCACCCAATCTTCAACTCATATTCATAAACTACCACCCCTGGAAGGAAATTATATATCGTAAATATTAATCCCTTTCTAATGGTGTTCTGCATAAATGAAAATACATATGAGAAAGGGGAGAAAATGCAACATAATCTTCGGACACAGGCAGATCATCAAAAACTCAACCAGATAAACTATAAATTCAAAATTGTACTGAAGTTATCCTATTGTGAAATGTTCAACCACTTTAAATGTCTAGTCATGAGTTACTAGTTGTAACTGTAAACAGACCCCAAATGAGGACACATCTATCACTTTATTTTGATTTCCATATTAACAAATACAACATTTTCACTTATTAATCTACTCCATTAATATTTCCAAAGTTACCGTCAACTATAGAAATAATAGATGGTAAAGAATATTAGTATTCTTAAATCTTCCAATTTCAGGAACATGTTTATACAACATATTAAAGCAAAGAAAGAAGTAACAGAGTGGATAACTCTTGTCTTGTTAGCTTATGATCTTTCAATTCTTCTAACAAGTTCAGGTTTTTTACAAAAGAAAAGCTATTCTTTTTTAAACATATTAAATACTCACTATATCAGCATGCAAGCCATTTCATACCATGAGAAAGTTCTGCACTTTCCCTTCTTTCTATCTTTTTCTATATATAAAAATTTGATTATATGGAAATGACGGTATAGAAGATGCAGACAAGGAATTTTGCCCCAAAACGGAAAGGGGAGGTCAAGAAAATGATGGAGAACTAATCAATTATTGACAGCCAATCCACATGAACATCTGAAAGAGCAAACCTCGAAGCTCACAGAGCTAAATGCCATGACAAATTCAGATACAAAATCCCCTCTTTCTCCGCCTCAAAAAATTTCTTGGTTCACTTTTTTAACATATTTTAAAGTGAATTTTAATACATATTGCGATGCTAGACATTTAGTTTATAAATAGAAATACGATAAATGAAGAATAATATTATGATAAATAAAATAAAATAATTTAAAATATCTAACATGTTCTAAGTTAGCCTGAACATGTTTGCTATAGTGACTAAGACATCCTTTAGTGGAAGAAAGGTATCTCTGTTTAATTTAGCAGTCCTTTCCATTTATTTACCAATGAAATAGCAAAACAAGATCTTCAAAGAGCTTAGAGGCTTTCCTGGTAGTAATAAGTAATTCCATACTGCTTGCCATTTTGATTTGTTTGTAACGGTTATTAACTAAATATAAAAATTGGACATATCGTTAGGCATGTAGAAGATGCCATAAATAAAAAAAATCACAAATATAATAATAACTAAAATAAACACAAGTGGGCTAAAAACAATTTTAAAAAATTGCTTCAATTGGCACCAAAGTTTCTACACTAACAGCAGCAGCAGCAATAATAACAAGATCCAAAAAGCAGCAATAACAATAGTATTTATAATGGATGTGTGTGTGTGTGTGTGGAGAGAGTACAATGGATGTGGGGAAACCGCACATACCCTATATATGCAGCCCCATCCTGTGCTTATCAGAATACCTATCAGAATATCCCTTCTACCTTCATAGCCCCAACAGAAGAACTTGAATAAACTAATATCCTGCCCTGACGTGCAGTTGAAAAGACATGGGAGATTCAAGCCTTCTTAACTCGCTTGTGTGACCATGTCAGATGAGCTTAGTGGGTACTGAAGGTTCGAATTGGGGAGTATGTGATAGATACAACCGGACCATAGTTGTGAAAGGCAAAAGGCACACCGAGGCGCAAAGGTCTCCTCGGTGCTTAGGCACAAGGCGAGGCGTAAGCCTTTTCGAAGTTAGGGCGCACACTAAAATCGTATGAAAATTTATATACAAGCATTGTTTATCCAATAATACAAGATATACCTTTCTATGAAACAAAAACACACAAGGCAACTACTAGTAGAAAAAAGGGGTAAGAAGCATAGCCTTACAGTAAAAACGGAGGAAAAGAGCAAATTGAACACCTAGTTGTTGATGTGCTAGTTAGAAGGGCATGAAGCTACTATACTTACTATTGTTTTTTTTTTTCAAACTTCTTATTTTTCGGTGGCTCGAATTACATTTTAAATTCAAGAAAGATTGATAATTACGGGCCTCATTTGGGAGGCGATTGCCTCATGAACTTTGTGCATTGCGCCTAAACCCACAAGCTGCGCGCCTCTTTGAAGTTGCCTCGCCTCACCTTTTTGGGCCTTCAACAACTATGGACCGGACTATAACAGGAGGTCAACGGCAATATGTGCTCGTTGGAATTTTAGAAGGTAGGGATGTTTCTAACTGTTTTAGAAAGTCGGAACTGTTTTAGTCAGAATCATAGATGAGGAAGGGTAGGGACGTTAAAGTTTCGAACTGTTCTAGGACTTGGGATACTACAATTAAGATCGGGAATTGCAGGAATCCACCAAATGGCTGCTAATGCAGGGAGCTTGTTGTCATTGGGAGTGTTGAGCTATGATGGTAAGTAACAGCCAATTTTCACGGGATCTAAGAGATGGAAAGGAGTGAAGTTGGCAAACAGGAAGACAAGTCTGGAAGAGACACCAATCAGGATGCTAAGTACATATTATGTGTGATTGCCCATACATCCAGTTTACTTATATATATATATATATATGCATATATAAACACATACAAACACACACAGATATATACAAGTTTATATATATATATGGAAAAAGGAAAATAGGCTGCAGCCTATTTTTAGAAAAATGGGTCGTGGCAATACCTTTTGTTTTTAGCATGCTTTCAAAAAATCCTAACCTCATAGATTGATAAAGCATTAAAAAAACATGAAAGTTTGCAAATCTTTAAAAATTTTGGGGATGTATAAAGTTGTTTTTATAACTGCATAAAATTGCGAAAATTGTACCCTAAAAAACATGTTCAACTTACATGATTATAAAAACTATGCTACATGTTATAAAACATATGAAAATGTACATGCTACTTTATTATTTTCCCTGTTGTTTCATATGTTCAGTTGAATTTTTTTAAATCACAAGATATAAAAAAGAAAATTCAGTAGAGCACAAAATTTAAAGTATACCATAATCCCCACACATGTGAATGATATATATCTATGATTCAACAATTACTGAGTTCATTGGCCGAATCACGCACATGAATCACACCAATTTCCTGCGATCCAAATGACAGACGCACTACTATCCATCCAAATCCCTGCTTCTAATTTATATTGAGGGATGGGGGTGCGGTGTGTTGTCTATATGTAGTGAATGATTTGTGTGTATATATATAGAGTGTTTGTGTGTGTGTGTGCGCGCGCGTGCATGAGAGAGAGAGAGAGGGAGAGAATTATATATGAAACTTCAAAAAAACTTGCTTAACGAACATGCGCAGACAGAGTCGTTTGCCCAATTTTACCTTCCTAGCCATGTAGGCCCACGTCTATCAGAAATCAGAAATGAGACATCTACTTCATGGATTCAATTCAAAGCTAAAAAAATGTTTGGAATGAATATTCAGTGTTTTAAAGATTGTTTATTTTGAACTCTCATGCTAATATATGATTCTTACATTATATGAAAACAAGTATAACCCAAAGACAAACAAATAAGACCGAACAGGCAAAATAGCCCACCTCAGCAGCTAAGTCTGTCTAACAACTTCAGAATACAAAATACTACTACTTTTTATTGGAAGGTAACTAATTATCAACTAACCAAGAATCTTAGTTCCACAGGGCACTGATCACAACATGTCTAAGACGCTAGCAGAATGTGAAGGTCCAAGAGAGTAAATAATAATTTAGGACAAATATTTAATTTCCCTCCTGGGATAGTTGAAGACATTAAGTGGCATTTATACTTGCTCCATTTTTCAACTATGGGGACATTTAGTTGTGTGACATTCAGAGGGAACTTCTGTAATTGTTTGATTGTTGACCTACTTTTATATTCCTAGTTATGCATATGGTGAACTTCTTATAGTAACTACTATATCTCATCTCTGATCTCTCTGTAGAGCAATTTAAGGAAATAAGTAAACATATAGAACTTTTATATATTAATTTTTCTAGCAGTGCATCATAATTTGAACTTATTACATTTCATTGTCCTTACTCCTACAATGAGTCACTCTTCAAATGAAGATTGACAATAGGCACAAGATATTTACGTGATCAATATTTGAAAATTCGCTGAGAAAATTATACACATCATGTTTCCATATAAAGTAAATTCTTTCATCATCTTCATCACAAATTCAGAGCCAATCAAGATAGTGCAACACAGAAGCACTTTTAATCATCATCATAAAACCTGAAGTTATAAATCATGTAAGCATTGGAAGGAATTTCTTTGTTTCAAGGCAAAAGGAGTAAACCTTGCATCTCATCCTTAGCAGCCTGGCCATCAGCTCGGTTCATGAAAGCAACAAAACCACAATTTCTTTGCCGTCTTCGTTCCTCTTCTGTCCTGGGCCACATAATCTTCACACTAGCAATAGGTCCAAATCTTCCAAAAGTACGCAGGAGAAAGTTCTCATCCACCTAGAATACAGTCAATTATGTAAAATGGTTAGCTTTCTAATTTCAATAGCTTAAGCAATAAAGCATCCGATACCAAATGTATTCAAAAATATGGAAGAGCTTTGACCTGGGGTGAGAGATTCCCAACATAGAGATTTGTTGTTTGTGGATCTCCGTCATCAAATGAGCCCGGCTTTCCACTTGGATCAAAATCATCAGGTAGCTCATCAAATCTGCTAGACGGCTGAGAAAGATTGGGAATTAATAAGCACTGTAGACAACAGATATACAAAATATATGTATACACATGATAATAAACATTTTAGACACAATACGCAATGTCAAGAAATCCTTCCAGATGATCTGAGGATCGATAGAGGCATACAGAAAAAGCAAGAGTGTGCTTTTATTAGTACACAAAGATAAAATCTTTTGCTCAGATAAAAGTAAATGTATTCATAAATATACAGAGACTGGATACAATCAGTAATCCAGATGTGTGGCCTTCTTATTAATCAACAGTGTGCTGTTGCTCAAATACATAGACAACCATGGGAAAAATAATACTATGAAATAAAAGAATAATTATAATAACATTTTAGAAATTTCATACAGTAGAGTTGTCAATATGGCGGCCATCTCGCCAGTTTTCACGCTCTTGATTTCGCCTTTCCCTCATTTCTTGCTCATGCTTCAACTCTTCCATGAAATGATCAATATTTCGTGACTTCCCTTTCTCTTTCTCCTTCGGCCTCTCGTCCTCCTTCTACAATATCAATATAAGGAAAAAATTAGTAAGGAATGCTGCAACTAGCCCTCCCTGCATCAAAAGGCGAAATTTATACATAACTCTCATCAAGAAACATTACCTTTTTCTCGTAATCCCTTCCCTTGGTTGCCATGGGAGGTGGTAGGAAAGATGGAACATATCTGCAGAAACAAAGGAACCAATAGCTAAAATCCAATAGAGGATAGCAAATTGTAATGTAATACAACAATCAGCCAATTAACTACTTTTTTCCCAGCTCAGATGCAAACATCTGCTGCTTTCTTGTGCGTCTTTTAACGTTTCAGTGCTTGAAGGCAGAAGTTGTTAAACAAGAAACCAAAGCAGCGGTTCAGCATATTCACTTCGAAATACAGGACTTCAGGGAGACTTGACAAATCTGACAGGGTAAAACCACTCTGAATATCATGTATGACACCTTACTTAGAATTTCTGAACACTGATCTCCAGACTATGTCAGGCATGTGGCCTAGTCAGAATATAGGGGCTGCTATGAGTAAAGCTAGTTGAGTTTTTATAATTAGTTGATTGTGGTGTAGGTTAGGAGTGTTGGGTGTAGGATAAGAGTGCACCATAAAAACATGATGTATTGCTTGTTTGAGGATTAAGTTGAATGAAATAACAGATTTACCTCTCAAATTTTCTCTCTCTAGCTCTGTTTTCCGTCTCTTTCTTTCTCAGATTCTCTCTCTATCTCTAAATTCTCTTTTTTTTCGCTCTACATTCTCTTCTCTCTGGTTGAATATCATAATCAGACCGTCTAAGGCCTGACAGACTAATTAGATGTAAATCCTTGACCCTAACTGAGGCTTAGCCTTGTTAGCACAAGAAAGATAACTGATCGGGACATCTCAGAAATAACACATAAGATCTCTAGCACTCCTTCACATGATAGAAAGCAACCCAAACCTCAATACTTGGTCATAACCTTAGCCCCTTCGATGACAATTGAATAGGCACTCAATTATAGAAAAAAAAGGTATCAAATATGAAGTAGGTTTCAAAAAGAAATTTTCGATGTTATTAATATTTTAAAAAAATAAAAAAAATTAACGTCAAAACTCCATTTCCGAATAGCTTCATCAAGGTATGGAGAATAAAGGGACTTGGTGTAATTAGCAATAAAATGATTAAACCTAGTCATCGTATACACCTAACATGTGTGTGTGTGTGTTGAGCACAAGAAAATATGTAAATAAGCATCACATGCAACTCGAAATTCGTGGCTTTCATTCCTAGTGAATTATAAGGAACTTGGTCAACATAAGAGCTTAGTTGTTATTAAATTCATCTTGTAACTCTATCACCCCTCTTGAGAATCTACGTTCTGCAATTGAGTTATGATCTTAGAAGTGCTCATTCCCAAAAGCTGGCTTATTATGGAATTATGGAACGAGAGGCCAAGTCAAGAAAATATCCAAGCTTGTCATAGTGCCCCTGTGAGTCATGGCCACAGCCGGCCACCAAGACGCCTAGGAGACAAGGCACCTAGCCATGACATCCGCACAGCATCATGTCATTTATAATTTACTACATGATACATACAAACACACATGCACACACATACATTTTAAAATTCAATAAATATTCACATTATTAGTAAATGATTTGTGAATACTAAAAAGTAGAAACAATACAACGCATTTTCATGCATATTAATGAGTAATTAATATTCATAAATAATATGTGATAATTAATAAATAATAATAATGATAAACAATTAAGTAATTAACAATTAATACATATTAATTACAAACTAATATTAAGTAAAGCTAGTTAATAATTGATGATTAACAATTAACAATTTATAAATCATTACTTAATCATTATAGCATATAATTAAAAGTTATTAACTCTTACTGATTACCAATTATTTATTATTTGTAATAAACATTAATTGTAAATGTTAAGAATTAATATTTTTTAGTTATGAACTATTACCTGAATTTTCAGAAGGGTGTCTTTGTTGCTATTACGGCACGCATTTTTATGTGACATTTAGTAATGTAATAGATATTTTAAATAATTTTAAATTTTTTTATAGCATTAATCTTCATCCATTATACTTTTATTCCATATTTTTTATTAAATTAAACAACATATCTAACACATACTAAATTATACCTATCAATATGTGCAAGAAGTGAATTCAGACATCCTTTCGGGGCCGGATGGAGTATGGAGTATTATATTAATTACTAATTTTCCAGGTATAGCTTATAAGGTAGTAATTAATATTTAAGGGATTAAGAGAAATGAGTTATAGTTCATTCTTGTAATAGTTTCATATCTTCAAATCTACAATCTTTCTAAGAAATCAAGAACAAAAGATAAAGATGTCTGTAAATTTTCACTTTTTTGTCATGTATAGTATAGCTTTCGTATCCATATAAACTTGATATTTTTGGAAGTTTATAAACTATGTAAATGAGCTCAGAAAATTCACATATTGTGTTAGTTTTGCATGCTCTTTCAATCCATATATTCAGATTTTTACTCATATTTTGGAGACAGAAGCATAGCACGAGTAGGTTTAATGACAAAAATGAACTATAACTCATTTCCCTATTTCCCATTTTTTATTATAAATTAATTCTTCTCAATTATTATAAACATCAAACTTAATTCACTGATTGTCTCATCTTCTTTTTGTTATGAATTCTCATCTTTATTACAATAATAAATAATAATGAGATATAAAAGTGTAAAGATACTGTGACGTATTCACATTGCATGAGATCACGGCTACCAAGGAGTCCATTACAGAGAGGAAAAAATAAGTGAAAAGATTTGAGAAGAAAAAAGAAGAGGAGAACGATAAAAACAGAGACCCAGAACCAAGTTTCATCGCTGACAACTCCATCATTGTTTCCGATCTGAGAAGCCATCACTTATTCTTTCTTCTCTCTTTGTGCTTCAATGTTTGGTCAACTGAGTTCCTTTCTTTTTCCATTTAATATTTTCTAGGTCAGGCTGAACCAAGAGATGAATTGATGAAAGAGGCACAGGTTAACTATATGGCAACTATGGCATCGCATAGCAACAGCTCTTCGACCATGGGGCTCGACTTTGCAACATACCTTAAGGTGACAGCTCAACTCATTCTTTTGTCGACATCAGACACTATGTCTTCGCCAAGGCACCCCCCATGACAACCATGACCATATCAACTGGCAACGTTGTGCATATAAGCAGTGCAATTACTAACCAAATTATAGCAGGCCACATAATTTTCCCACCAACGCCAATAGTCAGACACTCTAGCAACACTAGCCCGACATATTCTATAGTTCATGACTCTAGCAACACTAGCCCGACATATTCTATAGTTCATGATTCATACTTTACCGATCAGTACTTAATCTAAGCACTGCGTGCCCTTCTTGGTTAGAAAGGCTTCGCTCTAGTGACACTAGCCTGATATTCTATTGACTATCAAGCTCAAACTACTTAAACAAGTTTTGACTATGAAGGATAAAGCAGAACTTACTCGAGCACGAGTGAATGAGCCAACTCAAGCTCGAGCTCGAATTTTACAGAACATAAAAACAAGTTCAACTCAGCTTATTTGTTGAGCAACAGCAGAGCTTAAATAAACCAACTAGCCAAACTAAGCTATGTTTGCAAACAACTCGGTTAACCTTAACTCGGCTCTCAATGTAGCCCAATCCATTTGCAGAAGGTAGTCCCATCACGACTGCCCTGACTGCTTGTTATGATCATAGGATAGCCAGTCTCAGGTAGTCCCATCAGGATAGATGGATGAATGTATGTACATATGTATGTATGTATATGTATAGAGACTCTCCGTGCTGCGCTTTGATTCTTTTGCGACACGAACTCGCAAAAATTACAATGTTGAATGGCAGTTTGAGTCGAACCTTAAGGGCCATCTTAGCCACCGCTCACAACTGAGTTTAAAATTGGTGATTACAACCACTTACTCCACTCAAATTGATGAAAATATTTGCTGGGTCTGGTTGATAGACACATGACAAGTGCTCGTCGCGTCATTTTTTGTTTAGAATGACCATGGGGCTTCATCATCAAATTTTTGTCATGTTTCACTGTTTGAGCACCTTTCGGGGCTGTATAGCAACTTAAAGCCTCATTCAAATGAATAAACGTTCAAGGACGCAATTATTACTCAGAGCATAGCCAAATCCTCGCACCTAATTATATTTTTCCTTCATAGCTACGAAGCAACAATCCAGGTACGGGAATTTAGGTTCGTTATATAGAGATTCTACTGTTTGGCAATTTCACAAAATAGAGATTTGCGAATTCCGCACATAAAATTATGCATACATTAAACCATTCAAGAAACAAAATTAACAACATTATTATACTAATGTACCACATAGTTTTTGCATATAACAATTTACTAATTAGTATAGCATAAAGTATAGAACTATTTGCACTACTTTATCATTCAAAAGATAAGATTAGATCACAAACATCTCCAGCAAGTACCATGCCAAATTTGAAAAATCCAAAGTATCTAATAATCAATTTGGGAATTTGCTAACTTACAAAAGAATCCCTGCTCCATAACTCCATAGCTAAATAGTAATTATATGCACTCCTTAATTTCACCACTAGTATATTCTAATTAAAGAATTAACACTCTTTAAGTCCATTAATAGGGTCAGTGAGCTTTGTTGGATGCTGCTCATTTATTCTCATAAATCCCATTGGCAATTTCTAGTCAGGTTTGTGAGCTGATCTTGAACTCAGATGATCAACTCATTAGTTCCTAACGACATCCATCTTTAGACTATTTCTACATTTAGTTGTTTAAGCTCGCACATGACACTTAATACAATGATGTTGAAAAAGATATTATTCTCGATATCTGAGCACTCTATTTTAAGTTAAAACCTCAAGAATGACTGGTTATTTTAAGAAAAAATTGTAAATAAATTTTAGAACAAGGATTCTTAGCCTTACGGCAACGTTATTTAAGTTTGGAATGAGCTGACTTGTTAAACTATTTTGCAAGCTGCAAAAGGGAGGAAAAGGCAACAAGAACATATGAAAACCAAAAACCCAAAAGAATGTAACTGAAAATAATGGAAGAAAACAAAAGGTGAAAAGGCTTACCTAAAGATTCTAGTGTATACCAAGAAGGGAGATAGAATTGAGAATGACTCATAAACACTGTTTTCTGAGTTTTAAAAATGGCTCAAGTTATATGAATAAAAAAGGAAACATCTTTCAATCTATTTTTCTCATGCTCGTAAGTTTTTAAAAATAATAGAATAGAAAACTTGGTAACTTTACTTTCCAACACTTTTTTCCAAATGTCAGCCAGAATTAAATGGAAAACATTGTAGCATGAGCAGAACATTTTATACTCCTAAAAATACAACTAAATTTCAGACATAGCAAAAGTTAATATAAGGATATAATATTAATTCACTACATTTAACTTTGGTTTCCTTCCATTTCCTTCTTAAACTCATGACAAGACAAGGAGAACTTACAGCTTCCATCTTTCAGCTTTAGTTCTCTTTTTTCTTTTTCTTTTTTTTTTTCTTTTTCATCACAAACTTAGAAACATAGCATCAGGTTCTCGAATAAATTGCATGAGATATTCCTAGGGGTCCGAGCTTGTAATTTTGAAGGGCCTCAATCATTTATGAGTATCTTGATGATGAGAAGGAATTCTACTATGTGTTCACAAGACTATATCGCTATATATGATGAGCAATTTTTAGGTCTTCCTATCAATAATAAAAGACAAGAACTTGCAGGAGAATTAGTATCTAATGAGAATCATTTCCCCATGATAAGGAACTTGAATGTGAAGGTGCAAATGATGTTCTAAGGCTCCAATCTTATCATGCTACTATTTATGATAGGTTGGCTTCCTTGATGGTGTAGAATGAATGAAGCTGTGGTGTTTCAGGAAAATTGAATCTGGACTGCTAGTCATCTTATGATTTTTCACCACAGTAAATTCATTGTCAAGCCCCATTATTCCATCATATCATTCAGAACCTCGCATATTCCACTTTGTACAGAAGAGATTTGTACATGATTGAGATCATGGTGAGCTCCTTCTGTTCAAATTGTTTAGGTTCCTTAGGTAAAAAATAGACCAAATAGATAACATACATTAGTTGTTGCATCAGACATAGATTAGATAATCTGATTCCTCACCCTTATATGTCTTTCCTCATCATATTCATCATCCCCCAATTTTTTTTTGTTCTTACATCTTTATCTTCCTGCCTCCTTTAACGCCTTCAGCATGGTGATATGGTCTCTGCTGAATCCACTTACATTAACATCCCTCCGCCACGTTTCTATTTCCAAATGCATATGCATTAGTAAAGTCATTGTCTCGGCAAACCCGTAAGATTATTTCTCGTCCCCCTCCCAGCCTCCCCTCCCCAATGCAGGGGAGCTAATTGTATCTTCTAGTCACAACACATTTTCTCCATAGAACTGCCTAACAATTGAAATCTACAGGTCCCTAGTATAGAGGAATCACCAAAGACTGGTAGTAATAACTAATTATAACAACCCATGCAGCAGAAATTTCTTTCAATCTTATCAATAATTTCAATCATATGAGCAGCTGCATGCTACAAGCCATTTAGCCTGTTCTCTGCCTTCTTGATTTACGCCTACCGAACAGTAAGACATATCATCTCAACCTTTTGAAAATTAACTAAACACATGGAGAACAAAAAGACCCCTCAAAAGAAAGTATAGGAACATATAAAAAAAATATCCAAGCATTAGAGGATGATAGCTTGCCAATTCTCATCTAAATATCAAACAGAAGTTCTTCAACACCATATGCGAAATTATAACATAGTTTTTAACACATGCCAAGGACTAATACATGTGGAAACAAGTAAACAACAATATAAGTCATAAGTCATACGCAAAATATTAAACATAAATATTATGAGAAATACTACCTTTATTCGGATGTTAGTAGATCATAGAATGACAAGTACATAGCATAGGACTCGTATAAGCATGGTTAAGGTACCCTAAAATCGAAAGAATAGATAGCGTACAAAGAAAAGTTGAAAAAGCATAGAGGACAAGAAAGCCACCAAAAAGTGTAAATGAGGAAAGTATATAAACAAATCATATATCTATCCCAGAATTAAAGGATCACATCTTGCCAATTTCAACATGAATATCAATCAGAAGTTCCTCAATTAATTATAGTTCAGTAAATACTAATAACTTATTACACGTGAAACCAAGAAATGCATCTATTACCTAATGCTCGTAATCTGTTGAGCATAAAATGCCAAGGAGATAAGAAAGAATTCAGTTGAGTGTGAATAGGGCACACAAATGTTGAACAAGTGATTTGTGACAAACCTTTAAGATAATAGTTAAATAGCATCTTGAAGTCTAGTGTACAATGATCTTATCACATGTTGGAAGAATGGTAGCATTAAACTCATAGCGAGAAGACATGTTTGTTGGATAATGAGACACGTCTTCAATTCTTTATCACTAGACATTTTTGGTGCATTTTCCATTTATTAGGAAAGATAGTTTTCCTTCCAATAATGGAAACCAGACAGCATCACGTACAGATTTTTTAGTTTTTGTGTCACAATACATGTCATAATCTAGTGGAAACTGTTTGATTCCAGTTTATAGGGTGTATGGCCAAATTCAAGACTGTTCCAATCCTTTGGGATAGATTTATATTCTCTATCCCTTCCTTTGAGCCTCAACAGCACCCTGGGGTGTCATTGACTAATTTACAGCATCTTCAATCAAAGCATCTGTAATCCACAACCTTCGATGTCAACCACCAGTACACAGAGAATCTAGCTATATAGCTATATATAGTAAATAGTAATTAATATTTTATATAATGGTGTACCACCGCAACCCACATATATATAGTAATACCATAGGATAGAATATATATATATAGCATAGCTAATGTTCCTCAACAACAATCCAAGGGTGGTCGAAGTGCTTATTCTAGAGTACCCCTTGGTTTCGGGGTGGACCCTTTTGCTCTACTTTATTATATACGCTTAGCAAAAATAATGTTTTTTGATACACCTAGATGTGGATTCAATTGAGTTTACTACTAGTAGCCTCAAATTACTATTTTATTAGAAACTGTCATCTTTTTTAACTTCCTTACCTTAACTTAGTTCAAGACCAGAAAGGTTGACCTCTATCAACGTCACATTCTCTCCACCTGGGCCGAGCAACTTCTAGTCTTAAAACTCTTCAAACATCATTGCATTACATTAAATACGAGACGAACCCGCAAGTTACCTGCCTGCCTACTAGTGGAATTCAAACGAAATCTTGTTCCCATCAACCCCACGAAAATGAAGAATTAGCCAAGAAAGCTCGAACGAGGAACATGAAAAATATCTCAGGACCTTGATATGACAAAGATTGTACGGCCCTCTTCATTGAGCACCAAATGAATTGCAAATTTGCAATTTTAACAGAATATAATTGATGAAGATATAGCCACTAAGACCATATATCTGGGTTTCCATATTACATTTTTTATACAGGTTTATTGGTTCACTGTGTATTAATATGTTATATTTGTTGGAACGTATATTTGTGTGTTTCTTGAATATTATTTCCTGAGCAATATTGTCCAACACATTCCAATATAGCAACCGAAAATGAAAGGAAAGACATTATCAGAAAGAAAAGAGTTAGTAGACATATACAATTCTGTTTACATTTCTTAAGTTAGAGCCAAACACCAGTCAGTTTCAATGTTAAACACAAACAACCCCCTAATCTTCGTTTTAGATAGCATGGGGTTACATATTTCTTCCCTTTACTTAATTTGGTCAGATTTCATTTATATTTGACTACATCAAGCCACCAATAATCAATACAAGGGAAACCCAACAACATAACTAACAGCAACAAATGCAATATCAATGATCCTACACTACTCAGAAAATAGAAGATAAAGGAACAAACAAAATCAGAAATGAATATGCAAATGTAATCCCTAAATCAAAATATTGAGTCTCTCAATCAGAAATATTATGGGAATCTAGATGTAATGCAGTAATACGAAAGCTAACTATGCAAAAAACTGCAACTAGAGGAAGTAATATCCTTGATTCCTAGTCTGTACAAGCCAAAGCAATATAAGCTGCATCCTTATATAGGATCGTCATTATCTTTCTGTGCTTAGGATGCCTTATACACAAGAGCAGTGTAACATGGTTAAACAACAAAAGCATTCGTTTACCTACTCCCCTTCTTCGAACCAGATACCCCATCTTTGGAATTTCCACCTGCCATCCGTGAATGAATAGAAAGGTCCATGTTTTTATTAATTTATCCATGTAGAAGAAAAGCATTATTGATTTACTCCACAGTGCATAGCAAATAAACAATAAAATCGATATAACAAAATACTAATAATCATTACGAAGAAACGTGAAAAATCCTTCATTATTTCACTACTGACCTTCAGAATCTGTCTTCAGCTTCTCGTTCGGATTGATCGTCCCTCCCCTTACGAATGTCTTAGTCCCTGGCGTACTATCATCTTGAAATGACTCCACAAACTCCGCGTATAAACGAGCTGTTTCGTCCTCTGCCCTCTACATCCCAAAACTTGAGGAATTCATTAACAAAAACAATAAAAGCATCAATCAACAAAAACTCTGAAGTATTTCACGACCCGCCTACCTTTTTTTTCGCTTCTTCTTCTTCTCTGTGCTTCTGGAATGGAGTTTTCTTCCTCGTAATTGAGAACGAACTCATCCCTAATCAGATCTTCTTCCGATTGCAAACCAGCTGAAACCCTAGCCCTAGATATAGTAATCAGGGGCGGAGCGAGACTATACCCAGACCCTGTTGGGAACGAACTTGCAGATTAGAACTTATAAGTAATAAAGTTGTTATTTACAATATTGAGTAAAAAGTGTTTACAATTTAATTCGACATCAATTTTGACTTAACGGTAGATATTAACGTGTCGGTAATGTAAGGGATTATGACAAATAGGTGCTAATTCGATAATTTGAGAATGTGTAGACAAGGAAGTTTATTCAAAAATGGGACAAATAAGTACTATATTTTAAAAATATACGATATTAAGGTGGCGTTTGATAAAGGTGAATGTATTGTATAGAGTATATAAAATATGAATTAAAAAATTTGTTTGATAATAAAATTATTATAACCATCTCAATAGTATTAAAATTAAAAGGGTTATTATCAAAGTAAAATTAATTTTTAAGTTAGTTTATGTAATAAAATTTGTTAAATAATATTTTTACAAATTTAATGATATATCCCTAATGAATGAATCAGTATCAATTTTTTCTTTTACCAGTAAAGGCATTAAGAGATATTTCTTACTAGTAAAGAGGCATTAAGATACATTCAGATATCATAATTTTTTTTATCAAACAACATGCATCTTTTATCGATGAAGATGTTAAGTTGTTAAGAAGTATTAAGAGATAAACTTGTTTATCTACTATTATATCTAGTGTTTATATATATCTATTGTCTTGATTACCTATCGTCTATATATACCTACTGGCCGGATATATTTCGACCCCTCATTCCTTTTGAGTATTTCATAGTTGTCTTTTTTCTTTTTTTTTTTTTTGTCGTTTTGTTCTTATAGTCATATCTCTTTTAATTTAACTTTCTTATATGAGTTTGTTATTAGTTAGTCACTTATTAAAAATCTCTACAAGCAAACTCCGTAAATGAGCGGTTTTTCTCCGGTGTATTTGTCCGAAAGAAAGAGATTAAGAGGTTTTTGATTTACGTTGTTTCCAATTCATCTCTATAAAGTGATTCCATAAGGAGGTGTTTCTCTCACTTAGAGTAAGGAAAAGGTCGAGACAACGGGATAATGATTTTTCTATTTTTTATTGAAATTTTCATCGTGGAATTTGAGAGTTACCATTAGTTATAGAATTATGGGATTATATAATCATTGAAGTTGCAATAGCAGGGAGACAATGGATAGGTAAGAAAAGCAAGGGCTTAGAGCTATCCAAAGGAAAGAAAATAAAGGGGGAAAAAAATATTTTTGTGTTTTTATGAATGTGTGTCAAAGTGCCAAAGGAAGGAAGAATTTGGGTAAAGGCAAACTAAAAGGATCATATAACATATTTTCATTTTATTTATATTTTGCATGTATTGGTGTGTTCTATTTTACAGGTTCATAATTGTTATGAAGGTTTTGACGCTGCTGATTCAATTTGGTGTAATGTTTGGCTAGTCTCTTAATGGAGTATTGTGAACCCAGCAACATCACTCAAAGATGATGCCACCTTCTCGTCCCCCACTTAGTAGTCAATAAGTCCAATTTAAACACTAACATAAATTTAAATTTCTAATACATCTAAAAGTAGAATACTCCATGCAGTGGATTGAGCAAGGAAATTTAATTACCAATCTTAGCAAAATCTAATAAAAATGATCTAATGGCCCTTGATTGCTCTCTAAGTGAATAAATTTTTATTTAATAACAAAAGATTAATAAATTATTTAAGCTATGACTATTTAATTAATAATTTATCTAAGACTCAAGATAAATCAACTAAAATCTATCATGCCTACGAATGACGTAATCTCAATCCAAAAGTCCTGTCGGACTCTGAATCGGTATGAATCAAATCAAAACTCAACAAATGACAACTTAATTTCAAGTATTTTGACTCACATTATGTATGTATATGTGTTACAAAAGACATTTAAATATCGTTGAACATATTTTAACTATAGTTAAGGACCTAAGGCGGAATTAGGGGAACACACAAACACCCCATGTGTGCATTCCCACGATTGATTCAAATCTTGGACTCACATTACGTATACATGTGTTACAAGGTAATTAAATATCGCCAGACATAATTTAACTATAGCTAAGGCCATAAGGCAAGTATATTCTCACTTTATCTCCTTTTAATTAATATGTACTATCATTCTTTCAATATATGTAAATTATCAAATGTTATATTATGTTATTATCGATGTTCGATTTCTTCATTAATAAGTAAGCAATCTTTTGATATGATGTACATGAAACATGTTATATTTGAACTAAACTTCCTTGCGTAGTTGCTTACTAAATCTGCTAGAACGCCAAAGTAAATCTTATACGGATCTCCGGATAATCCTTTCCTTAAAACACGTAACTCTTATAGTATACCTAACCATATCTTGCTTATCCAGCCAATTTTCATTCATTGATTCATATATCCAAATCCTTCTGGTAGTTCCTTAACAAATTAAAATTGTTACTCAACGTGTATGTATAGAAAAAAAAATATTCTATCTCAAAGTATAAATTAATTATTTACATGGAACAAAATTAATCCTTTATACAAAATATGAATTAAATTATTCATGGGCTAATTTTTAATTTCTGGGTCATCACACCTTACATCCCAGACCTAGGACTATATTAGGGGACGGAAACTGAGGCATCGGTAACCCAAACCTTGTAGATAAAGATTTTTATAGTGATTATGTACGTCACCATGATGAAGTCAAACAGTGGTTAGGTTGGCCAACTAACAAACTATTAGATAAGAACTCCTAAGGGAATGTGCACTAACCAGATTGGTAAAGCATATAATGCGCATGTGATGATTCTGATATTTTTTTCAAGTAAAAGGTCAAATCTCTCGTTATCATTCGAGGATCCTAGGAGCTATTCCTTTCGAATCACCCTCAAGGTGTTGACATTGTACCGCCAAATCTCATAAACAATTAAACCATAACATTTATCTATTTTTAAGCTTCTCTCTTATAATTATATACTTGTGAACATTAATTGCTCGTTGTTGTTATGACATGGTTTCATAGATTGTGGTGATAAAGTCGAGCCCTCCAACAAGGGTAAGGAAAAGATGTTGTGATGAAGGGATAACTTTCAAAGATAAATCCTGATACGAAGAATGAGGAATAGATGTTTATTATTTGTATTTTGGGAATGTAAAGCATGTGTGAGTCTTTCATAGACTTTCGTTGTAAGACTTAATTCTTTTGGGATGATGTAAAAGAGATTTAATTATTCTTATATTTATTATGAATGCTTAGATGATATTTTTATGTGTTGTCATTTATTAATGGTAACCAAGTCATTATGAGATTATGTAGTTGTCCTTGTTGATATTAGAGCCCAAGCACCGACTATGGGATCACAGTCCTTACCGAAGGATAGAACACGAGTATATAGGGTCTTAAGGAATAATAACCTTAAGGTGTGGAGTAGAAAAATGGGACGTAAAGACCATTAAGCGATCGATATGTGTTAGGTGGATTTACCACAACTTCATGAGGCTCTACAATTTTGGGGATAAAATTGTTTAATCTAAAACCTAGGGAAACCACATGACCTTCATGCATTACATTAGTATTTATGTCAAACTTTATACATATGTTGAACTTTACTATTATACTGATATATAGATTATGTTTACATTGTAGATGTTTTCACTACCAAGACCCAGTAGGGGCAAGTGCCCCATGACTTCTAGCTCCAATGAGGAGAGTGTGCCAGATTACACCCCTATATACTATCCAGGGTGCCTAGACTGCATAGTCGTTTCACCACCTAAGGCTCTAGTGTGACGACCCCAAAATTTCGTACTGGGCTAGGGCACCGTCAACGATGGAAAACATAACACAAAATGAACATACATACATAAAAAAGTAGTTATCAAATCATTATATTGGAAATTATTACAAAATATCAAAGTATATTATCTCACAACAAAAATTAGATACTGCCTAAAGGCTTAAAATCTAAGTATATCTCTTTCATCCTCAATCCACTGCTTCCCATCAAAACTATAGACAACTAACTAAAAGTAACTTCTCCTTGTACATCATCGCATTAACTTTGTCACTTGTAAAACATTTAATAACAATAAGAATGAACGATTTACGCTCAGTAAGTACATAAACACGTATGGTGGGTTTAAAACACTAAAAGAGTTTTAACTATTTGTGAGGTATGACGAAATTGATGTCAAAACCTCTGGAAGCTGAGAAAATAGGTACGAGGGTCCTTGATGATATTTAAGAGGTAACCCTCGAAGAAGGAATATATGATTCAGTAAGTTTATTTATTGGGGGCACATAACCTTTGGATCTGCTAACCATATCATTGCAGCTGGCTAGGATGCGATGACATGATCCCTCACTTGTGAATGTATGTAGTCACCTTTATAAGGTTCAGGTGTTCAATCGGAATCTCCACCTTCCCCTTCCTCTAACCATGTATGTGGCATAACCTAATATAACAGGTCCATCTCAGCAGTTGTACGTGTATAATATAAAAGAAAAACAATTGATAACTTAAAACATAAATCATATTTGTACATGATTTATTTCTAACATGCTAGCAGTATAATACGCTAAGTATAACATTCATGAAGAACATATAAAGCATTTAGTCACGATAACTTACATATATTGAAATAAAAGATCATGTGTATTACTTGAATGAAAGAATAGTGAGTATATACTTGTCTGCATCTACAACTAAACTTTCAAACTCAACAATATAGTTCTTTAAGTGACAACACTTTTGCCATATACAACATCAAATGAATCGATTAAAACGTGTCATTATGCGAGCACATACTTATGACATACTATGCTTTATATGTTTGAACTATCTTGCCTTGGGTTGCCTTAGTTGTATTATAACATCTAGGGTCACACATGGGTCCCCCTTTGATTAATTTGATAATTGAATTTAGTACCATAATACGATTTGGTTTGATATATCATGTCATTATTTTTTTGAAGTCTACTTATGGTACAAGCTTTAAACATTAGATGAGTTACAAGGGTTGGGTCTGGTGCGACCAGTAATTGACTGTACGCATGAGAGCCTCAATGTTTACTTAGCTCTCGACTTGAATTAGTTATATGTTGATTAGTTTTAGGACTAATTAATTCAATTGGGAATTAAATGAATTATCGTTTAAATATTATTGTTTTTGTTAAGGTAATTATCCCTTCATTGGACTTGATAAATCCCAATTAAGGAGATATTTTATCCCCATTCAAGCTCAGTTAAGCCCTTAATCATCCCTAATCATCATCCAGTCCTTCATTAGTACTCTCTAAGAAATCTTAATTGAGAAGTAAGTAATCCTTAGTAATTATTAGTTAATTATTAATCATCCTTGAACAAATCCTTAATCATCCTTAACTAAGGTTAAATTAGTTAGTTAATTATAAATAACCTTACATAAATTTCTAACTAGCCTAAATTAAATTCCACTTAGGTTTTAATTATCCCTTAATTACTTTTTAAATGATTTTAAAAAATTCTTTAATTAATCATTAATTATTCTAAACCTAAATTCTTAATCAATATTCAACTAATTAAGTCAATTAGGATTAATTTATTACTCTAATTAATAATCACTTACAAATTCTTAATTATTTCTCCATGATTATTGTAGTAATTAGTATGAACTTATTATCAATATATTATAGTGGTAAGTATACTACCTACCTACCTACACACACACACACACACACACATATGTAAGTGAGTAGGAACCAAGAATGCATTAATCGCTAACAACTCAAGATAATGATGATATCTTAGGGAATAGGCTCTGCTACTTGCTCGGATACGCCTTCCGTGAGGTATTTAACCTTCTTCTGTTCAAATGCTTAGCATTATATTCCTTCCAGGTAAGAGGAAAACTAAACCAAGTTAAATGCTGCTAGTTGAGGGGGTTGGTCATACTTTAGAAGAAACTTCCACCCGTTCTTATAGTCAATTGTTCATTTGTCCGACTACCATTGTTCCAACTCTAATCTAATAGGAAGCCTGATACACATACACGCACACACAGGCTGGTCTTCCTTAATTTCTAAATGAATTTTATGTGTGACTTTTACTTAGCACTTAGTAGGCTATTAATATGTTTTGGGTTTCTAAAGTTAACTGTTTCAATTTTGGTTGACAAGTGGGCTGTTTAACTCTCCCTTTTCTTCGTTTAATTGAGTTGGCCCATTAAGTTAATAACCCAAACCCTAGTTTTTCCCTTAATCAATCTAAGCTGTAACAACCACACCTCTCACCGTCAAGCATTACAAGCAACGAGCCACCATGATTGGTGACAAGCTTTCATTCGCCTCCCTTTGCCTTTATCTCTTTCTCTCTCTCACACTCTCACAAACTCTCTCTCTCTCTCTCTCTCTCTCTCTCATACATGTTCTCTTCCTCTTTTGCTCAATCACATCTCATTTATTCCCTAATTCCTGCGCTTGATCTCCTTTTCCTCACACAGCAGTGGCAACTCTCCTCATTGAAGCCGCCATTGCTAATGTTGCAACTCTGTCTGCTTGCATCCCTCTTGTTCCACTTGTAAAGTAAATTCCCAATTTGTATGTGGCTTGTTGATGTATGTAGTGTGTTATGATTACTATCATCTAACATAAGAAAACAATGAAAACTAACAAGAATTAATGAAGATCTGTACCTTCAAAATGAGCTTCTTAAGTGGATTGTTTAACACTTTGAGCACAGATTAAGTATCGGCTAGATCGACACGATCTCAGACTCATTGAAATCGAAATTTTCTACGTTTGTTACAATAATTACATTCAAAATAATTTCCAGTGCATGTACTCATGTACAATTCACATCATAGCATTATTAAGTATTGATCAATATTTACATTTTGAAATTTGGTTTCTCACACCCAACCCCCACTGCCATTGACGCCTCGAGGGTGGTGTCCCAGAGTAGGCCCCCGCTCTCGTACATGCCCTTTATGACATTGTCGGTCCCTTTGTCTACCCTATAGCCACACACTGGGCGTAGCCTCCCTTTGATTCGCATGACTGTACACAAATCTTTACGCCCACGGGTGCAGGTTGTCCATTGCCAGGCCCCTAAGTTGTCCAACTTCTCCACCACTAATCCTATTGAGAGGTCAGACTCACCACTGTGGAGGACGTCGTCACCTCCCCGCCAGCATCTTGGTTTGCCCTGTCGATTGCCTTCCTAAGAGGGTCCCACTCAGTGTTCATGTCGACCTTACTACCTTGCCTCACCACCAGTTTTCCCACCTACCATGCCACTGCAGGCCTCAATACCAGTTTCCATTCGACTACTTACTCCTCTACCTGAGGTGCAAAGTCCCCTACCTCTAGACCACTATCAGCAATTGCAACATTATGATTACACGTCGTGTCATAGCACACCGCATGATCCACATGCTTTTCAACCTATGGAGAGCTATCGCTCGCTGCATCTCGGTGGAGATGATCGATGCCCTGACAAACCTGGCATTAGTAGTAGCCAACTACTGTGTGAACCCCAATCCTACTGCAGAGAATTGCGACTTGTTTCTCCATGACATCATTGAACACATGGATGAAGCTTGTGTAAGTAATAGCTATAGTAGTGATGTAAAGGCCTTTTTTTTGTATTTAGGTCTCTGAGCTGATTTTCATTGTTATGAATGTTATGGTGAGTATTTTGTATAGCTCCAGTTACTATTAGTCATATGTTTACTGATATAGGATTAGATGATGAACTCCCAAACTGATGTACCTTTATTTCTCATTCACTATTCTTAGTTGTTTGTTTTAAAATTCTAAATCAAAATTTAATATCTTGTTATCATTTTTAATTATCAAATTAAAATATTTATTCCAAAATTTGTTGGTTTGTAAAGCGTACAAATTATAATATGATTATTGAGTGAGTTGTTTTGTGCTCTATAGCACTACTAAATCATTTATAATTGTGAATTTGTTATTGCTATCCCTAATGGTTCAAGGATTTGTAGGGGGGTTGAATACAAATCAAAAAATACTGCCACTTCTTTCGTTTCTTTAAAAGTAATAGATAAACTTGCAGAATAATAAAGAATCTCAATACTACAGTATATAGAAACAACAAATTATATTAATCAATAAAGAATGACTTTTATTGATTTTGAATCTGAAATACAACCTAGCAATCAAAATTGTTGACACCAACTTTTACTCTGTTTAGTGATGAACAGTTACAACCTAGAAAGTAATTTCTAGCTTCTCAAGTTCTAATAACTTGCTACTCAGTATCTTTCTCAATATTTAACTCTCTATTTCTTGATACAGCTTCTCAAGTTCTACAAACTTGCTACTCTCTCTGTAAATCAATTACAACTGCTAACTCTCAATTTTTTCTCTTGATATATATATATATATATATATATATGAGATGTATTTGGGATGCTTAGATATATATTGAGATGTGTTCTCTGATATTGAGATGTGTTGAGAGATATTCTTAGATGTTGTTGTGTGCTGAGATCTCAGATGTTGTTGTTGTTCACTGCTTTGTATCTCTATTTATAGACATAACTTCCTTCTTCATTTGTTCATGGTCAACAACTGAGAGTTACCTTTTTGAGAAATTGATGTGAGCAGGAAGAGCAGGAAGTGTAACGAGCTAGATTTGTCTTCCGAGGAAACTCTACATGGATCGGATGAAGATGGTGAGCTAAGGCTTAGAGGTTCAATTACTCGATCCAAGACTAAGAAGTTTGAAGTAAGCTTGTCAACTGCAACAGGTTTAACACTTGAAGAGTTTAGGGTCTTGGGATTATGTTTGGAGCATTATGAAGAAGGAATAGAAACTTGAACTTGGCCTAATATGTAATATGTATTATGATTCGTTGCAATTCTGCTATTACTTTGCTTTCAAAGATGGAGTCAAACACGTTTGTAGTTTAGCCGAGATGTGGCTGAGAACTAACGTCAGGGATGTCGAGAACTGGCGTCAGGGAATGCCGAAGAAAGCATCAGGGGATGCGAGAACGGGGCGTCAGGGGAAAACTAGTCTCCGCAGATTAATTCGACCCGTCAGTGGTTACTTAGTCTTTGATAGGCAAATTCGGTCCGCCAGGGAATGATTAGTCTCCGACAGACAAATTTACCCATCAGGGGATACATAGTCTCCGACAGACAAAGTCGATCCATCAGGGAATATTTAGTCTCCGATAGACAAAATTACCCATCAGGGGATAATTAGTCTCCGAAAGACAAATTATCCACTGACAGTTACATATATTGTTTTTATGTATTTAATTACTTTACGTATTTGAATTGTGTTAGTTTCCTAGTCATAATAGGTTTGTTTTTTTTCCTTGTTAAAGTAAATGTCTTTCCAATGTATTATTCTTTCCAACTAGGAATAAGTTTTTAACAACTTATAAATAACTGCTTGTATTGTTTAATAACAGATAATTATTACTATTGTTTGATAAATAAATTCAGAAAAGTGTCTTGCACGTTTTCTTTCTTGTTTATGAGATATAAACAAAACCCTATTTGTGTGATTCGAGTAGTATTGAACGCGAGATTCATTCAAGATCCTTAAATCGACTTCTTGTGTGCATATCAACAAGTTGATTTTAAGCTATCTGAGGTTATAGGCTGACCACCCTACATCATATTGGTATGAGATCAAGGCTTGGCGTTGGGAGTGGAAAATCAAGAACATGTGATTCTTTCTTGTTTTCTGGTTTCTTGCGTGGAGTACATTTTGGTGTATTGCATCCAAATTGCAGTCAAGAATTTCTCATCAGGAACTTTTCTTGATTGATTCCATTAAATTGAATATATTTTATTCAAGTGGACATGATAACATTGGAGATATAGGGTTACTTCGTGGATTAACTTTGCAAGATGCAAAGATCCTACGATTACAAAATCAATATGCAACAATGACTACTCAATTGGACTGGCTAGAAGAGATGATGGCCAGGTTGCTGAACCATGACAACAACCACTCACGAGGAACTAATGGTCCATAACAAGAACATGAAACTAATGCTCGTAATGATAAACATAATGTTCGTGAAGGTAATTCAAACATAAAGTTAAAAGTTCCTTCTTTCACCGGGAGTAGTGATCCCGAAGAGTTCTTAGAATGGGTTCAAAAGGATGAAAAGATCTTTGAATTCAAAAACCACACAAAAGAGAGAAAGTGCAAATTAGCAGCCTTGGAGTTCTCAAAATACGCTAGTCTTTGGTGGGATAACCTGGTTGTGCAAGAAGGCGAGATGGTGAAGACCCCATTGTCAATTGGCGTGTAATAAAGAATCTGATGAGGAAGAGGTTCATTCTTGATTATTACAAACATGAGCTATATTTGCATCTACAAACACTCAGATAAGGGGGCATGAGTGTTGAGGATTACATGAAAGAATTCGAATACTTGAAATTGCGATGTGAACTGGTTGAGCCGTAGGAGCAAACTATTGCTCGATTCTTGAGAGGATTGCATAGGGAGATAGTAGATACGGTTGAACTTACACCGTATGTATTCTATGATGATGTTGTAAAGCTTGTTTTTGTCCCACAAGATGGTTTGTAGAAGAGGGGGGGGGGGGGTTGAATACAAACCACAAAATTCTTTTGAATTTGGTGAGTTTAGTGAATATACTGTATAACAGGTTGCAGAAATGAAAGAATACAATATATCACAAGTGTTTCTGAACTTTTATAAAAGAATGAAATATTACAAAAGCTCACTGGTTTGAATGACCAGCTTCTAACAATTCTGTTGAAAATAATAGCTGCACACTAGAATATGATTTCTAGCTTCTCTCAAGTTTATGAAAACTTGCTTCTCTTTCTATAAAAATAATTACAGTTGCTAACTCTCTTAATATGTATGGAAGTGTTGTTTTGAGAGATATGTGATCTGAGATAAGACATCTTCTTGTTGTTTTTCAGTTGTTTCTCAGTTCTCAGATTCACACACACTTGTATATTTTTACCTCAGCTGCTCTATGTCTATTTATAGACACAACTTCCATATACTCCAAGCTTCTATTCTGAGTTATTTACCAAAAATATCTCTGTAGTTTATTGGTACTTGCAACTCTATCACACAACTTTCTTCATTATACAGCCTCCCTTGGATGCCAGCCTGTTTGTGTGAATTTTCTGGTGTATATTCACTGCACCAGCTTCCATTTTTCTTCTTGGAGTTCCTAAGATAAGATATCAACAGAATACATCTTATCTTTGTGGGCTTCTCTGGACATAATTAGTCCAGCTTCAATGAACTTCTTGCTTCAAGTTGTTATAAGTTGTCTCTACAGTATTTCAACTTGCTGTTTTGCAGGTTTCATACTTGCAACTTGATGTGTGTGTGTGTAACTTATTTTCTTGAAACTTCCTTGGTAGCCAATCTTTCCTTATTGGACAACCATCCTTATCTTTATTTCCACCGTCTTTAGTCATATGTCATCTCTTATGTCAGTGGAAATTTATTCTCTGATGGATAGTCTCTGGTTGCTTCCACATTAGTCTCTGATGAACAAACACTTAGTCTCTGATAGACCAAAAACTTAGTCTCTGACAGTTCAAAAAACTTAGTCTCCGACAGTTCAAAAACTTAGTCTCTGACAGTTCAAAAACTTAGTCTCCGATAATTCAAAAACTTAATCTCTGACAGACAAAAAACTTAGTTTCCGACAGCCAAAATCTTAGTCTCCGACAGCCAAAAAACTTAGTGTCCGACAGCCAAAAAACTTAGTGTCCGACAGCCAAAAAACTTAGTCTCCGACAGCCAAAATCTTAGTCTCTGACAGCCAAAATCTTAGTCTCCGATAGGCTAATTTTGCTTTATCAACTTTGACATTTGTTGAACTCTCCAAGTGTATTCATTGTAGTCTTTGATGCTTTCCTGCAGTTTCTTGATAGTAGATTCTCATAGTGCATTACTGCAGGTACTTGTACATTTACAAAATTTAACAATTCTAAGTGTTATACATAATCATCAAATGCTATAATTCCTAACAGCTTGCAGTGAAGGTGGAGAGGCAACACAGAACGAACAGATCATACTCAAAGCCAAGTAAAAACACGAGTTCTTGGAGATCAGAAGATAGAAAGACGGACTTAAGTGGTTCCAAGAATAAGGGCAAAGAGAAGGTGGTGGATAGTATGACAAAGAAGGATAGGCCAAAGAAGGACCTGAGCAACATTACGTGTTATAAGTGTAAGAGACTAGGCCATTATGCTATGGATTGACCTAACAAGAACTCTTTCACTGGTTGGAGGAGATGATGACTAGGTTGTTGGTCAATGACAACAACCACACACGGGGAGCTGATGGTTCAGGACAAAAAAAGGAAACTGATGCTCGCAACGATCAACATAATGTTCGTGAAGGGAATTCTAACATAAAGCTTAAAGTTCCTTCTTTTACCGGAAGTAGTGATCTTGAAGAGTTCTTAGAGTGGGTTCAAAAGGTTGAGAAGATCTTTGAATTCCAAAACTACACGGAAGAAAGGAAGTGCAAGTTGGCAGCCTTGGAGTTCTCAAAGTACGCTAGTCTTTGGTGGGATAACCTAGTTGCGCAAAGGAGGCGAGATGGTGAAGATCCCATTGTTAGTTGGCGTGTAATAAAGAACATGATGACGAAGAGGTTTGTTTCTGATTATTACAAATAGGAGCTATACTTGCATTTGCAATCACTTAGACATGGAGGGATGAGCGTTAAGGATTATGTGAAGGAGTTCTAATCCTTGAAATTGCGACGTGAGCTGGTTGAGCCAGAGGAGCAAACTATTGTTCGTTTTTTAAAAGGGTTGCCTAGGGAGATAGCAGATACGGTTGAACTTACGTCGTATGTATTATTTGATGATGTTGTTAAGCTTGCTGTGAAGGTGGAGAGGCAACGCAAGGCGAATGCAAACAGATCATACTCAAAGCCTAATAAAAACACTAATTCTTGGAGATCGAACGACAGAAAGGATGATTTAAGTGTTTCCAAGAATAAGGGCACCCACCAAAACTTCTATATGTTTCGTTTCAATATGATTGCTAACAGGGACAATGTTTTAGCTTTGGGGCCACACTATATCCATAACAAACTGCTCATTCTTAGGCCTTGGAAGGAGGGATTCTCTACCAACATTGAATGTTGTACAAAAGCCCCTGTTTGGGTAAAATTCCATAATGTCCCACTCTCCTACTGGACGATAGGGGGTTTAAGCGATGTTGCAAGTGGAATTGGCAAACCTCTCTTTCTGGACAAAACCACCCAAAACTTGGATCTCATGCCCTTTGCTAGGGTCTGTGTTAAAATGGATGCTGCATCTGTTTGGCCAAAACAGATTTCAGTATTTACTCTTGATGAAGATAATAGTTTTGGCGCTCCTGTTACTGTAGCTGTTGAGTATCAGAACAGGCCTCTTCTTGCCCTATGTGCAAAGTCTTTGGGCATTCAATATTTAAATGTCCAAAAGCTCGCTATCTCTGGGTTCCGAAGGCTCTAGATAAATCCAAAACTAGCCCCCCCTCTGTTGGACAAGATCAACCTGCAGTCCGGACAGTGCCCCTTGTGACCAAATCACCAGCTCCTCCCTCTGATGGACATCCTGTGATCCCCTCTAAAACTAATGAAGGTTGGATTGAAGTTTCAAAGAAGAAGAAAAAGGACCTGGGGTTGCTTAGGACCCAGGTGAGGGTTCCTCTGATAGCAGTACTTTCCCTTTTGACAACAAACTTGATGTATTTGATCTGGTAGGATCAAACACAGGTTGCGGAAAATAACTTTAGGAAGATTTTGTAAAGAAATTAATTACCAGAAATCAACACTAAAGGATCAATCTGTTTAGTTTGCTTAAAGAAATTAATCACCCGCAAGCTAAAACAAATCAGGTTACGAAAGTCTAAAGGAATTAACCACTAACTTTCAGAATAAACGTAAGTAAAAACTCACACAATTTTTATTAATCAAAAGTCCCCCTAATGAATATTACAAGCAGCTATTTATAAGCTGAAATAAAACCCTAATTCCTACTTCGGAAATAATTTACAATGGAAAGAATTCCATAATGGAAAGATATCTAATCTAACAAGGAAAATAAATATTCTAATTCAAACTAGAAACAATTTCCAAAACAAACACGAAAAATAATAAAATATAAGAAGTATCATAACTGTACCCGTCAGTGGATAATTGCCTGTCGGAGACTACTTATCCCTTGACGGACCAAATACACTATCGGAGACTAATTATTCCCTGATGGATGAAATAGACTGTCGGAGACTAATTATCCCCTGACGGGTTAAATTAGTCCCTGATGACGATAGTCCCTAATGACGAGACTAGTCTCTGATGCACAATACATCCCCTGATGATGACGTCAGTCGTAGTCTCTGATGGAATAATAAGATCCACTGATGACATCATCTTTAGTCCCCGATGCGTTAATTATCCCCTGACGCCAGACGCATCCCCTGATGCCAGTGTCTGATGACTAGCTTTCGGCTAAGTCTCGAAGTTGCTTAACTCAATGTTAACAAGTAAAGTAACCACAGGTTGACAAGGCCCTCTTAACCATCCTTTCGCCAATGCATTGATAGAAAATAAATCTAAGGATATTTCCTTCCAAGCAAGATTTATATCAAAGTTTATATTTGCATCCGACTGTTTATCATCCAATGACTCCAACGGATCATCCTCCTCTTCTTCAGAAACAATTATCCTCAATTGAGCCACATCGTCATCATGAATATAAGGAGCTAAATCACCGATATTGAAAGTTGCACTTACCTCATAATCACCTGGCAACTCCAACTTGAAGGCATTGTTGTTAACCTTCTCAACAATCTTGAAAGGACCCTCCGGCCGATGCATTAACTTATGCTTACGCAGGTTAGGGAACCTTTCCTTCCGCAGATGCAACCACACAAGATCACCCACTTGAAAGTCAGGTTGTTTACGATGCTTGTTAGTTAGAGCTTTGTACCTTGCATTTACTTTCTCAATTTTGGCTCGTACTTGTGCATGCAACTTCATCATAGCTTGAGCCTTTGCTTTAGCATCAGAATGAACATATTCACCCTTCGGCAAAGGAATTAATTCCACTGGAATTCTTGGATTTTCACCATACACCACTTCAAAAGGTGAATGTTTTGGAGCGTAAGTAGGTGATCTATTGTAGGCGAACTCGGCATATGCAAGCTTGACATCCCAATCCTTTGTAGTTTTGCTCACCAACCCATGCAACAATATTCCCAAAGTTCTGTTGGCCCAGGACCTCCAGGAATCCTCAGCAAAGAAGAGCTCAAAGCCCGAAAGGTGCATCAAGGGATAAAAGTCAAGACAAAATCGAAGACCCTGATGCCACAAAACCTAAGTCATTTGAAGCCAAGGAACAAGCATCTTCTCCCATTACCATAGCATATGGTCCACCCACTTTAGCTGAATCCCTCAAAGAAGAAAGGCGCAAAAACCTAACATTTATGTTCTCCATAAAAAACATAGATTTCAGGTTCAACAATAGTAGAGATCAGCTGATAACAGTACAACTCAAGAGTGGGTCACAATTCAATGTAACAATGGACTGGTTTAGGAGAATGGATGCTGAATAGCTGGGATTAGTTCTGAATCTAATCTCCAAATCTTCAAAGGCCAATAGAGACTTAAGGGGGATGATTGACAAGCTGAGGAGAGCCATCAACGATGAAAGGAGCCTGCCCACAGCCCTAGAAAGACCACTAAAATTATTCTATAAATCCACTGATGGGCAGGAGAAAAGCATAAGGATCAAAGATGTTGATGGCCTCGACCTGGAGGAAGCGATGCATGTTCTAAGACAAATAACTTATCACAAAAATGAACATGTCATCCAGTTCAGAATCCTGCTGATTCAAAAGGTAGTGAAGGAGATTGAAGAAACCAAAGCTAATGATGGGAACACTACAGTAAGAGATGTGCCACCAGTAAAGGGATTTAAAGAATATCCAAAAACGATCACAAGCCCCATGGGTGTTCAATTCTAAAATAAAAAGGGGGAGATCATTACCTTCTACTGGTCACAACTTGCTGCAGCCAATATTCAAGAAATAAAATCTGTCCTTGAAGCTTTGGAATCCAGCAGCAATGTCAACATTGTCAACTTCAGAAAACTTCTTCAAAGGGAGCTGGAGCAACTGGAAGTAGGAGGAGAAGACAACAGACTCAGGATTCCTGATCAAAATCCAAATCAAAGAAGACAAGGCCTTGTAAGTAACTCTCAACCGATTGAATCAAGTCATCCATTGCCCTTTGTCTCAGTAAAAAGGAAAAGGGATCATGATGTCTAAATCAACATATTTTTTTTATTGTAATAGATATAGGAAAATACTTGTACAGAAATTCTTTTATTAGTTCATTCAAAATTCTTTCATGTATTTAGTATTGGTTTTGACATCATCATTAATGCATTTAGGGATTTATGGTTATCAAATTGATAAACATAAATAGGGGGAGATTGTTAGAGTTAAATGATGATGATGATGATTATGTAATAAATTGTGCAACTGTAAATACTTGAGGTATTTTATAAATCTTAAGTTCAACACAAGTTTTGCATCCACTGATGATAAACTTATTCATCAGTGGATGGTCAATAACTTCACAAGGCAAGTCAGAAAATGGAACATCCAAAGGACTTGACAGAGTGAAGAAGAATGTATGATGTTACTTGTTAACTGTCAAAGTATTCCGCACATCAGATATTCTAAACAAAGTTACGTTGATTAAGTACTGTCAGGGGAACTCGTCAGGGGGAACTCATCAGGGGAACCGATCAGGGGGAACTCATCAGGGGAACCAATCAAGGGAAACCTGTCAGGGGATGACGAAGACAGACCAACCCGTCAGGGAAACACTTCAGGACATGTTAGTGTCAGGCCAACCTATCAGGGTAACCCCTCAGGGGGAATGACCAACATGGCATCAGTGGAAGCCATCAGTGTATGCCGTCAGTCATAACCATCAGGATCACGAAACACTGAGTGAAACTCAAGTGAAGGTTGAAGTCCTGATCAAGTCAATAAGCATCAGGGGATCTAGAAGCACTGATCAAAGTCCATCAGGGCTGGTAGTCAGTGGATCGTTATGACAGCATGCACCCGTCATCAGTATTTACACAGAAATCAACGTAACGTGTTACAGAAGCAAGAGATATCAACTGGAAAGATATTTTTTGAAGTTTGTTTTGGTCCAATGAGAACTCTCGCGTATTAAATACACACAAATCAGGGGAAGAAAAAGTAACAACAAAGCATGCTGCAGTCTGACACATAGGGCAACGATGTGACATATTTCCGGCTAAGTTGAGAAAAGTAGCACGTCTCAAGCACGTGATTTCAACCACTGTTCGACATATAAGCGAAGGAGTTCTCATTACAACACTACACACATATTGAATCTATCCAACAGATCAAACAAACATAGAAGCACACAACACTAGGAAGCTCTGTAATATATTTCTTGAGAGATTTATTTTTTTTCAGAGAAAAATTTTCGTAGCTAGTGAGTGTGAGAAGCTGTGTATTTATTCACAGAATTTGTAGCTATAAATCACAGTTGTGATTCTTCAGATTTCCAGAAAAACATCAAGTTATAATACAACTATTTTAACTTGAATCTGTGTGTTCATTTCTTATAGTTTTTCTGTTCATAGTAGCTGTTTCCAATTAGTGCCAACTAAAGTTTAAAAAGAGTGAAAAGATTGAAGTGTTTACATTCATCCCCTCCCCCCCCCCCCCCCCCCCCTCTACAAACACTTGAGCTTATATTGCACTAACAAGCTCTAAGTATTTACCTGACAAGCTTCTGATACTGCAGAATAAGACAGAGGAATTTATCGTAGGTTTAAGGAATTTATGTATTTGAGAGTGTTGTGAGGAAAAATGGGTGGTAGGGGTTCTCCTTATATAAGTGTTGGAAATATGAAAATATCTAGGATATTTCTTACGTAGATTAACATCGGACTTGAAAGTTACTAATTTACTACAATATGCTAATAATTACGGATAGGTGTCAGACTGTGGTATAACTTACTAATGACTCAGCTTAGTAATATGCTTACTCATTGAAGAGGTTTTCAACACCTGTAATGCTTACTCATTACAGGGTTATTACTTATCTATTAAGGAGCTATTATTCACCTATTACGGAGTCATTTTCCGTAATATCAATAGTAACAATTTATGTTACTCTTGCATAAATTATCAAAGTTTAGAGAAGAAATAATAATAATTTATATTGCCACATAAACTACAAATTATTTTTGTCAATAAATAATTTTTCATGCATGCAAATAAATTTGACCAAAATTTATTTGTTAATGCCTTTAATATTATAATAGTAATTACCCATATCGGGGTATTACATCCTCCCCCTCTTACAAAAATTTTGTCCCCGAAATTTACTCATGAAATAGGTGGGGATATTTTTTGTGACGACCCCATAATCCCGTACCGGACTAGGGCATCATCATAAGAAGGTAAAGATAACCATTCATCCATTCCTAAATAAATACTGAATAAAAAAACAGCATTTAAGAGTTATTACAACCTAAGAATTAAGTAATCACAGCGGAAGCTATTACATCATTTCCTAATAACAAAATAAATCTCATCAACTCTTCAAACGTCTTCCTTCTTTCCTTCATTCATTCCTTTCTTTCCTTCATCAATTCTATCAAAAGGATAAACACTTAGCAGCTTATCATCTTTGCTTTCCCCTTGTCAGAGGGTTCAGCCTTAGCTTTCTGTCCTGCAAATCATTAACATTCAACATGGGTGAGCGTTTTACGCCCAGCAAGTATATACACATCGAGGAAAATATGAATAAATCAATGGATTTCATCTGGAATCAAAGGAGAGAAATTCAAATTCTGTTTGTGGGCTTGGTGAAGCAATACCAAGACCTCGGAAACCTTCACATATCCTTGAGGATGCACTGATGATATACAACTTGTGATCCTCCATTGAAGAAAGTCAGGTATACACCGGATCATAACTTTCAAATATCCAACGGGGGCTGCACCCGCGGATCTGCTAACCATACAGTACACAGCTGGCCAGGCTGGACCGCATGATCCCTCTGAGTGACTACGTAGTCAAATAGCATTTCCTCTCGGTCAGGTGAAGAACACATCAGCACCTTTCCTTTCCTCTTGCCAACCATGTGGCATAACCCCCATAAGGGGCATCATTCACATTCTCATTGCACAGATATAAGATTGAAAACATAGCTGAAATTCAAAGCTCATTTATATCCATGCATCATCATTCATATCATGCTAGCAGAATCAAAAGCATAGCATGCTCATGCATCAGAACAATTAAAGTATAAATCCAACCTTCTACGCATATCGGAACAAATGATAATGCGTTAAACTGGAATAAGCACGAGATTGTGAATATACTTGCCTCAGTCCTTTGCTTACGACCAAATTTAATTTACTCGTGAGTGGAAAGTTCTGTAAGAATATACATATCACAAGATGAATTTATTATCTGGGTTAAAATATGAGGGAGAAATGCACATGTGATGTCCTTAACTTTTAACGTCTCAATCTGATATAAAAACTATTAAGGTTAAGAAATCAATTCAAACATCTTAAAATAATTTAAGAAAATAGCATTTTATAGTTTTTAAAACAAACTGCGCATCAGGGAATTACTACGCTTTAATTCATCGGAGATTAATATCTCATCGGGGATTAATAACCCATCGGGGATTAACTCATCGGGGATTATCAACCCATCGGGGATTAACTCATCGGGGATTATCAACCCATCGGGGATTAACTCATCGGGGATTATCAACCCATCGGGGATTAACTCATCGGGGATTAACTCATCGGGGATTAACTCAAACCCGTCAGAGACTAAGTTAAAGTCTGTCTCAGATACAGGGTCGTCTTCTTCACTCCTCCATGTGTGGTGCCCTCAACCATATCCACACTTAGGTCAAAACTCATCATTCTCTCAGTGATACATAACATTTCTTTTGGTCTGCATGCCATCCTAAACACGGTTTAGGGTAAAGAAAATCAGGTTAAGGAATACTCAAGCATGGGGTTGCGACTACTGTCAACAGAATGTTTGGTAGTTAAAGGTTTGTCCATCAGGTGGTTGTCAACAACACTACACCCATCTAGACAACTTGAAATAAATGACATTTACTCCGATCGTTAGAATATGCATTAAGTCATACTTTTGAAAATAAATGAACATGATATTAAAGGTGGTAGGTAGAGCAGAGACACAAGAAATTTAGCAAGACTTAAATAAGATGCTCTTACCTCCTTACTGTAGGAAGAAAATAAATGCTCCGGTTTATCCTTCAAGAAGAACTGCTGTCTCGAAAATCAAATTTAAGTTTGATGGAAGTTTAGAAAGGTAAAATCAAGGTTACAACAGCGTGATGTGTATATATATCACTTGGTTGAACAACAAGAACCGTAGGATCAACTTGATCTCAGCTGTTGGTTATGAAAAGAAAGGAAATGACTGAAGAAGGAGAGAGTGATTGAAATGGCTGCTGCGTCCTTCGGTCATCTTTCATAGCTGACTCTAGGGTAATGATAGGGATGATGAGCATTTAATGCTGCTGTCCCCCCCCCAGCAGTGAAGTATTTTAAAAAGAAGATGGGTACTGTAGCTACCCGCGAAACACTCTTTTAAGGGTAGAACAACTCATAACCTCATGAGCTTTACAAAATAAATAAAAAAAAAAAAAAAATCTTTTGGACATCACATTGCAGATAAATTTTTTTTTTTTCATAAAAAGAAATATATAATTTCGATATTCACAACTTATAAGAAAATAATTTTCATGAAGAAAATAAGCTAAAATAATTAAATTTCATAACGAAATTTATTTACAAATCCGGGTCTTCACATTTTTCAATCATATCTTTTTCTAACTCCCACGTAGCTTCTTCGACATCGTGGTTTCTCCAGATAACTTTCACAAAGGAAACTTCTTTAGTCCTTAATTTCTTAACTTGACGATCCACTATTTGGATTGGTTCCTCTTTATAAGTTAAATCCTCATTGATTTCAATAGGTTAATAATCTATTACCTTTTTGAAATCAGGTTTATATCGTCGTAGGACCGAGATATGGAACACATTATGGAGGTGTCCCAAGATTGGAGGTAATGCTAGTTCATAAGCTACAGGTCCTATTCTTCGTAATATTTCAAAGGGTCCAATAAAACGAGGTTCTAGTTTACCTTTCTTTCCAAACCTTGTAACTCCTTTCCAAGGAGATACTTTAAGTAAAGCAAATTCTCCAACGTCCATTATTTGGTCCTTACGATGTTGATTAGCATAACTCTTTTGCCGATCCTGGGCAACTTTCATCCTTTGTCGGATGGTAGTAATAGCTTTTTCCGTTTGTTGGATCATTTCTGGTCCTTCTAATTTTCTCTCTCCTACTTCATTCCAATGTAGTGGAGTTCTACATTTTCTACTATAGAGTGCTTCAAAAGGGGCCATACCTATACTGGCATGGTAGTTATTATTGTAAGCGAATTCTATTAATGGTAAGTGTTCATCCCAACTTCCCTTAAAGTCCAATGTACAAGCTCTTAACAAGTCCTCCAAGTTCTGTATGGTTCTTTCTGACCGTCCATCGGTCTGGGGATGATAGGCAGTACTCATATCTAGACGAGTACCAAGATATTCTTGAAACTTATTCCAAAACCGTGAAGTAAAACGAGGGTCTCGGTCAGACACAATAGATACAGGAATGTCATGTCTACTTACTACTTCTTTTACATAAAGCTTTACTAGCTGATCCATCTTAGAAGTATCCTTTATGGGTAGGAAATGTGCTGATTTGGTTCGCCTGTCAACAACAACCCAAATAGCATTACTTCCTCTGATTGTAGTGGGTAATCCGACTACAAAATCCATAATAATGAATTCCCATTTCCATTTTGGGATTTCCAAAGGTTAAAGTAAACCACTTGGTTTCTGGTGTTCTGCTTTTACTCTTTGACAGGTTAGGCAACGACTTACCCAATCAGCAACCTCCTTTTTCATATTGGGCCACCAATAATTTAGACGTAAATCTTGATACATTTTGGTACTTCCAGGATGTATTGAGAATTTAGATTGGTGTACCTCCTGTAGAATCTCATGTCGCAATTCTTCTTTTGGGGGTATCCAAATCCTATTTCTAAATCGTAGTAAACCTTTAGCATCTATTTGACACTTCCCCTTTTCCTTTATCAAAAGTCTTTCCTTATCCTTTTGATGATTTTCTTGTTCCTTCTTGATTTCATTATACAGTTGGGGCTCCATCCAAATTTCTTCTTCCATTTGTCCCTTTATAGATAAAACGTTGAGCTGTAAACGTTCCAAATCCTTGCATAACTCAGATTGCATGGTTATGATATTCAAACGTTCACGCCTACTCAGGGCATCTGCTACAACGTTAGCCTTCCCAGGGTGGTAATTTATTGTACAATCATAATCCTTAATTAATTTCAACCATCTACGTTGCCTCATGTTCAACTCCTTTTTTGTGAAGATATACTTCAAACTTTTATGATCTGTGTATATCTCACATTTTTCACCATATAAATAGTGTCTCCAAATCTTAAGCGCAAAAATGATTGCTGCTAGCTCTAAGTCGTGTGTTGGGTAACGCTTCTCATACTCTTTGAGTTGCCTAGAAGCATAGGCTATAACTTTTCCTTGTTGCATTAACACACAGCCTAATCCTAGTAAGGATGCATCACTATATATAGTAAAGTTTCCAGTGTCATTGGGTAAGGTTAGAACTAGTGTCATGGTTAACCTTCTTTTTAATTCCTTAAAACTCTCTTCACACTCTGAAGACCATGTAAACTTTACTGCATTCTTGGTGAGGTTGGTTAGTGGTACTGCCAATTTCGAGAAATCTTTTATAAAGCGTCAGTAGTAACCAGCTAATCCAAGAAAACTTCTTACCTCAGTCGGAGTAGTTGGTTGAGGCCATTTAGTTACTGCCTCGATTTTTATTGGATCCACCGAGATTCCATTCTTATCAATAATATGACCAAGAAATTGTACCCTTCGTAACCAAAACTCACACTTTGAAAATTTAGCATATAATTTTTCCTTCCTCAGGGTTTCCATAGTAAGTTAAAGGTGCTCTTCATGTTCTCTTCTTGTTTTGGAGTAAACCAAAATATCATCTATGAACACAATAATGAACTTATCCAAATAAAGTTTAAACACTCGGTTCATTAGGTCTATAAATGTTGCAGGGGCATTAGTCAAACCGAAAGGCATTACGAGAAACTCATAATGTCCATATCGGGTACGAAATGCTGTCTTTGAAATATCATCAGTCTTTACTCTTAATTGATGATAACTTGATCTTAAATCAATCTTAGAAAAGTAGGCTGCATCCTTCAATTGATCAAATAGATCATCTATCCTTGGTAAAGGGTACCTATTTCTAATGGTTACCTTATTTAACTCACGGTAGTCAATGCATAGACACATTGATCCATTTCTAATGGCTCCCCAAGGTGAAACACTAGGACGAATGAAACCTTTATCTAGTAATTCTTGCAATTGGATCATCAATTCTCTTAATTCTGCTGGAGCCATACGATATGGTGTCTTTGATATGGGTGCCATAACAGGAGCTAATTCAATGCCAAACTCTACTATTCGACCAGGGGGTAGGCCTGGTAACTCCTCAGGAAATACATCCTTATATTCTTGAATTACCAAGATGTCGTCTATTGTAGGTTTTTCATTTGTCATGTCGTGAACATAGGCTAGAAAAATTTCACACCCTTTTCTAACTAGCTTCCTGGCTTACATGCTAGTAAGGATGTGGTTAGGACTTGTTGGTTTGGTTCCATGGAAAGTGACCTTATGGTTTTAGGGTGTATTGAGTAAAATACGTTTCCTAAAACAATCCACTTGAGCTTTATATTTTCCTAACCAATCCATGCCCAAAATGATATCAAATTCTCCAAATGGAAAAAGTATCAAGTTTGTTGGAAACTCATACTTTCCTACTTGAATGGTAGATTGGTTTAAAATCTTTGTAAGGTAATACTTCTCTTGGTCAGCAATTATAACTTCTACTGGACTAGACATTTCTTGCGGTTCTAGTTTTAGTTTCTTAACTAAACGCATAGAAATAAAAGATCTAGTTGCTTCAGAATCAAATAGTACGTATGCTAGTAAGGTATTGATTGGGAGCATACCTATCACCAAGTCAGCAGATTGTAATGCATCACTGACAGTCATGTTATAAGTGCGTGCCATGGGACGTGCAGGAATTGCATTGGGTCCCATTGATGCTCTTCTTTCTCCCTCGATAAGCTTCCTTGCTTTCTAGGGGTAGTTTGGCGAAATATGCCCTCTCATGCCACAAGTGTAGCATGTAGTGTAGGTAGGTCTTTCCAGGTTCTGTTTCTAAAGTTTACTTTGGTTTCTTACAAAGAGGTTGGGACAATTTTGTATTACATGTCCAGGCTGTTTGCATTGAAAACAAACTCCTAATCCTTTCAAGCAAGGTTCCTTTCCATGGTTCTTGTTACATTTGGGACATACATTTCCCTTTCTTTGTCCACTATTCTCCGATACGTCCTTATTCCAGCGACGTTTATTTGTACTAGAATTGTGGCTATGGAAATTTTCTGTCCTTGGTTCTTGTCTAACCTGAGAATTTATTATTCTAGGTTCTTGTCCACCTTGAGGTCTATACCTTTTCCACGTAGTGTTACCCATCTTTCCTTTGTCACGATTATACTTTGCAAGGATTTCAGTTCCTCATTCTGCGATCTTAGCTTTTTCAACTATCATACAAAAATCGTCTAATGCTAGGATTGCTACCTTATTATAGAGCCAAGGATTGAGTCCTTGCTCAAATCATCTTGCCTTCCTCCGTTCAGTGTCCACCTGATGTGGAGCAAAATGAGATAGCTCATTAAACTTTGCTTCATACTCGGTCACCGCCATACTTCCCTGTTTTAAATTGAGGAAATTGATTTCCATTTCATCAGACATACTTAAAGGAAGGTATTTGGCGAGGAATATTTCAGTGAATTTCTCCCAAGGGATTTCCCTATTGTGGGCATAAGTAACTTGTTAGGTTAATTCTAATTGCTCAGCACTATCCCACAAAAAGTTTGCTTCCTCAGTTAATAGGTACGAAGCAAAGGTGATTTTCTGATAATTTGTGATCTCACAAATTTTAAAGGCTTTCTCTACTTCTTTGATCCATTCACGGGCTACTACTGGTCCTTCTTTTCCAGTAAATATTGGTGGTTTTAAAATTTTAAAATCTTTGAAAGTAACTCTGTGTATCTGATTATTGGGTTGTGGACTTGGCTGAGAATTTCCAAATGCTTCATTCAAAAGATTCACCAAATCTTGCGTAGGATTTGTAGTACTATTACTTGTTTGATTTTCTTGTTGAAGGGGTCTTTTTTGTCCGCCACGGCTTCTCCTATTCATTTTTTTTCCTGAATAATCACACATATGTTATTATTAAATTTAAAGTCTCTTCCATTCTTTTAATACATGACATATGAAAACTTTATCCTATCAAATTATCACATAAGAACATAGTATGTTATAATAAGCGAAAGTTACATAGTCTTAAGATACAAAACTCATAATCTAGACCAACTATAGGTTAACAAAATTATTCATTATTTTAACAAAACATATTCCCTATGTAAACTTGTCAAAAGTACCTCCTGATCCTTAGATTAAATATTCTTCACTAAGTCTTGAGTAGACCCAACTTACTGTGACATCCTCAAGGAACGGGTTAACCTTAGTTGAAAATCAGAAAAGGCCATCAAAGCCTCCATTGATGCCTCAGAGACTGGTGTTCTGCAGCGGAAATAACAAATCTTTTTCTTGAAAACAAAACAAGATCAACCAACCGAAAATCCTATTTATGAGCCTTGGACTGCCAAATTTACTGACTCTAATATGACTTTTCTTTACCCTTTGAACCTTTTTCTTTCTTGGGTTGAACTGAAAGAGAATCAAGCAAGTATAAGCAATAAAGCTCAACAAGTAATATAAGATAATATAATAAATCTGGTTAAGAGATCAGTTCAAAGATATAGTTTTCAAAAGATCATAAAAATATTAAAGTCTCATATGTTGGATTCAGATGGGGAGGGTTCATATCTTCAAATAGAAGAAAAATTGGCAATATTATGCCTCTGAAATTAAGAAATAAGAAATATCCACATAACTCTCGGATGCCTTTCAGTATTATGACTTACTTGAACATCTCACATCAATGATGTCTTTCAGTACTATGACTTACTTGATCATCAATTCTGTTCATCACAAGGGCCTACTGAGAATATCATCTACCACATGACAATAACAGGCCAATGCAATTTCATTGTGGTCTGCTATGTACATACGTATGAAATTTAGTAGACTTAATTACATCTACTTTCTCATGGGGCCGGAAGAATAGAGTATCCCATTTTTATTACCCGGATTGAACCCCCTACTCATATATATATATACACAAGGGCCCAGAAGAATAGAGTATCCAAAATCTCATTCTTATTACCTGGGTTGATTCCCTTGTAGAGATAGTGGATAGATTTCGACACCTTAATGAAATTTACCAAGGTGATTATATAGCATCCTTGTAATCTCAATGAGGGTCGTGACACCTCAAGGGACTGTCCAAGGCGATCACACAGTACCTTTGTAGTCTCAATGAAGGTCACCAGGTATTTATTACCTTTATAAGTTGAATTGAATAACTGAAAATGTCATGTAATGATATAAAACAAATAAATGCTTATAAACGAGATATTAAAATCAAGTATTTCTCAAAATGATATTAGCTTAAGTTTGAGCAAATTAATTCTCTGTCAGTACGCATACGAAACAATTATGTATACGTAAGAACATTGGTTTAAGCATTTGCCATAGCTTGACACAGATCGAATTAATTGATCATGTGTTTAAGCTGAGATATAAATCATACTTACCTTTATATAAATAATTGTGTGATATATTGAAAGGATGATAAATATATCAAATTTTAAGTATAATTGTGAACAACTAAGTTATACGTGGAAAGAATAATAATAAATACATTACTTGCCTTGACTGGGAAAATAGTTGTATGGTAGGTTTGCAAAATCTGTTTTATGAATCATAAATGATTAACAGAAGTTAGAACTACCATAATATGTTTAGGTGATAAAGTTATAATGTTTAAGTTATGCTAAGACTGTGTCAGGGGATGTATCGTACTTGTCAGGGAATAAGCTATGTGTTATCAGGGTATAGCTTACATCTAACAGTGGATGCTTACAATCGTCAGGGAACAACTTATAGTCATCAGGGGATACATACAGTCATCAGGGAATAGTTGTCAGGGAATAAGTTGTTCATCAGTGGATATTTATCATCAGGGGATACATTGCCCATCAGGGAATAACTATCCGTCAGGGAATGCATAGCCCGTTAGGGAATAACCATCCATCAGGGGCTGGCTATTCATTAGGGGATGGTTTGTTTAGCGCCAAACTCGTCGGTATTAAACTTGACTATCGCCAAACTTGGCTATCAGGGGATAATTTCTTCAGCGCCAAACTCAATAAGCTAGCGCCAAACTTCTCGGAGACTAGTAAGAGGTACTCATTAGTGACTAATTAGTCTCTGATGGCTTATTTATTCATCAGAGACTATTTTTACTCATCAGAGACTATGGTTATCTCGTCAGAGACTAATTTAAACTTCATTCATCAGAGACTAATATTATCTCGTCAGAGACTAATTTAAACTTCTTTCACTAGAGACTAATATTATCTCGTCAGAGACTAACATTAACTCATGAGAGACTAATGTTATCTCATCAGAGACTAACATTATGAAGTATATAGAGATTATCAAGTGATTTATCTCTATAGGGTTGATAGAATATGAGGTTTCATGTAGGTTCTATTTATGCAAAATGACTAAATAATGAAAATGACTAAATAACTTAATAAAAGCTCTTAGTATTTACCTGACAAGCTTCTGATACTGCAGAATAAGCCAGAGGAATTTATCATAGGTTTAAGGAATTTATGTATTTGAGAGTGTTGTGAGGAAAAATGGGTGGTAGGGGTTCTCCTTATATAGGTGTTGGAAATATGAAAATATCTAGGATATTTCTTACGTAGATTAACATCGGACTTGAAAGTTACTAATTTACTACAATATGCTAATAATTACGGATAGGTGTCAAACTGTGGTATAACTTACTAATGACTCAGCTTAGTAATATGCTTACTCATTGAAGAGGTTTTCAACACTTGTAATGCTTACTCATTACAGGGTTATTACTTATCTATTAAGGAGCTATTATTCGCCTATTACAGAGTCGTTTTCCGTAATATCAATAGTAACAATTTATGTTACTCTTGCATAAATTATCAAAGTTTAGAGAAGAAATAATAATAATTTATATTGCCACATAAACTACAAATTATTTTTGTTAATAAATAGTTTTTCATGCACGCAAATAAATTTGACTAAAATTTATTTGTTAATGCCTTTAATATTATAATAGTAATTACCCATATCGGGGTATTACATAAACAAATTTTGGATGACCGAAAAGCAAGGGCTAAGGTGATTAAGGCATCTGAAGTAAAAGGAGGAAAGGAGTCTTTACTGGCAAGTAGATATGAGGTAGAAGAGACCCTACGAGATGGTGGGACTATTTTGCTATTATTGGCACATGAAGTGATGAATTTGACTTCGTTAATTGTTAATCCATGAATTCAGAAACTACTTGATGAGTTTAAGGCGTTGTTTCTTGATGAGTTGCCCAAAGGATTACCACTAATCCGAGGTATTGAACATCAGGTTGACTTAATACCGGGAGCATCTTTACCCAACCGGGCAGCCTATAGATGTAATCTAGAAGAAGCAAATGAATTAAAGAGGCAAGTTGATGAACTGAACGAGAGAGGTTATGTGCGAGAATCCATGAGTCCGTGTCCAGTACCGGCATTACTAGTATCAAAGAAGGATGGATCAATGAGAATGTTTGTGGATAGTCGCGCGATCAATAAGATAACAGTTAAAGATCGTTATCCAATTCCTAGGCTTGATGACATGTTGGATAAGCTACATGGTGTTATGGTGTTCTCGAAAGTTGACTTGAAAAGCGAGTACCATCAGATTCAGATGCGAGAAGGAGATGAATGGAAAACCGCGTTCAAGATCAAGCATGGATTGTTTGAGTGGTTGGTCATGCCATTCGGATCGTCTAATGCGCCAAGTACATTTATGAGGCTTATGAACCATGTTCTACGCAGGTTCATTGGTAAGTTCGTTGTGGTATATTTCGATGATATCTTGGTTTATAGCAAGAACATGGACGAACACTTATTGCATCTGCATGAGGTGTTTGTTGTCTTAAGTGAAAACTAGTTGTTTGCTAATGTGAAGAAGAGTATATTTGCCCAGGATAAATTAATATTCCTAGGATACGTTGTGTTTAAAGATGGAGTAGAGGTGGATAAGGAGAAAGTGAGGGCAATACAAGAATGGCTAGAACCAAAATCAGTAAGTGATATCAGGAGTTTTCATGGTTTGACTTCATTTTATCGACAATTTGTGAAGAACTTTAGCACGATTGCATCACCTATGCTTGAGTGTCTAAAGAAAGGAGGTGAGTTTAGATGGGCGAAATTTGCCCAAGAAAGTTTTGATTTACTAAAGCAGAAGTTGTGTGAAACCCCTGTGTTAGAATTACCAAACTTCAATAGCACTTTTGAGGTAGGGGACCTAGTTTGGATTTATCTTCGCAAAGAACGTTTTCCTTTGAAACGTAGATCTAAGTTGCAAAAGAAAGTTGAAGGGCCATTTTGTGTGCTTGAAAAGATAAGTGATAATGCATACAAGATTGATCTTTCGGGTGACATTGGAGTTTCGGCCACATTCAATGTTTCAGATTTGATTCCATATGTTGGTGATGATTTTGATGAAGATTTGAGGGCAAATCTTTTCCCACAAGGAGGGAATGATGTGAGCAGGAAGATCAGGAAGTGTAACGAGCCAAATTTGTCTTCCAAGGAAACTCTACATGGATCGGATGGCGATGGTGAGCTAAGGCTTAAAGGTCTAATTACTCGATCCAAGACTAAGAAGTTTGAAGTAAGCTTGTCAACTGCAGCAGGGTTAACACTTGAAGAGTTTAGGGACTTGGGATTATGTTTGGAGCATTATGAAGAAGGAATAGAAACTTGGACTTGGCCTAATATGTATTATGATCCGTTGAGAGGTGCTTGCAATTATACTGTTACTTTGCTTTCGAAGATGGAGTCAAACACATTTGTAGTTTAGTCAAGATGTGGTCGAGAACTGACGTCAGGGAATGCCGAGGAAAGAATCAGGGGATATTGAGAATTGGCGTCAGGGAATGCTGAGGAAAGCATTAGGGGATGCGAGAACAGGGTGTCAGGGAAAAACTAGTCTCCGACAGATTAATTCGTCTCGTCAGTGGTTACTTAGTCTTTGATAGGCAAATTCGATTCGTCAGGGAATGATTAGTCTCCGACAGACAAATTTACCCGTCAGGGGATACGCAGTCTCCGACAAACAAAGTCGATCCGTCAGAGAATATTTGGTCTTCGATAGGTAAAATTACTTGTCAGGGGGATAATTAGTCTCCTAAAGACAAATTATCCACTGATAGTTACGGATATTGTTTTTATGTATTTAATTACTTTTTGTATTTGAATTGTGTTAGTTTCGTAGTCATAATAGGTTTGTTTTTTTTCCTTGTTAAAGTAAATGTCTTTCCAATGTATTATTCTTTTCAACTAGGAATAGGTTTTTAACAACTTATAAATAATTGCTTGTATTGTTTAATAACAGATAATTATTACTATTGTTTTGATAAATAAATTCAAAAAAATGTCTTGCCCATTTTCTTTCTTATTTATGAGATATAAACAAAACCCTATTCATGTGATTCGAGTAGTATTGAATGTGAGATTCGTTCAAGATCCTTAAATTGACTTCTTGTGTGCATATTAATAAGTGTTTAAGTTCAGTTCTTCCAACAATCTTTAAGTTCAGTTCATTTCAGTTCATCAATCTTTAATGTTTAGTTTAGTTCAGTCTTCAATCTCAGTTTAGCAACTCCTGATGCAGAATTCTCAAGTTCGGTTTCTACAGAATTTCTCTACTACAGATTATCCTCTGATGGCTGCTGTGATGATTTATCCTCTGATTTATCTTCTGATGTACATTTTACACTATTAAACTGCGTAGTATATATGCGCAGTTTCCTGCATCTCTTTGTTTGCTGCTGAAGCTGCTTCTGCTGCTGTAATGAGTGGTGTCCCCCTGGTTATAGTATTGTAATCTTGATATGTGATGTTTTCTTGCTGAATGTTGGTTTCCTGTAGTGAGGTTTTGGCTGATGCCTTTCTTTGTGTGTTTGCTCTGTTTAGCTTACCGTTTTCCCAGTGTTGGTTTGTCTCCCTAGCTAGCAACCTGTGCTAGTAGGCCGGGGGGTATGCCCCTTCGTTATTTCTGTTTCTTCCTTTTCCTTATATTTCATTCCCAATTTAACAAAAAAAAAAAAAGGAAAATTTCCACTGGCTTTGTCTATTATCCATTGATGAATATTTGTCACATGATAATAGTTAGACAAAACCAGCTGCTATTTATCCGTTGATGCTTATAAAACACATCAGTAGTTTCTAGTACAATTACAAACTCTAACAATTCTAAGTATTATACATCATCATCAAATGTTATAATTCCTATCAAAATTTATTATTGGTTTAATTCTTAATTGTGAAGTGTTTAATTGTTTTACCTTATTTTGATAAATATATAATTAATAGATAAATAATGTTCAATAATTTATTCTAATCATCTTTTCTGTTGTTGAAAATGTAAACAATCATGTATAGCTTTTTCAAGAAACGAGAAATGATTCAAGTGAAGGATTAACTTTTAACCAATCTAATTTTGTACAACAATGTGATTCTAATGTTACGTCTACAACTCCATAAAGGAAGGAGAATAATTTAGATGAACTTCATGGTTGATAACACAAATTAAGAGAAAAAATATTTATGAATGAGAAAACAATTTTTAATTAAGAGTTTTGATAAAAGAAAATGCAAGTAGATATGTTGTCTTAGTTAGATAGCCTATAATTTGTAGTGGGGGGGGGGGGGGGGGTGAAAATACAAGTTCTTTAAACTCTTTTTCAAATTCTTGTTCTTTAAAGTAATTAAACTTGCAGAAAGTAATTAAACTTGCGAAAAGTAAAGAACAAGACAAATCTGTAAGACAATTTTTTTTATTGATTAACGATTGAATACAAATTCTAATAATCACAAGTCGATTGTCAGCTTCAAATTCTGTACTGAATGTATATGAATCAATGAAATCGTACAACTTTTTATGTCTCTATAAATTCAATTACAACTTCTATTTTTGAATAATCATTCAACTTTTAATCCTATTCAATAGTATTTTTCTATTTTCAGTTTGAATAGTAACACTAATACAATACAAACACTTTTGGTATATTTTCTAACCAGCTTCTTCTTCAACATAACTTTGTCCATGATAAAACATACTTCTATTTGAAATGAAACTCTTCACTGCATTAGGGAGTAATCTTTGCTTTAGTCTCTTATGGCTTCAACAATATTCTCAGGTGGAATAATGCTTAGTCTCCGACAAGCTTAACTTTAGTCTTTGATAGGCTTAGCCTTAGTCTATGATAAACTTGACTATTTTCAACAAATCTTCAGTCTCTGGCAGTTAGTCTCTGATAGACTAAACATAATCTTCGACTTTGCTGAACTCTCTAATACAGTTCTGGTAGTCTCTTACAATACAATTTTGACTTACTCTCTTACAATAATATATTACAACAATCAGAAAGTAAAGTACCAGTTACAAAAACTTAGCTGTTATATACTAGCGTTAACTGTACATTTGAATTTCTAAGTATTCTTTATATGATCATCAGAATCAAATGCTATAAACCTAACAATCTCCCCCAATTTATAATTATCAATGTAATAAACATAAATCGCGGTTGATGATTATGTCAAAACTCAAAATTACAAGAACAACTTAGAAATAAAAATTTAAAGAATGTATTATTTACAAATGTACGTGAACTAAGATCTTTGATCTTAAGATACCGCTCCACCTAGACTCAACTTTAAATCCTTTAAGTCTGACTTCTTATTTTGAAATAAAATTTCAGCTATCTCTACTTTCTTTTTTTCCATTACTCCTTCATCTTGAATATTTTGAGTTTACCTTCTAGCCACTTCCTGAACTTGATCTCATGTTCATCAACATAGTCCTTGAGTAAGGCAATGAATCCTTCAAGTTCATCTAAGCTCATTTTGCTGATTTGTTTATCATAGTCAAAGAAAACTATATCTCTATGAAAATTCTCATGGTATAATGTTATTCTCAGATGGGTAATTGTAGAAGGGGGGTTGAGTACAATTTTTGAATTTTTTCCCCAATGTAAAGATCACAATACAATTTGAAAATATATTGCGGAAATAAAATCACATCAGATTGTATCAATCAATAAAGAATGTATTTTATTGATATTGAATCTAAAATTACAATCTGGTTATCAAAAATTGATACCAGCTACTGAAATCTATTCAAGTGTGAACAACTGCAAGCTAAAAGATAATTTCTAGCTTCTCAAGTTATGAAAAACTTGCTTTTCAAATTCTATGAATCTACTGCATTTTACAGAGTGAATAACTAAATAATCTCCTTCTCTATTTTTATTATTCTATTCTATTATCTGTGTTGTGTATTTTGTATACTTTCCACACAACTTCTTATCTCTGATCTTTTCTACTTTTCAACAACTACTCTATTCTATTGGAGCAGCTTCTCTTTATCAGTAGTTGTAATAACTCTGTCACCTAATGACTCTTGTTAAGTCACATCATTATTACTTAATCACTTTGCTTTAATAGATTAGCTTCCCAATCTTGTAAATCCCAAATTGTAACTTTGTTATGGATCTTGGTCAACTTCTACCTTATTGAAGAACTATGGTAGAGATTTGTAATGTCAAGTCATTTATCCTTTGATGTGACTTTGTTCATTAGTGGACTGATATGACTTTATTCATCAGTGGATATTTATCCCCTAATGACTTTATTCATCAGTGGATATTTATCACCTGATGAATAAATTCATCAGTGAATATTTATTCCCTGAGGACTACTTCATAAGTGGATATTTATCTACTAATAATTAGTTCATAAGTGGAGATTTATCCCCTCACGGATTGTTCCCTGATGACTTATCTCCTGACCAGCTTCATCCACTTTTTAATGTAATAGAGAGTTTTTGCCTTAGTCTATGATAACTTCAATGCATAACTAAATTCAAGTTTGTTAAACTCTCCCAATGCATTCTTGGTAGTCTTTGAAGATCACTACAGTCTCTGATGGTAGTCTCCGATAGTACACTACTACAGGTTTTAGTACAATTATAAGTTCTAACAATTCTAAGTATTATACATCATCATCAAATGTTATAATTCCTAACAATCTCCCCTTATTTATGATTATCAAATGATAAGCATAAATGGAGGTTTAATGATGATGTCAAAACACAAACTTATAACACCACTTATGTTTGTCCCGTTGAGTAATTTTGTGTGTGTGTGTGTGGGTGGGTGGGGGGTTTGAATACAATTTCTAACTTTTCTTTGAATTAAACTGTTTAATAAAATTTAAAACTTAAGAATAGTTAAAACAACTTATTGAAAAGATATAACAAGTGAAACAATAAATCAAATTGCAAGATATGAATATTAATCTACAATATGTATATTTATTGTAAATCAATTTGAATTTTTATAATTCTTTCCGGTAGCGATTACCAGCTTCAGACAATCTCTATTTAAAATAACAGCTCCACTATAGAAAAATGATTTCTAGCTTCTCTCAAAATTTGAAAACTTGCTACACTTTCTGTAATATAATTACAGCTGCTATATAATCTGAGATAATATGTATACTAATGTTTTCGTGTATCTCAGTGATTTTCTGGTTGTATCTCTGATGTATTATCTCAGCTGCTCCATGTATATATTTATAGATATAGCTCCCTTGTCCTTTAAGCTTCTTCAGTGAGTTGTCTCCAAAAATATCTCTGATATTCTTTGGTAATTACCGCTCTGTCACATAACTTCTTCTTTTTGCATGATCTTTCTTGCACGCCAAAATTTTATGTAACATTTTTGGTGTATCAGCACACCGGCTCCCTTAATTTTCTCTTGGAGTTCCCATTATAAGTTATCTCTACAGTGAATATGATCCGTTGGAGTCATTGAGTGCTGAACAAACGGATGCAACTTTGGGTGGGAAAATAAATCTTGCTTGGAAGGAAATATCCTTAGATTTATTTTCTATTAATGCATTTGCGGGATGGTGGTTAGGAAGTACTTTGGGCCTTAGCTGAGAATGGGTCGAGTACTGGCGTTAGGGGTTGTGATGTATTTGATCTGGTAGGATCAAACACAGGTTGCGGAAAATAACTTTAGGAAGACTCCGTAAAAATATTAATCACCAGGAAATCAACACTAAATGATCAATCTGTTTAGTTTGCTTAAAGAATTTAATCACCCGCAAGCTAAAACAAATTAGTTGTGAAAGTATAAAAGAATCAACCACCAACTTTCAGGATAATCGTAAGTAAAAATTCACACAATTTTTATTAAAGTCTCAAGTCTCCCTAATGAATATTACAAGCAGCTATTTATAAGCTAAGATAAAACCTAATCCTAATTGAAAAGAATTTACAATGGTAAGAACTCCATTATGAAAAGACATCTAATCTAATAAGGAAAATAAACATCCTAATTCAACCTGGAAATAATTTCCAAAACAAACACAGAAAATAATAAAATATCAGAAATATCATAACTGCACCCATCAGTGGATAATTACCTGTCGGAGACTAATTATCCCCTGATAGGTTAAAATAGCTATCGGAGACTAAATAGTCCCTGACGGTTAAATTAGTAAATGACGTTAGCCTTAGTCTCTGATGTTATAATTTATCCACTGATTACGTCAACATTCCCTGATGCTAGGCTCCGCGTCCCCTAACTCAAGTCTTTGCATCCCCTGACGCCAGTCCGCGTATCCCTTGACGCCAGCCTCGGAAACCCTGACGCAAGTGCTGCTTATTCTCTGCTAAGATTCGAAGTTACTTAACTCCTTATTTACAATCAAAGTAACTACAGGTTGTCAAGAACTCCCTAACCAACATCCTGCATATATATTAATGGAAAATAAATCTAAGGATAACTCCTTCAAAACAAGGTTTACTTTCCCACCCCAAGCTGCATTTGTTTGTTTAGCATTCAATAACCCCAATGGATCTGTTGGGTTTCTTACCAGCAAACGCAGCGGAAAAATACGATATAAAATAAAACAAAACGAAACCCAAACCCGAGGATCTATGCGAAACAATTTAATACAGATAGTTTAAGTTTTTACCAATTAATTGTGCGAATCTGAAGCTTTGGTGAAGGTGTTGATCGTCTCCAAATCTTGAACGCTATCCAACTGAACAGCGTCTCTACGGTATCCACACGAACACCCGCGAATCGTCTTACGATCTGAACAAGAAGAATTACAGTACTAGTTGTATGATCTGTATCTCTCTTCTCTCTCTATATCTTTGAACTCTAGTATCTCTATTATGAGCAACTAGTGTTCTTAGAATACGTAAAACGTTGGTTAGAGAGAATGGCTAATATATCATATATATATATATAGCCTTTCATAGAGTAATTCAAAACCTAATCTAATTAGGAGACTTAAAATCCGAATTTTATATTTATTAGATATATATATGTATTTAATCAAGTCTCACTTAATTAACATATATATGCACAAATAAATATATATTCGTATTTCCTTCTAAAGGACTCTACTTCATACAGATTACATATATAAATATATATATATATGTATTTAATTTAAAGCCATGATTTAATAAATCAATCTTATTGATATATTAAAATCATAGACATTTAAATTATCTCTCCTTGACGAATGTTCTTTGTGTGTGACCCTGTAGGTTATTATTACGTTGGCAATAATTTTAAATCATATTATAAAATTATAAACAGTGAGCGGCATCTAGTAATACATCACTGTTACCCAAGTAATAATAAAGTCATGGATTGGACGTTACCTTTCGTGACCAATGTTTCAATGTAATTTAATCCTTTTAACCATGATATCTAAGATTAAATTCAAGGCATGGATGTGTCATCCTCTTTATAATTTAATCTCAGTTTTCTTGATCAATGAGTAAACTATATGAAACAAATCTCTATTTGAGCATGGCCATGCATTTCATAGTTTCACTCAATCAAGAGGCCTATAGATATCACCCCTAATTTATAGGAGGGTTAAATTCCATCTACATCATTCCCATTTCTCACATAACTCATTATGCTTCCAACAATCACCTTTATCGTCCACCCGGTTAAAGGTGACTTTTGATAACGTCAAAACGCATAACTCCTTATGTAGAAATGTCATGACTTCAGGTCGAAGGACCATTACATCATTGTCACTATGAGAATTACTTATGACACATAGCATAACGCTCCATGTAGAATTCTCATGGTGGGTCTGTCCAGTACAATGTTCTCTAACATGTACCTATGTATCAACTTAATATATCTCGTATATATTTATGACCAATGAGATATGGCCATCAGTTAATCACATACTAGTCTCAATGTATTATTGTTGTCCCGATGACAATGATACTCGACTAGGGACATTTAAGAATAATGATACATTACATACTTATATGATCTCATATTCAAGTCACATACTTGAATCCATATAATTAGTATCATTTTTCTAAGGACATTTATTATGTTAATAATTTATATAATGCAGTAATTAAAACATAATAAATTATCATTAACCAAAAACATATCATAAATATAGTGTCACAATCATTACATAATTGGCCACTAGGGCATACACTCTAACAGGATCATCCTCCTCTTCTTCAGAAAGAATTGTCCTCAATTGAGTCACATCGTCATCATGAATATAAGGAGCCAAATCACCGATGTTGAAGGTTGCACTCATACCATAATCCCCTGGCAACTCCAACTTGAAGGCATTGTTATTAATTTTATCCACAATTTTGAAAGGACCCTCCGACCGAGGCATTAATTTATGCTTACGCAAGCTAGGAAACCTTTCTTTTCTCAGATGCAACAAGACAAGATCACCCACTTGGAAATCAGGTTGCTTTCGATGCTTATTGGTTAGAGCCTTGTACCCAGCATTAACCTTTTCTATTCTGGCTCGTACTTGTTCGTGTAACTTCATCATAGCTTGAGCCTTTGCTTTAGCATCAAGATGTATATATTCACTCTGTGGCAAAGGAATTAAATCCACTGGGATTCTTGGATTTTCACCATACACCACTTCAAAAGGTGAATGTTTTGTAGCGTAGGTAGGAGATCTATTGTATACAAATTCAGCATGTGCAAGCTTGACATCCCAATCGTTTGTCGTTTTACTAACCAACCCAAGCAACAAGACTCCTAAGGTTCTGTTGGTCACTTATGTCTGACCATTTGTTTGAGGATGATATGAAGTATTGAAACACAATTTAGTGCCCAACAGTTTCCACAACATCTTCCAAAACTAGCTCATAAACTTTGTATCTCGATCACTGACTATGGTTTATGGAATTCCATGCAATCGAACCACTTCTTTCATATATAGATCAGCTACTTGAGACGCATCATCGGTTTTATGACAAGCCAGAAAGTGTGCCATTTTGGAAAACCGATCCACCACAACCATGATTGCATCATTACCTCTTTGCGTGCGTGGCAATCCCAACAATGAAATCCATTGACACATCTTTCCAAGAAGAATCTGGTACCGACAATGGAGTATAAAGACCCTGATGAAATGTGCTCTTGGTCTTTTGACATATGGCACACCTCGCAATAATGTCAGTTACATCACCCTACATCTTTGGCCAATAAAAATGCTCTTGTAGTATTGCCAATGTCTTGGTAATGTCGAAGTGTCCAGCTAATCCTCCCCCATGAGCTTCCCTTACCAACAACTCTCAAATCGAGCAAGATGGAATACACAAACAGTTTTCTTTAAATAGAAAACCATCTTGAAACACATAATTACCCGTGGTTCCTAGCGATCATGATTCGATTATTGGTTGGATATCCATGTGCAGCTTGTAGTACTCCTTGATCAGTTCAAAACCAAGCAATTTCGAACTCAATACACCCAACAAGGTGCATCTCCTTGATAATGCATCCGCCACAACATTGTCTTTCCCTTGTTTATGCTTCGAAGAGAAATTAAAAGACTGTAAAAACTCAACCCATTTAGCATGAAGAGGATTCAATTTCTGTTGCCCATGAATGTACTTCAAAGCTTCATGGTCTGAATGCAGTATGAAATGACTAGGACACAAATAGTGACTCCAGTGGTCCAATGCTCTCACTATTGCATAGAACTCCTTGTCATATATAGAGTAATTAAGCTTGGTCCCTTTCAACTTTTCACTAAAATAAGCAATAGGCCTTTTTTTCTGCACTAGCACAACTCCTATGCGTACTCCACTTGCATCACATTCTACCTCAAAAGGACTTGAGAAATCTGGTAGAGCTAAGACCGACATATCACAAAGCAGTTCTTTCACCTTTTCAAACGCCCTCTGAGCAGCTTCTGTCCACTCAAATTTCCCCTTCTTTATACATTCAGTAATGGGTGCAACCACACTACTGAAATTTCTAAAAATCTCCTGTAGAACGAAGTAAGTCCATGGAAAGATCTCACTTCCGTTACCATAGTTGGTACTGGCCACGATTTGATAGCTTCCATCTTTGAGTATTACTATTATAATATTAAAGGCATTAACAAATAAATTTTGGTCAAATTTATTTGCGTGTATGAAAAATTATTTATTAACTAAAGTAATTTGTAGTTTATGTGGCAATATAAATTATTATTATTCATTCTCTAAACTTTGATAATTTATGCAAGGGTAACATAAATTGTTACTATTGATATTACGAAAAATGACTCCGTAATAGGTAAATAATAGCTCCATAATAAATAAGTAATAACCCTGTCATGAGTAAGCATTACAGGTGTTGAAAACCTCTTCAATGAGTAAGCATATTACTAAGCTGCGTAATTAGTAAGTTATACCATAGTCTGACACCTATCTGTAATTATTAGCATATTGTAGTAAATTAGTAACTTTCAAGTCCGATGATAATCTACGTAAGAAATATCCTAGATATTTTCATATTTCCAACACCTATATAAGGAGAACCCCTACCACCCATTTTTCCTCACAACACTCTCAAATACATAAATTCCTTAAACCTACGATAAATTCCCCTGGCTTATTCTGTAGTATCGGAAGCTTGTCAGGTAAATACTAAGAACTTTTATTAAGTTATTTAGTAATTTTCATTATTTAGTCATTCTACATAAATAGAACCTGCATGAAACCTCAGATTCTATCAATCCTATAGAGATAAATCACTTGATAATCTCTATATACTTCATAATGTTAGTCTTTGATGAGTTAATGTTAGTCTCTGATGAGATAATATTAGTCTCTGATGAAGGAAGTTTAAATTAGTCTCTGATGAGAGAACCTTAGTCTCTGACGAGAGAACCTTAGTCTCTGATGAGTAAAAATAGTCTCTGATGAATAAATAAACCATCGGAGAATAATTAGTTCCTGGGATTGCAGAAAAATTTTAAATTGCTTTTTTTATGCTTCCGCTTCGTTATCTATAATTTTCTGCATTAACAGTGGTATCCGAGCCATCCTTATACGAATTATTAATTATTTCTATTGCGTATATATTAATTCATATGTGATATGATTTATTGGGCAATATTTTAATAAGCATAATAAATAAATAAATAAATAAATAAAAACAACGGAGGGACATGAGCTTGGGCGGCAACCAACTTACCAATCCTTCGTATATACTACTCCACTGTACTACGTAGATAGAAGCCACGACAAGAAAACTGGAGTTGGTTAACAACATGAAAATTGAATACGTGCTGCTGTTAAATAATAGTTGAAATTTTAATGTGATTAAAATTTCAAATATTATTTAATTTCAAAAATTTAAAGTGTTTAAAAATTGAAATAAAGTGTTTATTTCAAATTGGAATTATTTATTTTATGCAAATAAAAGTTGTCCATTCATTAAGATTAATATATATGCAATATTTAAATTCATGTGATGTATTTAGTTTAATATATTTATGCATGCGATGTATATTTATATTGTTTAATATACATAATAGCTATGTATATTAATCAACGGATGATTATGGACTTAAGACCAATGTGATTGGATTTTAATTTTAGTGGATGCATGAATGAATGAGTTTTTTATAAATGGGGTTTGCACACCTCGTCTCTCTAATTTATTCTAATGTAAAATTCTATCTCCCTCCTATGTACTTCCCCTTGACTGCTGATCAAGGTTTCTATTTAGAAAATAGATTGTAATAGGATTAGTTAGATTTGTTAGATAAATTGAAGACGAAGACAAGGAGCAATGAAGGCCCATTTGTAATGACGCTCGGGTTTGAATGTAATAGTTATATTCAAATTTAATTTTATTATTGCACCCTAAGTTTGACCTTTTGGTTCACTTGATGGCTCAAGTGAACCAAACTAGAATAAAGTTCATAATCATCCGAGTAGAATAAAGTATTCTATAAATGCATGCTTATACTATATATATAATTATATATTATTTATACATATGATGTATGTTTAATATGGAGCGTATTATATATATTTGCATGCGCGCTTAAACAAGATGAGACCATAATAAGAAAACCCCTCAAGATAATAATATTAAGTAGTAACGGCCAATGACATTAGTAAAGTGTCGGTCGTGGTCTTCCGGCATGAAAAAGCACAGAGTATCTTTTGCTTATTATGGGTTTGTTGAGCACACTCATGACCTGTTTTATGTATTAGAGATGTTGTTTTGTTACATTTGATGTTTATGATGGAATCGAACATTACATGTTTTGTTGAGCACACTCAAGGACTGTAATTTTCTTTTTCACATATAGAAATGCTGGGTTATACTTAACTTAGACTATTTAAGTTTGTTGTGCACACACAAGACTTTTATGGTATAAGAGGCAAAAATGAAAAGGAATAACATGAGATGTAATTGACAAGAGTTGTCTCCCTATGAAATAATATATGGTTTGTTGTGCACACACAAGGCTGTATGTTATTAAATAGGATCCTTATTCTCACTAGCAAATTTTGATTTATAAATTTGCCGAATTATATACAAAGAGGGTTATATAATTTGAAGAAATAGTGGGAGACACCATTTTAATAAAGACCTAATTAATTTGGTGATTAATTAAATGAATAAATGCTAATGTTGTTTATAAATTTCATTTACAGATATTTTACTATGTCTTCTGCACTATCACTGCGTAGCATACTTGATGCTAGCAAGTTGACCGGTCCGAATTATGTGGATTGGTTAAGGAATGTGAGAATTGTTCTTACATATGAAAAGATTGCTTATGTCTTAGATTCGCCAGTTCCTCAAAATCTTCCAGAGGGCGCTTCTGACGAAGAGCGAACCACTTTTGATAAGTGGAAGAATGATGCTATTCTTGCAAAATGCATCATGCTTACTTCTATGAGTAACGAGTTGCAACATCAACACGAGAAAATGGAAGTAGATTCTATTTTGCTCCACCTACAAGAGTTGTATGGTGAACAAAGTAGATGTGCTAGATATGAGATATCTAAAGAACTCTTCCGATGCAAGATGACTGTAGGCACTTCAGTTAATGACCATTGTCTTAAGATGATCAATTTGATTGAACGTCTTGAACAATTGGGTTTTGTAATGGATGGAGAGTTGAGTCAAGACTTAGTCTTGCAGTCACTCCCTGAGAGTTTTTCGCAGTTTGTTATGAACTTTCACATGAATAAGTTGGATGTTAGCTTGCCTGAACTCCATAACATGCTGAAAACTGCGGAAAGTAACTTTCCATCTCAGAAGGGCCAAGTTTTTCTAATGGGTGAAACTTCCAAGAAAAGGAAGCTAACCAAGGGTTCTTTTGAAAAGAAGAAAAAGAAAAAGACTAGAGGAAAGGCAAAATCAAATGACAAAAGGAAAACTGATCCTGAAAGCAAAGGTGTTTGCTTCCACTGTAATAAGGAAGGGCATTGGAAGAGAAACTGTAAGAAGTATCTTGCAGTAGCACAGAAGAAGAAGATTAATGAATCTTCAACTTCAGATGCAAGTTTGTTCATGATTGAAATAAATCTATCTGTAAGTCAATCTTCTACTTGGGTATTAGATACCGCCTGTGGTTCTCATATATGTAATTCTATGCAGGGCCAACAGTGAAGTAGAATGCTAAACAAAGGAGAAGTAGTCCTACGAGTGGGAAATGGAACAAGAATTGCTGCATTAGCCATAGGAATTTATTGTTTAGCTTTGCCTTCTGGCAAGTCTATCATTTTAGAAAATTGTTACTATGTTCCAGTTCTTTTAAAAAATATTGTTTCTATTCCTTTGTTAGATGAGGATGGATTTGACTTTACAATAAAGAAAAACCGTTTTTCTATTTACAAAGATGATTTGTTGTATGGAACTGGTAAATTGCATGATAGACTTTACATTCTTGACTTACAAAGTAGTGTATTTCATATTGAACAAACTGGAAAAAGGAAAAGAGATGATTTTAATTATACCTACCTATGGCACTATAGACTTGGTCATATTAATGAAACAAGACTAAACGAGTTACACAAGGATGGGTTACTAGAACCTTTTGATTATGAATCATATCCAACTTGTGAGTCTTGTCTCATGGGAAAGATGACAAAATCTCCATTTAGCGGACATGGAGAAAGAGCTGCAGAGTTGTTAGAGTTGGTACACACAGATGTATGTGGACCTATGACAACACATGCTAGAGGAGGGTATTCATACTTCATTACATTCACTGATGATCATTCGAGATACGGATATGTGTATTTGATGAAATACAAATCCGAGACGTTGGATAAATTCAAGGAATTTAAGAATGAAGTAGAGAAACAAACTGGCAAGAGTATTAAGATTCTTAGATCAGATCGAGGAGGAGAATACTTAAGTAGTGAGTTTCTCGATTATCTCAAAGATAATGGTATTGTTTCACAATGGACTCCTCCAGGAACACCCCAGTTAAATGGAGTTTCTGAAAAGAGAAATCGAACTTTGTTGGACATGGTTCGATCCATGATGAGCTATACCGATCTTCCAATTTCCCTTTGGGGTTATGCCTTACTAACAGCGACCTATCTACTAAATAAGGTACCTTCAAAATCTGTTCCTAAAACTCCACATGAGATGTGGATAGGGAAGAGACCTAATCTTAAACATCTTAAGATTTGGGGTTGTCCAGCTTATGTCAAGAAAGTTGACCACGATAAGTTGGAGGCTAGATCTGAAAAGTATAGATTTGTGGGTTATCCTAAAGAGAGTTTAGGATATTACTTCTATCATCCCACTGACCAAAAGGTGTTAGTTTCCAAACACGTAACCTTCTTGGAAAAGGAGTTTATCCTTGAAGGAAACAATGGGAGCAAGATAGATCTTGAAGAAGTTCAAGAACCACAAATCACTACAAATCAAACGAAGGAACCTATGCAAGTAGAACAATCTTCTGTACAACAGCCTATTCGTAAATCTGGAAGGATACCAATACCAAATAAAAGGTATTTTGGACTCATCATTGAGAATGATGATGAGGTATCTGTCATAAAGGATGACGATCCAGTATCTTACAATGAGGCAATGAGTAGTAGAGACTCAGAGAAATGGCGAACCGCCATGAAATCTGAAATGGACTCCATGTATGAAAACCAAGTGTGGACTTTGGTTGAACCACCTGAAGGCATAACACCTATAGGGTGTAAATGGGTCTTTAAAAGAAAGATTGGAGCAGATGGCAAGGTGGAAACCTATAAGGCCAGACTGGTTGCAAAAGGTTTCAAACAAAGACAAGGAATTGACTATGATGAAACCTTCTCACCAGTAGCTATGCTCAAGTCTGTTCGGATTTTGCTTGCAATTGCAGCTTACTATGACTATGAGATCTGGCAAATGGAGGTGAAAACGGCCTTCCTCAATGGGAAACTTGAGGAGGATGTGTATATGACACAGTCAGAGGGATTTGCCTCTAAGAGTAGAGCAACTCAAGTCTGTAAGCTGCAGCGGTCTATTTATGGATTGAAGCAAGCTTCTCGAAGATGGAACATCCGTTTTGACGAGACAATCAAAGAGTTTGATTTTATCAAAAATGTGGATGAACCATGTGTGTACAAGAAGGTTAGTGGGAGCGCTGTGACATTCCTAGTACTATATGTTGATGATATATTACTGATAGGAAATGACATACCTATGCTCCAATCAGTTAAAATTTGGTTGTCAAAGAACTTCTCCGAAGGACTTGGGAGAAGCATCCTACATCTTGGGGATAAAGATCTATAGAGATAGATCTAAGAGGATGCTAGGTTTGACCCAAGGAACGTACATTAATTCAATGCTAAAGAGGTTTAGCATGGAAAACTCCAAAAGAGGACACATACCGATGAGCCATGGAGTTCATCTCTCTAAGAAAATGTCTCCAAAGACAACTGAAGAGAGAGAATACATGAGTAAGATACCATATGCTTCGGCTATTGGATCTATCATGTATGGGATGATATGTACGAGGCCTGATGTTGCTTACGCACTTAGTGTAACAAGAAGATATCAAGCCGATCATGGAGAGGAACACTGGAAGGCAGTGAAAAACATCCTAAAGTACTTGAGAAGAACTAAGGATGTATTTCTTGTCTATGGTGGGTCAGATTTGAAACTAGAGGGTTTCACTGACTCAAGTTTTTAAACTGATCAAGATGACTATAAATCCGTGTCAGGGTATGTATTTACCTTAAACGGTGGTGCAGTGAGTTGGAAGAGTTCCAAACAGCAAACGGTTGCTGACTCAACGACAGAGGTAGAGTACATAGCTGCGAGTGAAGCTGCAAAGGAGGCTGTTTGGATGAAGAAGTTCATTACAAAACTTGGTGTGGTTCCTAGCATTGAAGGACCAGTGCCTTTATATTGTGATAACACTGGAGCTGTCGCACAAGCCAAGGAACCTAGGTCTCATCAGAAATCCAAACATGTGTTGCGGCGCTTTCATTTGATTAGAGAGATCATTGAGAGAGGAGACGTCACCGTTGAGCGTGTGGACTCTCAGAATAACATTGCATATCCATTTACTAAAGCATTATCTCAGCAACAATTTGATCGCCACTTAGAGAAGATGGGTATTAGATACCAGGGCGATTGGCTTTAGTGCAAGTGGGAGATTAAAAGTAATATGCCCTCAAGCCAATCACGTTAGACGTGATGGAGCATTTATTTTGTAATCTTATTCATTTATTAATAAAAGAATTATTTATTTAAAGGCGTTTATTTATATGTTTAAGTTGTTAAATATATTAACCCATAGTTTAGAGTTATATTTTAGGATCATGATGAGATCATGCTAATGAGATCTAAAATATGTTAACTCGAAACTAAAAATATTCCTAATCGTAGGATCACTAATAAGGGTGTTAGTGAATCCGGAAAGATTAGTACATACTGTGCTTGCTCTTAACAAGAGGATGATTGATCTCATAATCATTTGTGTGATGACATTAAAGCAAGTATGTAGGTGCTTATTAGAGAATAAGTTCACTGAACGTGACTCGCTTAAATGAACACCTAATGGAGTTTTACCTGCTTGTCAATAGGAGTTCATCTAGTGATAGTTGTACAAGTGATCCTTAGACTTGAGATCGTTGCGGTTATCTTGTGTACACTAAATTATACTTTGTCATATATCTTAACTCAAGCAGTGTATATAAGTGTATGTTCGGGTATAATAAAGTGTACATGGAGATAAGTGAATGATCAATAAAGGATCTACCACTTCCAGTAAAGGGAGAGAATGTCCTATGCGATTCCATTAGTGACAACTCGGGAATCTTTGGCCAGAGTGAAATGATAATTAGAATGTGTTTCTAATTGACATTATATTGAGTTGTGAATCTATGAATCAGAATGCATATGATTAAATAAAATAAAACTTGACAGTAATTCCATGTCTTATATTTAATCGGGACATTGTGTGGTAGATGGATTGAATTGTATGGTAACTATTCACTGAATAGGTTCTTTGTGATTAAACGTTGATTTCATATTATCCAGATAGTCATGATATGCTGAGAGGTATCCCTCATGATGTAGAATAAGTATAATTAACATAATTAATTTTATTTAATGAATTAAAGTGTTTAATTCGTATAAATAAAATTAGAATAGTTCTAATTTAATTTATTTCTACAACCGGCTTAATATTGAACCTAAAGGGTCACACCATAAAAGGGAAATAATAAATTATGAAGATATTGGGAAACAATAATAATTAAATAATTTAATTTATACCATGGTGGAATAAATTAAATGGCTTAATATTTATAATTTAGTATTTTAGAAATACTAATTATAAATAAATAAGAATTATTCTTATATTATTATTATTTAATAAATAATCCAATTCCTAAGTAGTCTAGGAATTAGATTAGAAAGTGGTGTTATTATTTAATAATAAAGAATCCAATTTCTAAATGGTTTAGGAATTAGATAATGGAGTTTTATTATTATTTAATAAATAACCAATTCCTAAATGGTTTAGGAATTAGTTTAGGGGTTGTCTATATAAGGAGACTTATAATAGATTAAACCCCAACTGAAAAAATAATTGGTAGCCTCCATAATATTTGTCACCAAAATATTGTGAGAGAAATCCAATATTCTTCATAATCAAAATTCTCTTGTGGATCACCTTTAGAGTACTACACACTTGAGTAGTAAACGTTGGATCCAATGGAACAATCAAGAACGTGGAATAATTTGCAAGACGGATCAAGGTGATCGATTGGAGCGTAAAGGATAAAGATTGTGGTGTTAATTCGTGCGTAAAGATTCTACATCAACGTCGTCAAATTTACAACGGTATGATTTTAATCCTTCCTCAATTAATAATATTGTATAAGGTGATTCCTGGGATTGCAGAAAAATTTTAAATTGCTTTTTTTATGCTTCCGCTTCGTTGTCTATAATTTTCTGCACTAACAATAGTCACTAATGAGTAACCTCTTACTAGTCTCCGAGAAGTTTGGCACTAGCTTATTGAGTTTGGCGTTGAAGAAATTATCCCCTGATAGCCAAGTTTGGCGATAGTCAAGTTTAATACCGACGAGTTTGGCGCTAAACAAACCATCCCCTAATGAATAGCCAGCCCCTGATGGATGGTTATTCCCTGACGGGCTATGCATTCCTTGACGGGTAGTTATTCCCTAATGGACAATATATCCCTGATGGATAATTTATCCCCTGATTATAAATATCCACTGATGAACAACTTATTCCCTGACAGCTATTCCCTGATGACTGTATGTATCCCCTGATGACTATAAGTTGGTCCCTGACGATTGTAAGCATCCACTGTTAGATGTAAGCTATACCCTGATAACACATAGCTTATTCCCTGACAAGTAAGATACATACCCTGACACAATCTTAGCATGACTTAAACATTATAACTTTATCACCTAAACATATTATGGTAGTTCTAACTTCTGTTAATCATTTATGATTCATAAAACAGATTTTGTAGACCTACCATACAACTATTTTCTCGGTCAAGGCAAGTAATGTATTTATTATTATTCTTTCCACGTATAACTTAGTTGTTCAAAGTTATACTTAAAATTTGATATATTTATCATCCTTTCAATATATCACACAATTATTTATATAAAGGTAAGTATGATGTATATCTCAGATTAAACACATGATCAATTAATTCGATCAGTGTCAAGCTATGGCATATGCTTAAATCATTGTTCTTACGTATACATAATTGTTTCATATGCGTACTGACAGAGAATTAATTTGCTCAAACTGAAGCTAATATCATTTTGAGAGATACTTGATTTTAATATCTAGTTTATAAGCATTTATTTGTTTTATATCATTGTTTTCCCAGTGAGATGCCATTTAAAATCTTTTCAAATTAATTGAAATTTAAGAAATTAACTTTTCTTGCGGAATATAAAGAACAAGAACACAAATCAATTTATAAACAATTGCTTTATTGATTTACAATTGAATACAAATCCTAACAATTACAATAATGTAATCGTCAGCTTCTTTTCTATTCTGTATAGGAAAAGATACAAAACTATGAAAAACCTATACAGCTTCAAAGTTAGAATTCTCTTTAAACCTAATTACAGCTTCTCTAACAACTGAATTACTTTTGACTCAGTTCCTATTCTGAACAAAATTTAGCTTCCTTATTCGAATCAAATACAATCTTTCCTTTTTGATAGGAACAGATTTTTGGTTAGTTTCCTTACCAGCTACGTCTTCAATAATATTTTGCTTTACGTGGAAGACATTCCTTTTTAATTCGAACTCTGTATCTTTCAAGAAATAAATCACGATTAGTCCCTAATGCTTCATCTTTAGTCTCTGGTGACGTCATTACTAGTCTCCGGTGCAATTAGTCCCTGATGACGTCAGCTTGTATAGTCTCCGATAGAATTATTTAGTCTCTGACACGTTAAGGCTTAGTCTCCGATGACGTCAGCTTAGTCTCTGATGCTTTTAACTTTAGTCTCCGATGACGTAAGCTTTAGTCTCTGACTCCTTTAGACTTAATCTCTGATGACTTAAGTCTTAGCCTCCGATAGGCAAAACTAGTCTCTGACAGATAAAATCTTTTTAGTCCCTGACCAATTTTCCTAGTCTCCGATAAGCCTTTTTGCAAACTCTAACAGATCAAATACACATCTTGACTTTCTGAAGCTTCGATACACCATTCCAGCAGTTACTTACAAATAAGAAATATTTATATCTCTTTACAAAGAATGAATGAATTATAAACAAAGAGATAACTGCTAGCTACAAAACTTCAGTGTTACTAATTAACACTTTCTATACATTTGTATTCTAAGTAATCTAAAGACAATCATCATCAAATGTTCTAAAACCTAACAATCTCCCCCTAATTATGAATATCAGAATGATAAGCATAATTTCAAGGTTGATGATGATGTCAAAACTCAACATTACAATTACTTAGAAAAAGAATAAAGAATTTCTATCTACAAATGTATTCTGAACTAAGATCTTTGATCTGTTGTTCAGCTTCCACCAAGACTCAGGTTTAAATCCTATAAGTCTGGCTTCAAAAATAAAAAATTACAGCTTATTTTTAACAAACAACTCTAACACAACAAGTTTACCTTATTTTTTCTTTAACAACTCCAGTCTTGCTTTTCTATTTTTCCTTAGCAACTTCAGTCTATCTATCAACAGCTTTTTCAGCACCAACTCAATTTCTTCTGTAGCATCCTTGAGCAAACTGATAAATCCTTCAATATGTCGCTCACTGACACTATTAATATCTCTGTTGTAATCAAAGAAGACTTTCTCCCCACGAAAAGTCTCATACCATAATCCTAGAGGTTTAGGATTAGCTTCCGGCACAGTATCCACCTTATGCTTCACCTTCATCACCTTTTGAATCTGGCTTCGAAGTTTCATGTTGAGATCAGAAGTCTCAAGCACAACAGTCAGCAACACTCCAGGTCTTCTTTCTTTTGTCCCTCAAAGGCTGGCTTTTCAAACTTCAGAGATTCCCCATCTTTCAAGAAAACATAGAGAATTTCTTTGTTATTTGTACCCTTTACAAGATTTATCTTCTTTGTGGTCTTCTTAAGGGCCTTGATGATTTATTTTGTACTTGCCATTTCAACCTTGTAAGACTTCTTTGATGAAATTGTTTGTGGCTTTGTTGGTCCACTCACAGCCACCAAAGCAGTCTCAGTTGACCTTGGAGGATCTTGAGAGGTAGGCTTTTCAATAGTTTCCCTGGTTACAGGTTTCTTTGCAGATTCCTGAACCAAGGGTTTCCTTCTTGATTTCTTTTCAGCCTCTTCCATCTCTTTATTTTTCTTTTTGGTTATGGCTGCTTTCTGTGCACTTGATTTCCTTGTAAAGCTTTTCTTTTTCTTTGACTCCTCCTCCTCCCTTGCTGCTGCCATATCCTCCTCCTCTTGAAGTTTCTGAGCTAATAGTGCATCAGATTCTATTAGCTTTTGTTCTTGAGGATAAACTAACTCCACTTTCCCATCCACTATTAGTTCAACTGGAGTGGGAAAGTGAGCAGTCTTCATAGCATCCCCCATCAGCTTAGGCTGTCCTGGTTGAGTAGATTTTGATTTCTTTGGCTCCTCAACCAAAACACCCTTGCCTTTATCTTTCATTATTGGGGCTTGTGCAATGGAAGGAGGAGATGCTACTGTTGTTGTTGTTGTTGTTGTTGTTGTTGTTGGTGTTGGAAGTTGTGTTGTAGCTGCTGCAAGATCAACATGTTTCTTTAAGATCCTGTCCATCATTGCTTGCAATTCTGCATTAAGGACAGGACCAGACTTGTGCTTTTGTACAAGAACATCGGATGGACCACTCTCCCCCTTTTTGACATCAGCATCTTTGGATTGAGAGGAGATGGCCAGATTTGGAATTGCCTGCATCAGTAGCTGCTCCATTCTGTCTTGCTTTTGGATCAGGAGTTGGATGTTTGCATCAAGGGCTTGAGGTCAACTGTCAGTCTTGGACTTGTCTTTGATAAGTGTATCAATGACAATAATTGTCCTCCTTGGCAGGTGTCCTTCATAGCACATTCTAATTTTTTCAGCCTCCAACTCCATCCTTTCCTCAATTTTCTTCATTGCACCATTGATGCCAGTAACCAAGAAGTGGTGAAACTTTGTGTGTTTCTTATCCACCTTGGTTACTTTTTCCATTATGTCTTGAATTGATGGTGCAGATGTAGTTGACCCTATATTTGTCATATAGTCCTGCCTTAATTGGGCGGCTGCATCCTCCAGAGTGTTGGCATAAGAGGCATCAAGCCATTCATCAACATTATGCTTTGGAGCTTCTTCAGGCACAGGTTCATCTGCAAGCCTTGTCTTTAATGCAGAGATATGATCTTGAGACTGTTGTAGACCATAAAGAGTTTCAAAATCTGCATTTGACATCTTAGAGATAATATGTAATGTTGCATCCCCTGTGCTTGGACTTTTCTCTGATTCTTCTATTTGGATATTGATGGAGGGAGCAGAAGAAACCGGAGCTTCTTGTGAGCTTGTTTCAACAGGTTGTAAAAATATACTTGCTGAAAATTTCTCTCTATTCTTTTGTTCAAGGATCTCATCCTTGCTCACACCCTCTCCTTTTGCCTGGGGTTAGGCACCCAGCTTCTCTTACTCTCCTTTTTCCAAGCTATCTAAAGCTTGACTCTCTTGTATGTGTATGGTCTCTCCTTTTTCCAGGGCAGGAGCCTGACTCTCACTAATTATTCTCACAACCTCACTCATATGGATGGTGTCACTTTGTCCTACAGAAGTGGGGGTTTGAGAAGTGCTCGTGACAACATGGATAGGGGGTTCCCTTTGTTTATCTTGGGCTAGGGATCTATCCATGGAATCTGTTTGAGAGCTTGTCTCGATTATTGGCTCCTCTTGGGAAAAATCAAGAGAATCAATCATATGTATATCAAAAGAATCAAGAGTGGGAGAAAAAGGAGAAGGATGTACAGTTTGGAGTGTTGGCGATTCCTCAGACATTGAAAATTGAGGAACATCAAAAGATGACGCTGTGTGTGCACTCCTTGTGTCACTCTTTTCTTTTATTTTCTCTCTTTGGGTTTCCTCTTGTTGGTGAACAAGAGGTTGTGCAGACTCTGTACAGTGTGTTCCTGGTTGGGAACTTTCTTCAATGTCAACATCCTTTTGGGAGGATGGTGACAGTTCATTGTTTTTCCTTATAACCTCCAATGCTTTTTGAGAAGCACTGGATTGTTGTGGGCTTTTGGTTATAACTCTCTTCTTTCTCTGAAGTGGAACTTCAGCTTCTTGTTCTCCCTCATCCTCACTTGCTCCCTCAATTATTTTTCTTTTAATTGAGAGTTTTGTGATTGTCTTTGGTTTTACAACCACAATCTGTTGAGAGACTGTGGAGGGGGCTATAGACAGTTGTTGTGAAGTGGTTGGAGGATTAACGGGGTTTTGGCTTTCAATATCCTCAAAAAATTGCAAAGAATAAAGATTTGGAAGCCTGTCAATGAGAATAGATCTCATGACAGGAGGAAAAAATAAAGGAACTATTACCTTTGCAGATTTATGCTTCACATCTGTAAATATTCTTTTACTCTGCAAAACAGTTGGTAAAACTTGCATTCCAGTAATATCAAGGTTAGGAATTAGATAATTAGCAATCATCATCAAAAACCTAAAATAATAAATTTTAGTTTTACTGGTTTTAAGTTTTATCAAAAGATTTTGCAGAATTAAAAGCCCAATGTTTAGATGTCTATCATACAACACACTAAAAACAATTTGTTGTGTGAGTGTAGTGATAACATCATAGCCACTGCATTTTGAAGTAAAAGCTTTAGTTATTATGTCAAAGAACAGTGACCACTCTTGCCTTAGATGGGGTCGTGTTATAGACCCAATAGAAGTAATTTCTGCAGAATAATGTAAATTTTTAAACATAGAAACAATTTCTTCATCAGAAGCAAGTGAGTCAAAGTTTTCATAAATTGGAAAGTGTAAAGCATTATAACTACGGTATGATCTATATTATAAACAGAGTTTGCATACCTGAAACTTACCACAGGGGAGGTAGTTTTCTCACCCTGGATGGTAGCAGTGGACCAGACAGCCGTGATAACCTCAGCGGCTTGGATGGGGGCTTCGTAAATGGCATACGAAAGACTGGAGTGTTGAAGGAAATCCACAAAGGGGTGGTACTGGGCTTCAAAGACATGCTTATTAGCCACCCCTGCATGGTTTGTCTTGATGATATCAAAGTCTCCAAACTTGAACAGAACAGTTTTAACGGCCATTTTCAGAGATCTGTGAACTTTGGAAGAAAACTTGAAAAAGGGTTAAATTGCAGAGTATGTGCAGAGAGAAATTAATTTTATAGCTTGAGTGTTTGTAATTGCAAAGATGTTTGAATTCTGTTTTATCAAATTGTTTGAAACGTTTGCAATTCTTAAGGGTAGTGAACCGTTTTTGATCGTGGGAGAGATAACTACCATATTACCCTCGATCGGAGATTGCCCTAATCTCTGATGAGTTCACTTGTAAGAGACTAGAAGAAGATTAGTCTCTGATAGTGTTGACTATCGGGGACTAATGTAGTCTCGGATAGTATTAACTATCGGGGACTAGTTAGTCTCTGATAGTATTGACTATCGAGGACTAAGATAGTCTCGGATAGTGTTAACTATCGGGGACTAAGGTAGTCTCTGATAGTATTCACTATCGGGGACTAAGGTAGTCTCTGATAGTATTGACTATCGGGGAC
>CM025788.1:18543778-18561139 GCA_014636745.2 Centella asiatica
CCTTCTTTATATATGTAGATCAGTGGTTGAAAATCACGTGCTTGAGACGTGCTGCCTTTTTCAACTTAGCCGCAAGTATGTCACATCACTGCCTAATGTGTCAGACTGATGCATGCTTTGTTGCTTCTTTTTCTTCCCCTGATCTGTATGCATTTAATGCGCAAGAGTTCTCATTGGATGGATACAGACTTCAAGAAATATCTTTCCAGTTGATATCTCTTGCTTCTGTTCAAGTTACATTGATTTTCGTGTATATGCTGATGACGGATGTATGCTGTCATAACGATCCACTGATGGTCAACCCTGATGGATCTTAATCAGTGCTTCTTGACCCCCTGATGCATATTGACTGGATCAGGGCTTCGTTCTTCACTTAAGATTTACTCAGTGCTTCTTGATCCTGATGGTTATGACTGACTGCATACATTTATGGCTTCCACTGATGTCATGTTTAACCAATCCCCCCGACAGGTTACCCTGATGAATTAGCCTGACACTGACATATCTTGAAGTGTCCCCCTAATGGGTTGGTCTGCCTTCGTCATCCCCTGATAGGTTCCCCTGACTGGTTTTCCTGACGAGCTCCCCCTGACGGGTTCCCCCTGACTGGTTCCCCTGACGAGCTCCCCTTGATGGGTTCCCCTGACGAGCTCCCCCTGACGGGTTCCCCTGACGAGCTCCACCTGACGGGTTCCCCTGACGAGCTCCCCCTGACAGGTTCACCCTGATGGTATGAAATCAACGTAACTCTTTTTAGAATATTTGATGTGCGTAATACTTTGACTGTTTGAGTAACATCAGACATTCTTCTCCACGAAGCCAAGCCCTTCAAATGTTCCATTTTCTGACTTGTCTTGTGAAGAACTAAATCATCCACTGATGGATATTATTATCATCAGCGGATGCAAAACTTGTGCTTATTTCAAGGTTTATACAACACCTTAAGTATATACAATTTGCACAACTTATTACTAAACTATCATCATCAGTGTTTAACCTTAACATTTTGTGAATATGTCTGCAAGTTGTTTATCAGTTGTTACCCAGTGTAATTCGATGTTACTTTCACTTACATGTTCTCTTATGAAGTGATATCTAATATCTATGTGTTTTGTTCTTGAATATTGCATTGGATTTTCTGTTATTGCTATGGCACTAGTATTATCACAATAAATAGGAATTTTGGATAATGACATACCATAGAGTTGATTCTTGATCTATAGGATTTGAGCACAACAACTCCCAGCTGCGATGTATTCAGCTTTTGCTGTTGAAGTAGAAACTAAATTTTGTTTCTTGCTGAACCAAGAAACAAGTCTTCCTCCAAGAAGTTGGCAACTTCCACTTGTGCTTTTCCTATCAAGCTTGCAACCTGCATAGTCAGCATCTGAATAACCGATTAGTTTAAAATCAGATTCTTTGGGATACCATAAACCAAGGTTTGGGGTACCCTTTAGATATCTGAGAATTCTTTTTACAGCAATCAAATGTGACTCTCCAAGGTCAGCTTGAAATCTAGCACATAAACATGTAGCAAACATTATATCTGGTCTACTTGCAGTTAGATACAAAAGAGAGCCTATCATGCCTCTATAGCTAGTAATATCAATTTTCTTTCCTTTTAAATCTTTATCTAGCTTAGTGGTAGTAGACATGGGTGTTTTTGCAGATGCACAATCAACCAAATCATATTTTCTTAATAAGTCTTTGATATACTTGGACTGACTGATAAATATTCCATCAGTTGATTGTTTTATTTGCAAACCTAAGAAAAATGTTAATTCTCCCATCATACTCATTTCATATCTAGACTGCATAAGTTTTGAAAATTTTTCACAAAGTTTTTCATTTGTAGATCCAAATATAATATCATCTACATATATTTGCACCAATATTATGTCTGAGCCTTGCTTTCTATAAAATAAGGTTTTATCTATGATACCTCTAACAAATTTATTTTTAAGCAAAAATTGAGATAGAGTATCATACCAGGCTCTTGGTGCTTGTTTTAAGCCATAAAGTGCTTTGTCTAACCTGTAGACATGATTTGGAAATTTGGAGTCCACAAAACCTGGGGGTTGGCAGACATAGACTTCCTCTTCCAATTTTCCATTCAAGAAAGCACTTTTGACATCCATCTGGTACACCTTGAAGTTCTTGTAGGCTGCATATGCCAAGAAGATTCTTATAGCTTCAAGTCTTGCTACTGGTGCAAAAGTCTCATCATAGTCTATTCCTTCTTCTTGAGAATATCCTTTTGCAACTAGTCTTGCTTTGTTCCTTGTAATTGTACCAGCTTCATCCAATTTATTTTTGAAGACCCACTTGGCACCAATTATTGATCTATTCCTTGGTTTGGGTACCAGTCTCCAGACTTTGTTTCGAGTGAATTGGTTTAACTCCTTTTGCATGACAATTATCCAGTCAGGATCTTGAAGTGCTTCCTCAATTTTCTTTGGCACAATCTTTGAAAGAAAACTGAGATATAAACATTCATTTTGAGTTGCACTTCTAGTCTTGACTCCATCCTCTAAACTTCCAATTATCAAATCTGGCGTGTGGTCTCTCAACCATGGAATTGCACGTGGCAGATTTGATCTTGAAATTGAGGCTTCATTGTCTAGATTGGTGCTATCCATTCTAGCTTCATGATCAGAGACTGCTCCCCCTAAACCATTGACTCCTGCATTATCAGCTCCCCCTGAGCTGTTTATTTTTATTTGCTCCGGTGTCACTGTAGTTTCAGATTGTGCATCAATGACTCTAGTCTTTGGTGAAACATTAGTCTCCGAAGGATTACTAATGTCACCAGTCTCTTGAGTTTCATCTAATAATCTATTCTCTGATAAATTATTAGATCTTGGCACTTCATGCACAACTGTTAACTCCCCCTCAACTAAGTAGGGATCATTACTATCTTGGGGTTGTTCAGTAGTCTCTGATGGATATTCCCATGCATCCAATTCATTCTCAAAACTGAGAGGTTCATGCAATCCTTGTCCAATCATTCCTGGAATCTTTTTATCATCAAACACGACTTGTATTGATTCCACAATAACATTTGTTCTTAGATTATATACTCTATATGCTTTACTTGACAGAGAATAACCTAAGAAGATTGCTTCATCAGATTTATTGTCAAACTTTCCTCTTGACTCTGATGAATCTCTCAGTACAAAGCATTTACAACCAAACACATGTAAGAACTTGAGAGTTGGTTTTTTCCCAGTCATTAACTCGTAAGGTGTTTTGTTGTATTCTTTGTTTATCAAGGATCTATTCTGTGTAAAGCAAGCAGTGCTTATAGCTTCCTCTCAAAAATATGTGGGAAGCTTAGCCTCTTGTAACATAGTCCTTGCTGCTTCAATAAGGGTTCTAATTTTCCTCTCAACAACTCCATTTTGTTGAGGGGTTCTTGGAGCTGAGAATTGATGTGTTATTCCTTTTTCAGTGCAGAATTCAAGTACTTGGGAATTCTTGAATTCTGTTCCTTTATCGCTCCTTATAACCTTTACTGTTTTTCCTGACTCAGTTTCTATCTTCTTGATATGATCAATTATCAACTGAGCAGTTTCATCTTTTGTAAAGAGGTATTTTACCCAAGTATACCTCGTGTGATCATCCACAATAACCAGTGCATATCTATTTCTTAAGATAGACATCACATTCACTTGACCAAATAAATCCATATGTAACAATTGTAGCGGGTCAGTGATTGATGTTACTGGTTTACTCTTGAATGATACACTTTTTTGTTTCCTTTTCTAGCATGCATCACATAATCCTTCTTGTGTAAATTCTAATTGTGGAATGCCAGCTACCAATCCTTTCCTCACAAGCTTGTTGATGTTCTTGAAATTCAAGTGGGAAAGCTTCTTATGCCAAAGCCAACTTTCATCAGTTGAAGCTTTGCTATACAGACATGTGATTTGATCAGTAAAAGAAATAAGATTTGCAATATACAAATTTCCTTTTCCTTTTCCAGTCAATATCACATTCCCAGATTCCTTGTCACACACCTGGCATAGGTCTTCTTTAAAGATGACATGGAATCCTTTATCACATAGTTGACTCACACTAAGTAAATTGTGCTTTAAGCTGTCAACCAGTGCTACTTCTGTGAAGATGACATCTCCATGTTCAACATTGCCATATCCCCTTGTATGGCCTTTGCTGTCATCTCCAAAAGTGACTTTTGGGCCACTTTTCTCTTCATACTGTCTTAGCAGGGTCTTATCTCCGGTCATGTGCCTTGAACAGCCACTGTCCAAGTACCATGATTTCTTCTTTTTGCCGTGCACAGTAGAGAGTAACTAGTTTGAGATTTTTGGAACCTAGACTTTCTTGGGTTCTTTCTCACTAGTTGTAGACTCAAGACTTGACTCAGATTGAGTTGATTGTCTTTTAACAGTTTTAACTTTAATAGGACAATCATTAGTCTTGCTACTTGTTTGTGAGAGACTGCCAAGCTTAGAATTTTCAGTTTTAATGCAAAGATGTTCTAACCTTTTTACTGGTGATTTATCTTTTATTCTCTTTGAAGGTGCAGTCTCAATTATAGGAATTTTATTTTTGCTCCTACAGTTTATAGCTATGTGGTTGGGGTTACCACATACATGACATGTCTTTCTAGGAGCATCAGGCATTCTAGCATAGTTTGTATGTTTATTTATGCCTATCTTTCCATTCCTATTTTTCTTCTTTCTGCTTAACTCCACCAATTTTTCAGCCTTTTTGTCTGGAAGATTCTCCAGTTTTTTATTTAGTTGTGTCTTTGTCATGAACCCAATATTTAATCTTTTTGTTTCACTCTTATCAACAACATTCATTGTCTTTTGATCACTTTCTGTTTTTGCAGTGAATTGTTGATCTTGAGTGTTAATAAATTTAGGTTCAATAACAGGAGAGACAAAATTAATTCTTTTAAAATTTGGCTTACTTGAGGAGTTTGCAACTTCGAATAGATCATTTAAATCTGAACTTTTGTCTAGATTTTCATCATAACCTAGTCCAGATTTTTGACCTATTGTTTGACACTCTACCAAGTCAGTTAATTTTTTTGAGGAAGTGTTCCATTGTTTAATCTTAGCTTGAGCAATTTCAAGTTGCTCTACTAAGTAATATTCCCTCTTTTACAAAGCATCAATCATGTGATGAGCTTTGTTTAAATCAAACTTGATAGTGTCAAATTGTGCCAATCTCTCTTCAAGAAACTTGTTTCTTTTTAAGAGATTGTCACGTGATTCTTTTACATTGGTATGTTCAATAGTTAATGATTTAAAACTGACATGCAAATCAGACATATCTTTTTGCATGCTTTCAATGCTAGATGTATCAAGTAAATTAAGCACGTTAAAATTCTGATTTGCATCACATACCTTTGTAAAATCACTTGACTCGTCACTACGAGCCATTAGGGCAAAGTTGACAACTTCTTCATCAGAGTCGTTGTCAATCCAATGTTTTCCCTCAGTTATTAAGGCTTTGCTCTTGGATTTAGCTTTCTTGTCAGCAAAGTCTTTCCTTGATTTTTCATCCCTAGATCTATCACTAGATCTAGGCTTCCTGCACTCATTGGCAAAGTGCCCTAACCCATCACAGTTGTAGCATCTTATCTTTTTTAAGTTGAAGGTGACTTTTTGACCTTCACGTTTTGGGTTAGGCTTCCTTGACGATTTTCTTCCTTTCCTGCTTGCTCTAAATTTCTTGAATTGTTTGACCATAAACGCCATGAATTCCTCCATGTCATCATCAGAATCCAGTTCATCTTCTTGATCAGTCGAGCTAGTACTGGAAGATTCATCATCAAGCTTCTCTTGAGACTTGCTTGTCTCAACCATCAATGCAGCTCCTCTATCCTTGCCATGCATGCGTTGTCGTTGCTCTACTTCAAGTTCTTAAGTCTTTAAGTTCCCGTAAAGCCTGTCCAGTGTGAGTATATCCAAGTCATGAGCCTCTCTTATTGCCGTTGTCTTTGGATCCCAACTTGGTGGGAGAGATCTCATGAACTTGGTGTTTATATCCTCATTATCATAAGACTTTCCAAGTATTTTCAAATCATTGAGCAAAGTGTTGAACCTGTCATATACTGACGTTATTGGTTCACCAGGCTTTGCTTGAAAGAACTCATATTGTTGTGTCAACAATGATCTTTTGTTCTTTCGGACTTGGTTAGTCCCTTCACACAGGACTTTGATGGTGTCCCAGATTTGCTTTGATGTAGTGCAATTTATGATGCTTGTGAACATATTTTTATCAATTCCATTATAAAGTATGTTCATCACCTTAGCATCCTTTAACACTTGCAACTTGTCTTCATTTGTATAATCACATTCTGGAGCAAGTTCAAAGTGTTCTGCAACAACAGATCCATCGACAGTTTTAGCAGGAATAAATTTCCTAGGTAGATAGGGACCCTTCTCAATCCTATCAATATAATCTGGATCTGTTGCTCTCAAGTGCATGCACATCTTTTGCTTCCACATTGGATATTCTTCTCGTTTAAGAATAGGGATTCTAGTACCACCATCACGACTTCCCGCATATGCCATTATGCTAGAGCTGCTTGCTTCATCATTGGCCATCTCTTGGAACGTATTAATTGACTAAATTCAATTACAGGCTCTGATACCAATTGTTTTCCCAGTGAGATGCTGAGAACTTGTAGAAGGGGGGTTGAATACAAGTTCTTTAAAATCTTTTCGTATTACTTGATCTTTAAGAAATTAACTTTTCTTGCGGAATATAAAGAACAAGAATACGAATCAATTTATAAACAATTGCTTTATTGATTTACAATTGAATACAAGTCCTAACAATTACAATAATGTAATCGTCAGCTTCTTTTCTATTATGTATAAGAAAAGATACAAAACTATGAAAAACCTATACAGCTTCGAAGTTACAATTCTCTGTAAACCTAATTACAGCTTCTCTAGCAACTGAATTACTATTGACTCAGTTCCTATTCTGAACAAAATTCAGCTTCCTTATTCGAATCAAATACAATCTTTCCTTTTTGATAGGAACAGATTTCTGGTTAGTTTCCTTACCAGCTACGTCTTCAATAATATTTTACTTTACGTGGAAGACATTCCTTTTTAATTCGAACTCTGTATCTTTCAAGAAATAAATCACGATTAGTCCCTGATGCTTCATCTTTAGTCTCTAGTGACGTCATTACTAGTCTCCGATGCAATTAGTCCCTGATGACGTCAGCTTGTATAGTCTCCGATAGAATTATTTAGTCTCTGACGCGTTAAGGCTTAGTCTCTCCGATGACGTTAGCTTAGTCTTTGATGCTTTTAACTTTAGTCTCCGATGACGTAAGCTTTAGTCTCCGACCCCTTTAGACTTAATCTCTGATGACTTAAGTCTTAGTCTCCGATAGGCAAAACTAGTCTCCGACATATAAGATCTTTTTAGTCCCTAACCAATTCTCCTAGTCTCCGATAAGCCTTTTTGCAAACTCTAACAGATTAAATACACATCTTGACTTTCTGAAGCTTCGATACACCATTCCAGCAGTTACTTACAAATAAGAAATAGTTATATCTCTTTACAAAGAATGAATTAATTACAAACAAAGAGATAACTGCTAGCTACAAAACTTCAGTGTTACAAATTAACATTTTCTATACATTTGTATTCTAAGTAATTTAAAGACAATCATCATCAAATGTTTAAAAACCTAACAATTACATAATTGGCCACTAGGGCATACACTCTAACAATCTCCCACTTGCACTAGAGCCAATCACTCATGTATCTAATACCAATAGCAATAGTGTGACCTTCTTGCTTCTGCTGCGACAAAGGCTTGGTCAGTGGGTCTACAACATTTTCTTCTGTCGGTATTCTGCAAATATGTACATCACCTCTCTAGATAATTTCTCGAATGAGATGAAAACGCCTAAGTATATGTTTGGATCGTTGGTGAGATCTAGGTTCCTTCGATTGTGCAATGGCACCATTGTTATCACAGTAGAGATCTACTGGATCAACAATAGAAGGAACAACACCAAGTTCAGTAATGAACTTCTTTATCCATACAGCCTCCTTTGCTACATTGGAAGCAGCAATGTACTCAGCCTCTTGATGTATTTGATCTGAGAGACCAAACACAGGTTACGGAAGCTTTGTTTGTTCATGTGCAGAAAATAACTTTAGGTTGATTCTATAAAGAATATAATCACCAAGAATCAATTCTAAAGGATCGATTGGAATAGTTTGCTTAAAGAAATTAATCACCCACAAACTAAATAAATCTGGTTACGAAAGCTTAAAGGAATTAACCACCCACTTTCAAGGTAAACGTAAGTTTAAAACTCACAAAATTTTATTATCAAAAATCTGTCCTCAACGTACAACATAAGCAGCTATTTATAAGCTGTTATAAAACCCTAACTCTACTTTGGAAAGAATTCTACAATGGAAAAAAAACTACAACGGAAAGAAATCTAAACTAATAAGGTAACTAGATATTCTAATTCAAATTGGAAATAATTTCCAAAACAAACACGAAAAAATAATAAAATATAAGAAATAACATAACTGTACCCGTCAGTGGATAATTGCCTGTCGGAGACTAATTATCCCCTGACGGATCAACTACACTATCGGAGACTAAATCAACCCCTGATGGATAAAATAGTCCCTGATGACAAGACTAGTCTCCGATGCACAATACATTTTCTGATGATGATGTCAGTCGCAGTCTCCGATAAAACAATAACATCTGTTGATGACATCATCGTTAGTCTCTGATGCGTTACTTTAGTCCCCGACGTGTTTAGTCCCTGGCGCGTCCGATACACGTCTTAGTCCCCGGCGCGACACTTTAGTCCCCGACGTGTTTAGTCCCTGGTGCGTCCGATACACGTCTTAGTCCCCGACGCGACACTTTAGTCCCCGACGTATTTAGTCCCTGGCGCGTCTGATACTGATGAATAATTAATCCCTGACACTCATTCTCGACCATGACAGTTTATATTCTATCAAACTTACGTACTAAAAATATAAAATTAGAATCTAACTAAAAACTAATTACAAGTTAATTAACCCTAATTAATCCAATGGATCACCTCTGTTGTAGAATCGACAACTATCTCTTGCTTTGAACCTTTCCAGCTCACAGCTCCACCATTAAGGCAAAATACGTAACCTGACTGTGACTTATAGTCATCGTTGTCAGTTTGGAAACTAGCATCAGTGTAACCCTTTACTGCTAGTTCCTCTTCACCTCCATATATCAAGAATGCATCCTTAGTCCTTTTGAGGTATTTTAGGATATTCTTGACTGTTGTCTAGTGACCTTCACCTGGATTTGACTGGTATCTGCTCGTCACCTGGATTTGACTGGTATCTGCTCGTCATCCTCCTTTCACTTTTTTCTCTTTCCACTGTTTTGTTTACTGGTCGTATATAATTATTGACCTTGGCCTTGGCATGTTTTTCAGCTCTCATGGCCACCTTGCATACTTCTTCAAAGGACCAGTAGGGTTGTAATTCCACCCTTTCGGCGATATTGTTATCTAGTCCAATTAAGAATCGAGCCATCTTATGTTCTAGCCTTTCTTCCAGATAACACAACATGGTGAGTTTCTCAAACTCCACTATGTATTCTTCCACCGACAGTGCCCTTTGTTTGAAACTTTGCAGTTTTAGAAACACGTCTTGCATGTAATCCGTAGGTAGGAAACGTTTCTTCATCCTACTTTTTAAAGCTTCCCAAGACCTTATGCGTGCCTTGCCTTATCTTCTTCTTTTATTCTTTAAATTTTCATACCACAGGTTAGCATAACCCGTGAACTTCAACACTGCCACTTTAAATCTTTTGTGGTTATCATAGTCTTTATATTCAAAGACTCTCTCCACTCGTTGTAGCCATTCCAAGAATTTCTCGGGCTTCATGTTGCCATCGAAATCTGGAATATCAAGGCGCAAACCTTTATCATCATCCACGTTTTCTCTCTCCCTCCTAGGTACTGGTCTGGCCACTTCTTCTCCTTTTGAATCTGAAGTGTGACCAGATCTTGTACTTCGGTTTGGACTCGTAGAAGGGTTTCTTCAAGTAACTCATTCATCTTTTCAGTTAGGTCATTGACATGCCTATCATGGTGCAAGTTTTGTGCTTGCTCCATGGTAAGTCCTCGGGGAATAATTTGTTATTCTTCTCCAGCCATTAGATTGTAGGGTGTAGAATAAGTCAAGAACAATCCGTTCACCATAGCTCTGATACCAAGATGATGTATTTGATCTGGTAGGATCAAACACAGGTTGCGGAAAATAACTTTAGGAGGATTTCGTAAAGAAATTAATCACCAGAAATCAACACTAAAGGATCAATTTGTTTAGTTTGCTTAAAGAAATTAATCACCCGCAAAACTAACACAAATTAGTTGTGAAAGTATAAAGGAATTAACCACCAACTTTCGGATAAACGTAAGTAAAAACTCACACTAGTTTATTAATCAAAGTCTGTTTTCTTCGTCCAACATATGCAGCTATTTATAAGCTGTTATAAAACCCTAATTCAACTTTGGAAAGAATTCTACAAAGGAAAGAAATCTAATCTAATAAGGAAAACATAACAAGCCTATTTTAAATAGGAAACTATTTCTGAAACAAACACGAAAAATAATAAAATAGAAAAATTAACATAACTGTACCCGTCAGTGGATAATTACCTGTCAGAGACTAATTATCCCCTGACGGACCAAATACACTATCGAAGACTAAATCATTCCCTGACGGATGAAATAACTATCGGAAACTAATTATCCCCTGACGGGTTAAATTAGTCTATGATGAATAGACTAGTCTCCGATGCACAATACATCCCCTGATGATGACGTCAGTCGTAGTCTCTGATGTAATAAAAAGATTCGCTGCTGATATCATCTTTAGTCCCTGATGCGTTAAACATCCCCTGACGCCAGACGCATCCCCTGACGCTAGTTTCCGATGCCTAACTCTCGGCTAAGTCCCGAAGTTGCTTAACTCAACATTAACAAGTAAAGTAACAACAGGTTGATAAGCACTTCCTAATCAACATCTTGCAAATGTATTAACAGAAAATAAATCTAAGGATATTTCCTTCCAAGCAAGATTTATTCTTTCATCCGAAACCGCATCAGCTTGTTTGGCATCCAATGACTCCAACGGATCACCTCAAAGCCCTATATGAAAAATAGCTTGGCACCCTCTATATATTCCTCGGTTCTCTTTCATTCTCTGGCTGGGTCTCCACAAACGGCTCCTTCCAAGATATGTTCTTCCCTGCTATTTGTGCAACTCTTCCGATGAATCTATTGATCACTTGTTCTTTTACTGCAGGTATTCTCTCAAGATCTTGGGTGAGCTTTTACACCTTCTGGGCATTAACCAGCAATGGATAGATTGGGATCACGCTTTGGAAGACTGTCTCCTGGACACAAACCACAAGTTTTGGTCTTACATCAAACGTCTTGTCTTTTCTGTCTATGTCTACAAGATCTGGTGCGAGAGGAATTCTAGGATGCATCATAGAACTCCTACACCTGGAAATTGTCTGTCATCTATTTATGTTAATATTGTACAAAGTAAATTGCATAGCTCTAGGAAATTCCACAAGCTTAGCAACCTTTTTCCTTGTTATTAGAATTTGTTACTTTAAGGAATTGCTCATTAATAATATAGTAAATGAAGATCAGCTTGAATGCTCGTAGTCAGAGGCTGTGGGTTGCTATAGGGGATGTCATATTGCATCGGGATTTGGCCAGAAGACAGTTCATTGGCTGTCGGGAGAAAATTTGACTTGCATCAGGGGATACTTCTTCTTGCTTCAGGGGATGTCGAGCCAAGCTTCAGGGGAAGGTGAGTTTTTGCATCAGGGGGTGGCATCATTCAGTTCCATCTGGCCAGTGCAGTCTCATCAGGGCTGCTGGCCAGCGCAGTTTCCATCAGGGGTTGCTGGCTTGTGCAGTTTCATCATGGGCTGTTGGCCAGTGCAGTTCCATTAGGGTCTACTGGCAAGTGCAAATTCCATCAGGGGCTGCTGGCCAATTAGTTCCATCACGAGCTGCTGGCCAGCGGTTCGGTCTGCAAGTATCAGGGGATTTGCTGCTATTTCAGGAGATTTCTTGATGGAGGCTTCTGGTCAGCGGAGCTGCTGTATACTATATGTTGGTGCTGCTGTTTTGCTGCTGCTGTATGTTGCTGCTGCTATTTTGCTGCTGTTTTGCTGCTGCTGTATGTTGTTGTTGCTGTTGTATGCTGCTGCTGCTGTTTTGCTGCTGCTGTATGCTGCTATTGTTTACCGCTGTCTGCTAATTGCTTGTACTTTACTTCTTGTTCTCCTAGCTAGAGTCTATCTGTTCTAGCAGGTCGGAGGGGCATGCCTCATGTTACTTTTGTAATTTTTTCTCATTTTATATTATACCCAACTTAACAAAAAAAAAAGTCATAATATTGAAAGGCATCCGAGAGTTATGTGGATATTCCTTATTTCTTAATTTCAAAGGCATAATATTGCCAATTTTTCTTCTATTTGAAGATATGAACTCTCCCCATTTGAATCCAACAGATGAGACTTTAATATTTTTATGATCTTTTGAAAACTGTATCTTTGAATTGATCTTTTAACCAGATTTATTATATTATCTTATATTACTTGCTGAGATTTATTGCTCATACTTACTTGATTCTCTTTCAGTTCAACCCAAGAAAAAAGAAGGTTCAAAGGGTAAAGAAAAGTCATATCAGAGTCAGTAAATTTGGCAGTCTAAGACTTATAAATAGGATTTTCGGTTGGTTGATCTTGTTTTGTTTTCAAGAAAAAGATTTGTTATTTCTGCTGCAGAAAACTTTCAAATTAATGTTTGTAATAATTACTATATGTTTCACTTTCAACTGTTATAACAAAGGAAAGAAGTTTTGGTGTAATAGCTCCTTGATTTTCCCCGCTGACAACCTGGTTTTCCTCCAAAAGCCTATATCACAATAGTTGGTAATAAACTGATGACACTGGTCTTTGGTTTGGGAAATCGGGGCTGTCACATGGCTACTTTGCAAACCTCCTCAAAGGACTAGTAAGGTTGGAGTTCAACCTTTTTAGCAATAATACCATTCAGTGCAGTTAAGAAATGAGCAATCTTGTGCTCTACTCTTTCTTCTAGATCACAGAGCATCATCAATTTCTCAAACTCTATTGTGTATTCTTCCACCGAGAGTGTCCCCTATTTGAACACTTGTAATTTTTGGAAAACATCTTGCACATAATCTGCAAGAAGGAACTGTTTCTTCATTCTAGTACTGAGTGCTTCCCAAGATTCTAGGTGTGCCTTGCCCTCCTTTCTCCTTTTGGTCCTCAAGTTCTCATACCACATAACCTGTGAGTTTTAAGACGGACACTTTGAATCATTTATGATCATCATAGTCTTTATAGTCAAAGACTTGTTTAATTCGCTGCAGCCACTCAAGGAACTTCTCGGGTTTCATATGTTGGGGTTTCGACAAATAAAACGTATCAGAAAAAATCGATTTAAAAAAATAAAAAAAACCCTAACCCGAGGATCCATGCGAAATAATTTAATACAGATGGTTTAAGATTTTATCGATTAAAATTGCAGAATTCGAAGCTTTGATGAGGGTGTTGAATGTCTCTGAATCTTTAACGCAATCAAACTAGACGGGGCCTCTACAATATTCACACGAACACCCCACGAATCGTCTCACGATCCGAAAGAAGGAGAATTGCAGTACTAGCTATTGAATCTGTTTCTTTCTCTCTCTTTTAACTCTAGTCTCTCTCTTATGAGCGGCTAGGGTTTTTCAAAAAGTGTATATCTGAGGGAATAACTGATATATCCTATATATAGTTGTGTATAGAGTAATTCCAAACCTTAATCTAATTAGGAGAATAAAATCCAAATTTTATATTTATTATATATTTTAATCAAGTCTCACTTAATTAATATGTATATATATATATATATGTATATATATATATATATATATATATATATATATACAAATAAATTTATATTCGTATTTTCTTCCAAGGGACTCTACTATATACAGATTACATACATATAATTTAAAGCCATGATTTAAATAAAATCAATCTTATTGATATATTAAAATCAATGACATTTAAATTATATCTCCTTAATGAATGTTCTTAGTGTGCGACCTTGTAGGTTATTATAACGTTGACAATAATTTTAAATCATATTATAAAATTATAAACAGTGAGTGACATCTAGTAATACATCACTGTTACCCAAGTAATAATAAAGTCGTTGATTAGACACAACCTTTTCGTGATCAATGTTTCAATGTAATTTAATCCTTTTAACCTTGATATCTAAGATTAAATCCGAGGCATGGATGTGTCATCCTCTTCGCAATTTAATCTCAGTTTTCTTAATCAATGAGTAGACTATATGAAACAAATCTCTATTTGAGCATGGCCATGCATTTCATAGTCTCACTCAATCAAGAGGTCTATAGATATCACCCCTAATTTATAGGAGGGTTAAATTCCACCTACATCATTCCCATTTCTCACATAACTCATGATGCATCCAACAATCACCTTTATCGTCCACCCGGTTAAAGGTGACTTTTGGTAATGTCAAAACACATAACTCCTTACGTAGAAATGTCATGACTTCAGGTCGAAGGACCATTACATCATTGTCACTATGAGAATTACTTATGACACATAACATAATTGTGGCGGCCCCAAAAATCCCAGGTAGGGCTCCAGGCACTATCAGAAATTGTGTGACAATCCCCAAAGATCCCATGCTGGACTCCGAGCTCCGCCAGTAATTGACAACAGAAAACATCATTAACCAAGCAAAAACATCATTGATTGGGAGAAGTATACTCACTATTACAAAACCATAATCCATATGATTTAAAGGCATATAACCTTTTATTACAAAATTTTAGATATTTAGCAGTGGAAGTCTATAAATGGCCTAGCTGGCCTTATAATTTAAATATTTCTATGATGACCTCTCGCTTACGTTCCCTCTAAAGGCTATCCATAGGAGAGTGATAAGGAAACTCTCGCTATGCCATTTTCTCTATTCCTTTATGATGTAGGGTGTTTAAGCCTACAGCCTCGAATAGCTTAAGTCAACTTGTTGATGTACTGATCCGTTGGAGTCGCTAGATGCCAAACAAACTGATGTAGTTTTGGGTGAAAGAATAAATATTGCTTGGAAAGAAATATCCTTAGATTTATTTTCTATTAAGACACAAACAAATTGTTGGTTAGGGGGAAGTGCTTATCAACTTGTTACTTTACTTGTAAACTCAAATTCAAAGTTAAGTAGCATCGGAGACTCAGAAAATGGTCATCGAGGACTAAGGAAATAGTCATTGGAGACTAATACTTCGTCAGAGACTAATTTCTGCATCGGAGACTACGGATGCAGAAAATGCTTGGAGGGAACATTTAATGGGCAGATTCAACCATATGATGGAGACGATGATGAATCGCATGGATGAGTTGGAAGTAAATGTTCGGAGGGGTACGAGAAAGCATGATTCTGATGAAGAAAATGAAGAGGAGAGATATGAAGCTTCTCATGAAAGAGGGAGAAATATAGTTGAAGTTGATGATAACCTTAAAAGAATCAAGATGACCATTCCTGCATTTCAAGGCAAGACTGGTCCCGAAGCATACTTGGAGTGGGAAATCAAGGTCGAAAAAGTCTTTTCAATTCACAACTACTCCGAGGAGAAAAAGGTAAAACTTGCCTTTCTTGAATTTCATGGTTATGCATTAACTTGGTGGGATAAGTTGCTTGTCTTTAGAAGAAGGAATAGGGAACGACCTATTAGAACATGGGAGGAGATGAAGGCAATCATGAGGAAAAGATTTATTCCCCCCATTACTATAGAGAGTTGTTCAACAAGTTGCAAGGCATAACACAAGGATCAAGAAGTGTAGAGGAGTATTACCAAGAGATGGATACAGCCATGACAGGAGCAAATATTGAGGAGGATCCCGAGGCTACAATGGCACGATTCTTAGGTGGTTTGAGAAGGGAGATTGCAGATGTGGTGGAACTACAACACTACATGGAATTGGAGGAAATGCTTCATATGGCCGAGAAGGTGGAAAGGCAATTGAAACGGAAAGGAGGATCAAGTAAGTTTTCTTCTAATCAATCATCATGGAAGGGTAGTAATGTTACTAAAAGAGATGATGTGAAAAAGAAGGAAGAATCAAAGAAATTTGAATCTAAGAATTATCCTAAGGGTGAATCAAGTAAGAGTTCTTCTACTTCTAAACTCACTTGTTTTAAGTGTTTGGGAAAAGGACATATTGCTTCTCAATGTCCTAATTCCAGAACTATGGTTATGCTTGATGATGGTTCCTATGTGAGTCAAAGTGAAGGGGAGGATGAAGAAATAGCCACTCCATGCCAAGATGAAGGTATTCAATATGAATCAAGTGGTGATGAAGTTCTTGTCACTATGAGAGCTTTGAATGTGCAAATTAAAGAGAAGGAGGAGCAAAGGCAGAATATTTTCCATACAAGATGCAAAGTCCAAGATAAGGTATGCATGCTCATAATTGATGGTGGAAGTTGTACTGTGAGTTCTTATCTTGTAGACAAGCTTAGGCTGCCATTGATAAAGCATCCTAATCCATATCGCTTGCAATGGTCGAATGATAGTGGTGAAATAAGGGTGAACCGGCAAGCCATGGTTAAATTTTCCATTGGAAAATATGAAGATGAGGTTCTTTGTGATGTGGTGCCAATGAATGCTGGCCATATACTTCTTGGAAGGCCATGGGAGTTTGATCGAGAAGCTAATCATGAAGGCAAATCCAACAAGTATTGGCTTGTTCATTGTAATAAAGCTTATACTCTTGTACCTTTAACACCTCAGCAAGTTTATAAAGAACAAATGAAAATGAGGAAAAAAAGGCAAAAAGAGAGTGAACTGAAAAAGCCAAATGAGAGTGAAAAAAATGATGCAAAAGAAAAAGAAATTGAGAGTGGGAAAAACAAGAGAGAAAAGCCGAAAGCATGTGAGAAAAAAAGCGCTTTCTTTGCGAGCATGAGAGATGTAGATAGGGTTGTGGCTTCTCATAAGCCAATTATTCTTCTCTTGTTCGATGATGTTTGTTTAACCACTAATGAGGAACCTAACAATTTGCCTTTAGAAATTGTTGGTGTTTTGAATGATTTTGCAGATGTGCTATCATAGGAAGTACCCAATGAATTGCCACTAATCCGAGGCATTGAGCGTCAAATTAACTTCCTACCTGGTGCAACCATTCCTAATCGTCCAGCATATCGTACAAATCCGGAGGAAACAAAGGAGCTTCAAAGGCAAGTTGATGAGTTG
>CM025788.1:18576139-18588370 GCA_014636745.2 Centella asiatica
TAGTCTCTGATGACGTCATCCGTAGTCTCCGATGCAGAAATTAGTCTCTGATGTGACGCCATCCGTAGTCTCTGATGCATAAATTAGTCTCTGATGTGCTATTTCCAAATAATATCTCGCCAAGTCTCGACTAAGCTTCAAACGCATCAGAATCTTGTTTTGAAAGCAATGTAAGGACAAAATTATAAGTACCCTTCAATGGATCATACTGCATATTAAGCCAAGTCCAAGTTTCTATCCCTTCTCCATAATTTTCTAAACAAAATCCCAAGGCTTTACACTCTTCAAGTGATAAACCCGCTGCCTTTGACAAACTAATGTCACACTTCTTAGCTTTAGATCGGGTAACTGGACCACCAAGTCTTAACTCACCATCATCATGTGACCCATTACTGTTCATGCCCACATCATTCCCTCCTTGTGGAAAAAGATTTGCCCTCAAATCTTCCTCATAGTCATCACCAACATAAGGAATCAAATCTGAGACATTAAATGTGGCCGACACTCCAATGTCACCTGGTAATTCAATCTTGTAGGCATTGTCACTTATTTTCTGGAGTACTCGAAATGGCCCCTCGACTTTCTTTTGCAGTTTTGACCGTCGTTTCAAAGGAAAACGTTCTTTACGAAGATAAATCCAGACCAAATCTCCTACCTCAAAAACATGATTCTTCTTCCCCCTTTTTGTTCGCCTAATGTAAGCCTCATTAGCTAGCTGTAGTCGCTCTTGTACCTTTGCATGCATCTTTTGAACATATTCTACTTTAGCTTGTCCGTCCAAGTTGGCCATATGCTCGATTGGAATTGGCAACAAGTCTAAGGGAATCAGTGGTGCAAAACCATAAACAACTTCAAATGGGCAGAATCTCGACCCGGAATGCACACTTCGGTTATATGCAAATTCAACGAATGCAAGTTTCTCATCCCAGTCTTTCAGAGATTTTCCCACAAAAGCACACAACATAGCTCCCAAAGTTACCACTTCTGTTTGACCATCGGTTTGCGGATGGCTAGCAGTGCGAAACAACAATTTCGTTCCAAGCTTGTGCCATAAATTTTCCAAAATCAACTAAGGAACTTCACATCACGATCACTTACAATAGTTTTCGGTATTCTATGCAAGTGCACCACTTCTCGGAAGAACAAATCAGCCACATGTGAAGCATCATCTGTTTTATGGCATGCTATGAAATGTGCCATTTTTGAAAATCTATCTACAACAACGTAAATGGAATCTTTTCCTCTTGCTGTCCGCGGCAATCCCAACACAAAGTCCATACTCAAATCAATCCAAGGATGATTTGGATCGGGTAACGGCATGTACGGCTTATGCGGTTGTTGATGTGTTTTTGCCTTTACACATGTAACACACTTCTCAATTATTCGATGCACATCACGGTCCATACTTGGCCAATAAAAATGTTCATTTAAAACCTCTAACGTCTTTCCTTCACCGAAGTGACCAGCTAGACCTCCCTCATGTGCTTCCCTGACCAATAGTTCTCTCAATGACGAATTTGGAATACAAATTCGTTTTCCCTTAAAGAGAAAACCATAGTGTACAAAGTACTGACCCTTTGCACCCTTCCCACAATTTTCCAAGACTTTAGCAAAGAAAGGGTCATGTGCATATTGCTCCTTAATCAGATCAAATCCCAACAATCGAGAATTAAGCAATGATAGGAGAGTATACCTTCTGGACAACACATCAGCCACAACATTCCCTTTACCTTGCTTATACTTGATCACATATGGGAAAGTTTCCAGAAATTCTACCCACTTGGCTTGTTGGCGGTTCAGCTTGCCTTGCCCTCTAATGTGCTTCAAGGATTCGTGATCAGTATGTATTACGAACTCCTTGGGCAGTAGGTAGTATTGCCATGTTTCTAAGGTTCGAATCAGGGCGTAAAACTCCTTTTCATAAGTTGAGTAGTTTAAACTGGCTCTACTTAACTTTTCGCTGAAATAGGCAATTGGCCTGCCCTCCTGCATCAGAACAGCCCCTATGCCAACTCCACTTGCGTCGCAGTCCGCTTCAAACGTACTGTTAAAGTTTGGCAATGCTAACACAGGTGTTTCAAATAACTTTTGCTTTAGCAGTTCAAAACTTTCCTGGGCAGATTTTGTCCATCTGAACTCACCTCCCTTCTTTAGACACTCAAGCATAGGTGATGCAATTGTGCTAAAGTTCTTTACAAACCTCCGATAGAATGAAGCCAAACCATGAAACTCCTTATGTCACTTACTGATTTTGGTTCTGACCATTCCTGTATTTCTTTGACCTTCTCTTTGTCCACTTCTATCCCATTTTTAGATACGACGTATCCTAGGAATATCAATTTGTCTTGAGCAAACACAATCTTCTTTAAATTAGCATACAACTGATTTTCACTTAGAACATTAAATACCTCTCGTAGGTGTGTTAAGTGAACGTCCATGTTCTTACTGTAGACTAGGATATCATCAAAATATACCACCACAAATTTACCAATGAACCTGCGTAGAACATGGTTCATGAGTCTCATAAAGGTACTTGGAGCATTTGATAATCCGAATGGCATGACCATCCATTCATACAATCCGTGCTTGATTTTGAATTGCAGTTTTCCATTCATCTCCTTCCCTCATTCGAATTTGATGGTATCCACTTTTTAAGTCAACCTTTGAGAATACTACAGCACCATGTAACTCATCAAGCATAAACATATCATCGAGTCTAGGAATTGGATAACGATATTTGACCGTTATCTTGTTGATTGCATGACTGCCCACACACATCCTCATGGATCCGTCCTTCTTTGGTACCAGTAAAGCTGGAACTGAACACGGACTCATGGATTTGCGAACATATCCTCTCTCAATCAATTCGTCAACTTGTCTCTTCAACTCCTTCGCCTCTTCTGGGTTACACCTATAGGCTGCTCTATTTGGTAATGATGCTCCCAGTATCAAGTCAATCTGATGTTCAATGCCTTGGATTAGTGGTAATCCTTTAGGCAATTCTTCGAGAAATAATGATTTAAACTCATCGAGTAAGCTCTGAAGTTGTGGATTATTAATTAATGATTCTGACTTCAATACTTCACGTGCTAGCAATAGTAGAATAGTACCACCTCCCCACAAGTTTTCTTCTATTTCTTGTCTACTTGCTAATAAGGACTTCTTTGCTTCCTTTACTTTTGACACTTGGTTCACTTTGGCTCTTGCCTTACGATCATCCAAAATTTGCTTTGGTGTCATGGGCTTGAGTACTATCTTTCGGCCCTCCTTGTGAAAAACATAAGTGTTATGCTTTCCATCATGCATGACATGGTGATCAAACTGCCAAGGCCTTCCCAGAAGCATATGACATGCGTCCATCTACGGTACAACATTGAACAACACTTCGTCCTTGTACACGTTTCCGATTGAAAACGAAATTAAGACTTGTTTGTCGACATTTACTACATTCTCTTGATTAATCCATTGGAGCTTGTACGGATTCGGGTGCTTTATTGTCTTAAGTTGTAGTTTCTCTACAACCTCACTTGAAACCACGTTGGTGCTACTTCCTCCATCGATAAGTAAGTTGCACACCTTCTTCATCACAGTGCACCTTGTTTGGAATATTGTTTCACGTTGATTACTTTCATCTCCTACTTGGGCGTTAAGTAGTCACCTCAAGACCAACAGCTCTCCATTATCACACTCTACTTCCTGTTCCCTGCTGTTTTCGTCATGCTCTTCTTCAGGTTCAGAATTACTGTCTTGAGTATTTTCCATGGTGAACGCTTCTCTCACTTCTTGTATAGTGAAAGTCCTTTTATTAGGACAATCCATGGCGTAATGACCTAGCCTTTTACACTTGTAACAAGTGATGTTACTCAGGTCCTTCTTGGGCTTGTCCTTCTTGGCCATACTTTCTACAACCTTTTCTTTGCCCTTACTCTTGAGTTCACTTGATTCAGACTTCCTATCCTCCGATCTCCAAGAATTTATGTTTTTGATAGGTTTTGAGTAAGATCTGCTCGTGTTTGCTTTGCGTTGTCTCTCCACCTTCACAGCAAACTTGACAACATCTTCGAAAAAACACATAGGGACTAAGTTCAACCGTATCTGCTATTTCTCTACGCAATCCTCTTAGGAAACGAGCAATAGTTTGCTCCTCCGGCTCGACCAGTTCACATTGCAGTTTTAAGGATTCAAACTCCTTCAGGTAGTCTTCAACACACATGCCTCCTTGTCGAAATGTTTGCAGATGCAAGTATAACTCTTGTTTGTAATAATCAGGAACGAACGTCTTCCTCATTAGGTTCTTCATTATGCGCCAACTAGTAATAGTAATGAGTTCATCACTGTCTCATCTTCTTTGAGCCACTAAGTTGTCCCACCATAGGCTAGCATACTTCGAGAACTCCAAAGCTGCCAATTTACACTTTCTTTCTTCTGTGTGGTTTTGGAATTCAAAGATCTTTTTGACCTTTTGCACCCATTCCAAGAACTCTTTAGGGTCACTACTTCCAGTGAAAGAAGGAACTTTTAGTTTTATATTTGAATGTTCTTCACGAACATTAGGTGGATAATTACGAACATTATTTTCCTGCTCTTGTTCCAGATCTTCAGTTTCTCGTGCATGACCGTTGTTATGCCCCAACAATCTGGCCATCATCTCTTCCAACCGATCCAATTGATTTTGCATTCGATGGATCTTTGCATCTTGTTGGTGTATTTGATCCGATAGAATCAAATACAGGTTGCGAAAAAATAACTTCAGCACAATTCCGTAAAGAAATTAATCACGGGGAATCAACACTAAAGGATCGATCTGATTAGTTTGCTTAAAGAATTTAATCACCCGCAAGCTAATACAAATCAGTTGTGAAAGTCTAAAGGAATTAACCACCAACTTTCAGGATAAACGTAAGTAAAAACTCACACAATTTTATTAATCAAAAGTCTCCATAATGAATATTACAAGCAGCTATTTATAAGCTGAAAATAAACCCTAATTCCCACTTCGAAAAGAATTTTACAATGGAAAGAATTCCATAATGGAAAGATATCTAACCTAACAAGGAAAATATATATTCTAATTCAAAATGGAAACAATTTCCAAAACTAACACGGAAAATAATAAAATATAAGAAATAACATAATTGTACCTGTCAGGGGAAAATTGCCTGTCGGAGACTAATTATCCCCTGACGGACCAAATACACTATTGGAGACTAATTCAACCCTTGACGGAAAAAATAGACTGTCGGAGACTAATTATCCCCTGACGGGTTAAATTAGTCCCTGATGACAAGACTAGTCTCCGATGCACAATACATCCCCTGATGATGACTGTTGGGTTTCGTTGGATCAAACGCAGCGGAAAAATACGATTTAAAATAAAATAAAACGAAACCCAAACCCGAGGATCTATGCGAAACAATTTAATACATATAGTTTAAGATTTTACCGATTAATTGTGCGAATCTGAAGCTTTGGTGAAGGTGTTGATCGTCTCCAAATCTTTAACGCAATCTAACAGAACTACGTCTTTACGGTATCCACACGAACACCCGCGAATCGTCTTACGATCCGAACAAGAAGAGTTACAGTACTAGCTGTATGATCTGTATCTCTTATCTCTTTTAACACTAGTCTCTCTCTTATGAGCGGCTACGTAAAAACGTTAGTTAAAGAGAATGACTGATATATAATATATATAGCCTTTCATAAAGTAATTCCAAAACCTAATCTAATTAGGAGACTTAAAATCCGAATTTTATATTTATTAGATATATATATTTAATCAAGTCTCACTTAATTAATATATATATATATATATATATATATATATATTTAATCAAGTCTCACTTAATTAATATATATATGCACAAATAAATATATATTCGTATTTCCTTCCAAAGGGATCTATTTCATACAGATTACATATATTAATATATATGTATATAATTTAAAGCCATGATTTAATTAAATCAATCTTATTGATATATGAAAATCATTGACATTTAAATTATATCTCCTTGACGAATGTTCTTTGTGTGTGACCCTGTAGGTTATTATTAAGTTGGCAATAATTTTAAATCATATTATAAAATTATAAACAGTGAGCGACATCTAGTAATACATCACTGTTACCCAAGTAATAATAAAGTCATAGATTCGACGTTACCTTTCGTGACCAATGTTTCAATGTAACTTAATCCTTTTAACCATGATATCTAAGATTAAATTCAAGGCATGGATGTGTCATCCTCTTCATAATTTAATCTAAGTTTTCTTGATCAATGAGTAAACTATATGAAACAAATCTCTATTTGAGCATGGCCATGCATTTTATAGTTTCACTCAATCAAGAGGCCTATAGATATCACCCCCAATTTATAGGAGGGTTTAATTCCATCTACATCATTCCCAATTCTCACATAACTCATTATGCATCCAACAATCACCTTTTTCGTCCATCCGGTTAAAGATGACTTTTGATAATGTCAAAACGCATAACTCCTTATGTAGAAATGTCATGACTTCAGGTCGAAGGACCATTACATTATTGTCACTATGAGAATTACTTATGACACATAGCATAATGCTCCATGTAGAATTCTCATGGTGGGTCTGTCCAGTACTATGTTCTCTAACATGTACCTATGTATCAACTTAATATATCTCGTATATATTTATGACCAATGAGATATGGCCATCAGTTAATCATATACTAGTCTCAATGTATTATTGTTGTCCCGTTTACAATGATACTCGACTAGGGACATCTAATAATAATGATACATCACATACTTATATGATCTCATACTCAAGTCACATACTTGAAACCATATAATTAGTATCATTCATCTAAGGACATTTATTATGTTAACATTTATATAACGCAGTAAATAAAACATAATAAAAGAAATTATCATTTAACCAAAAACATATCATAAAAATAATTTCACAATCATTACATAATTGGCCACTAGGGCATACACTCTAACAATCTCCCACTTGTACTAGAGCCAATCACTCATGTATCTAATACCAATAGCAATAGTGTGACCTTCGTGCTTCTGCTGCGACAAAGCCTTGGTCAGTGGGTCTGCAACATTTTCTTCTGTCGATATTCTGCAAATATGTACATCACCTCTATCGATAATTTCTCGAATGAGATGAAAACGCCTAAGTATATGCTTGGATCGTTGGTGAGATCTAGGTTCCTTCAATTGTGCAATGGCACCATTGTTATCACAGTAGAGGTCTACTGGATCAACAATAGAAGGAACAACACCAAGTTCAGTAATGAACTTCTTTATCCATACAGCCTCCTTTGCTGCATTGGAAGCAGCAATATACTCAGCCTCTGTTGTAGAATCGGCAACTGTCTCTTGCTTCGAACTTTTCCAGCTCACAGCTCCACCATTAAGGCAAAACACGTAACCTGACTATGACTTATAGTCATCGTTGTCAGTTTGGAAACTAGCATCAGTGTAACCCTTTACTGCTAGTTCCTCTTCACCTCCATATATCAAGAATGCATCCTTAGTCCTTTTGAGGTATTTTAGGATATTCTTGACTGCTGTCCAGTGACCTTCACCTGGATTTGACTGGTATCTGCTCGTCATGCTCAAAGCATACGAAACATCAGGACGCGTACATAACATTGCGTACATGATAGATCCAATTGCCGAAGCATAAGGAATCTTACTCATGCGATCCTTATCATCTTGTGATTTAGGACATTGAGCTTTAGAGAGCGTTACTCCATGCGACATGGGTATGTAACCTCTCTTAGCATCTTGCATGCTGAACCGTTTCAACACTTTATCAATGTATGTACTTTGACTTAAGCCAAGCATCTTTCTCGATCTATCTCGATAGATCTTGATACCTAGAATATAGGTTGCTTCACCCAAGTCTTTCATGGAGAAACATTTTCCCAACCATGTCTTGACTGCTGGCAAGGAAGGAATGTCATTCCCAATAAGTAATATGTCATCGACATATAATACTAGGAATACAATATGGCTCCCACTAAACCTTTTGTAAACACAAGGTTCATCTTCATTCTTGATAAAGCCAAACTCTTTGATTGCTTCATCAAAACGAAGATTCCAGCTCCGAGATGCTTGCTTTAATCCATAAATGGATCTTTGTAGCTTACATACCTTTCCAGCATCCTTTGGAGTGACAAAACCCTCGGGTTGTGTCATATACACATCCTCAAGCAGATTTCCATTAAGGAAAGCTGTTTTGACATCCATCTGCCAGATTCCATAGTCATGAAAAGCTACAATAGCAAGTAAGATCCTGATGGATTTAACCATGGCTACTGGAGAAAAAGTCTCATCATAGTCAACACCTTAAACTTGTTTGAAACCTTTTGCTACCAATCGCCCTTTATAGGTTTGTACATTACCATCCATGTCAGTTTTCTTCTTGAAAACCCACTTGCACCCAATTGGTTTTAACCCTTCAGGTGGGTCAACCAAAGTCCATACTTGGTTGGCATACATGGAGTCCATCTCAGATTTCATGGCTTCAAGCCATTTCTCAGACTGAGGTCCGTTCATAGCTTCTTGATAGGAAGTAGGCTCATCATCATCTATGATCATTACTTCGCCACTTTGAGTGATAAGATATCCATAATATCTTTTAGGCTCATGGCGTGTCCTACCAGATCTACGAGGAGCTTGTGTTACTTGAGCAGGTTTAGTTTCCACAACAACTTGTGGCTCCTGCTCATGTTCCATCTCAGGTTCATTGGTATTTTGTGGTTCTCGAATTTCTTCGAGTTCTACATGCCTCCCACTGTTTTCTTTAGAGAAAAATTCTCTTTCTAAGAAAACCCCAGTGCGAGCAACAAACACTTTGTTCTCCGAAGGTTTGTAGAAATAATACCCTTTTGTTTCTTTAGGGTATCCCACAAAATTACACTTATCTGATTTAGGTCCGAGCTTGTCGGAAACTAGACGCTTTACATATGCTTCGCATCCCCAAATCTTCATAAAAGACATACTGGGACGTTTCCCAGTCCACATCTCATATGGTGTCTTTTGAACCGTCTTTGTAGGAACACGATTAAGTATCAAAGCAGCAGTTTCTAGGGTGTGACCCCAGAAACTTATTGGAAGATCTGCATGACTCATCATGGATCGTACCATGTCTAACAAGGTATGATTCTTCCTTTCAGACACACCATTCCATTGTGGTGTTCCTGGTAGAGTGAGTTGTGATATAATACTGCACTCTTTAAGAAGATTATCAAATTCCTGGCTCAAGTATTCACCACCTCGATCTGATCGGATAGCTTTTATACTTTTGCCAAATTGGTTTTGTACTTCATTCTTGAATTCTTTGAACTTTTCAAAGGATTCGGATTTGTGTTTCATAAGATACACATATCCATATCTAGTAAAATCATCAGTAAATGTAATAAAGTAGCAAAATCCAGATCTAGCTAGCGAACTCATGGGTCCACATACATCAGTATGTATGAGGCCCAATACATCGCTGGCCCGTTCACTATGTCCAGTGAAAGGTGCTTTAGTCATTTTTCCCAACAAACAAGACTCGCATACATCATATGATTCAAAATCAAATGAGTCCAAATACCCATCTTTATGGAGTTTGGATATGCGTTTCTCACTGATGTGGCCCAAACGACAATGCCAGAGATAAGTCGAATTAGAATCTTTTGATTTTAGCCGTTTAGTATTTTATATTATAGATGGGCATTTGTAAATCAAGAACATAAAGACCATTAAACAATTATGCTACTCCATAACACATCTCATTTAAGTAAAATGAACAACTGTTGTTCTTTATTATAAATGAAAAACCTTTCTTGTCCAAACAAGAAATAGAAATAATATTCCTGCTTATAGCAGGCACATAATAACAGTCTTCAAGTTCTAATACTAGCCCAGTGGGCAAAGACAAATGGTAAGTTCCTATAGCTAATGCAGCAACTCTTGCTCCATTTCCAACGCGTAGGTCCACCTCGCCTTTAGCCAATGATCTACTCCTTCGCAGTTCCTGCACATTCACACAAATGTGAGAACCACATCCAGTATCAAATACCCAAGATGTAGAAGTAGATAAATTGACTTCTATAACATATATACCTAAATCGGAAGTCCTACTTCCTTTCTTCTTCTTTAGATCTTCCAGGTAAGCATGACAATTCCTTTTCCAGTGTCCAGGATTTCCACAGAAGTGACAATTACCTTCTTTAGCTATCCCACCTTTAGGCTTCAAAGCCTTATTGGATTTGGATTTGGCAACAGATTTAGATCCCATCTTCTTCTTTTTGCCCTTTCCATTTACTTTAGCATTCCCCTTTTTCACCATCAAAATGGGAGAGGGTCCTGCCTTTTTCATGTTGTTTTCAGCAGTTCTCAACATGCTCAACAACTCAGTAAGTGGTTTCTCAATCTCATTCATAAGGTAATTCATGACAAATTGAGAATAGCTATTGTTCAGAGATTGTAAAACAAGATCAGTTTGAGCCTCCTGAGTTAGTGGAAAGCCCAACCTATCTAGGTACTCAATATACCCAATCATCTTCAGAACATGTGGACCGACTAGATCACGTTCACCCTGCTTACAATGATACAATGCTTTGCTTGTATCATACCTCTCCTGCCGAGCATGCCCCTCGAACAACTTCTTAAGATGTTCAATCATGTCATAAGCATCCATCAACTCATGTTGCTTTTGAAGCTCAGGGTTCATGGTTGCTAACATAAGGCAACCCACATCCAGAGCATCATCTTGATGCTTCTTGTAAGCATTTTGCTCTGTTCGTGGTGCAGTGGTAGCTGGTGCAGCAGGAATTGGTCCATCCAGGACATAGAGCTTGCACTCCTGCTTGAGGACAATCCTCAAATTCCTATGCCAGTCTAGGAAATTAATCCCATTCAGTTTGTCCTTCTCAAGGACTGATCGCAGTGAAAGGTTACTATTGTTGTTGTTTGCCATTAATATCTACAATTCATAAATGCAAAATAAATAAGTGAATTTGCAGAAATTTTAATGTTATGTTTTTGATAATGGCACATTCAAAATATACCGCCCACTATTTTATTCAAATTAATAGCCCTCACCATTAATTCAGAATTATTTCTTTTAAATACTTCTAGTGAGCCAAGATCCATATTTCATTATGCCCTAAGTTAGCTTTGGCTAATCACTCAAAACATAATTATTTAGGTAGACAACACTTTGCCAATTATATCATATATAACTCTTGGATAGTTTGTCGAACAACATTTGTTCAAGCTCAAATAGTGAACTTATACAAACTCTATGCCTCTAAACCCACAATCCTATTGTGATAGCCTAGTTAAGTCAAACCCATTTTTAACAGTTTGGATATCACAATTATCCTATCGCACCATGCCAAGATAAATGGGGCACTTTGCTTTGGCAAACCTACATCCATCGATCAAGGCCTTGATGAGTGTTAATCATTGGAAGGCATCTGTTTAAGACTTAATGATTTTATGAGGGATTTTATTAATTAAATTAGATCTCACCAACTATAACTTTTAAGCATGCACATTTATTCATTATATCATATATAAGCATAAATAAAGTGCAAAATTAATTGTGACACAGTTATGGCCAAATCCTATGCCAATCTTTCCAAGCTAATGAAAAGATTGAAGGTCAGTTTAGTGTGGTAATTAATCTTCAAACTTGGTAACTTTCTTGAAACTCCGTTTGCATGCATCCTTTTCTTTATCTCCATCTTCTGCTGGTCATCTTTATAGATTACATAATATTGAAACCTATACTACAATATTCTATGTTGTACATTACATTATAGAAAGAAACCTCGAGTTACATTCGAGGGGAGTAAGATGAGAAGAGAATATTACATCCAGATATAAGAGAAGGCACGACATGCAAGCCGTATTTCAAAACCAAAACTACTAACCTATGGGTCGTAAGGCCATAACTGTGCACCATGCATATCATTATAAGCACATAATAACATGATTTAAACAATTAAAATAATTAAATATATATATTTTAATTAAAAAAATTTTTTAAATCATTAAACCATATTTGGGAACACGACAATCGTGCGCTACGGCGGTGGGTCAAGGGGGCATCCCCCCTGCCGGGGTCCTAGGGGTCGGGAGGCCCCTAGCAGGGTCCAAGGGGCATGGCCCCTGGCGGTGGTCTCGCTGATCGATCAGCGAGCTGGGGTCTAAGGGGGCAGCGCCCCCTGGAAAA
>CM025788.1:18588380-18637533 GCA_014636745.2 Centella asiatica
TATCGGAGACTAATCCCATTAAGCCTGTCGGAGACTAAATATTAAGTCTGTCGGAGACTAATTGCTGACGTCATCAGAGACTAACATTTAGCCTGTCGGGGACTAATGATGACGTCACCAGAGACTAACATTTAGCCTGTCGGGGACTAATGATGACATCATCAGAGACTAACATTAAGCCTGTCGGGGACTAATGCTGACATCACCAGAGACTAACATTAAGCCTGTCGGGGACTAATGCTGACGTCACCAGAGACTAACATTTAACCTGTCGGGGACTAATGATGACGTCACCAGAGACTAACATTAAGCCTGTCGGGGACTACAGAGACTAAGAACTCCTTCATCAAAGACTAAGAATTCTAATATACGTAATTCTGAAACAATTCCAGAATCCTAAACATATCCTATATGTCCAGTATGGTCTAACCCATCATCATCTCGACATCCCATCGCTGATCTCACATATCAAATATGCAGAATACCCAATAAGCATGTATCATATATTATCAGATTACGTAATTCCAGAATATCCATACATGCAGAATATCATATATATTCAACATAAAATTTGGTAAACTTGTATTAACTGCATATATCAAATATATCAAATACAATTAAACACATAAATCCATATTAACGTCTCGCATATAGCTCTGATACCACTGTTGGGTTTCGTAGGATAAAACACAGCGGAAAAATACGATTTAAAATAAAACAAAATGAAACCCAAACCCGAGGATCTATGCGAAACCCGTGAATCGTCTTACGATCTGAACAAGAAGAGTTACAGTACTAGTTGTATGATCTGTATCTCTTATCTCTTTTAACCCTAGTCTCTCTCTTATGAGCGGCTACGTAAAACGTTGGTTTTAGAGAATAGCTAATATATCATATATATAGCTTTTCATAGAGTAAATCCAAAACCTAATCTAATTAGGAGACTTGAAATCCGAATTTTATATTTATTAGATATATATATATATATATATATATATTTAATCAAGTCTCACTTAATTAATATATATATGCACAAATAAATATATATTCGTATTTCCTTCCAAAGGACTCTATTTCATATAGATTACATATATTAATATATATGTATATAATTTAAAGCCATGATTTAATTAAATCAATCTTATTGATATATTAAAATCATTGACATTTAAATTATATCTCCTTGACGAATGTTCTTTGTGTGTGACCCTATAGGTTATTATTACGTTGGCAATAATTTTAAATCATATTATAAAATTATAAACAGTGAGCGGCATCTAGTAATACATCACTGTTACCCAAGTAATAATAAAGTCATAGATTCGACGTTAACTTTCGTGACCAATGTTTCAATGTAACGTAATCCTTTTAACCATGATATCTAAGATTAAATTCAAGGCATGAATGTGTCATCCTCTTCATAATTTAATCTTAGTTTTCTTGATCAATGAGTAAACTATATGAAACAAATCTCTATTTGAGCATGGCCATGCATTTTATAGTTTCACTCAATCAAGAGGCCTATAGATATCACCCCTAATTTATAGGAGGGTTAAATTCCATCTACATCATTCCCAATTCTCACATAACTCATTATGCATCCAACAATCACCTTTATCGTCTATCCGGTTAAAGATGACTTTTGATAATGTCAAAACGCATAACTCCTTATGTAGAAATGTCATGACTTCAGGTCGAAGGACCATTACATCATTGTCACTATGAGAATTACTTATGACACATAGCATAATGCTCCATGTAGAATTCTCATGGTGGGTCTGTCCAGTACCATGTTCTCTAACATGTACCTATGTATCAACTTAATATATCTCGTATATATTTATGACCAATGAGATATGACTATCAGTTAATCACATACTAGTCTCAATGTATTATTGTTGTCACACTGACAATGATACTCGACTAGGGACATTTAAGAATAATGATACATTACATACTTATATGATCTCATATTCAAGTCACATACTTGAAACCATATAATTAGTATCATTCTTCTAAGGACATTTATTATGTTATAATTTATATAACGCAGTAAATAAAACATAATAAAAGAAATTATCATTTAGCCAAAAACATATCATAAATATAATGTCACAATCATTACATAATTGGCCACTAGGGCATACACTCTAACATGCTTATCACCCAATGCCTCCAACGGATCATCCTCCTCTTCTTCAGAAACAATTGTCCTCAATTGAGCTACATCGTCATCGTAAATATAAGGAGCTAAATCACCGATATTGAAAGTTGCACTTACACCATAATCTCCTGACAACTCCAATTTAAAGGCATTGTTGTTAATCTTCTCAACAATCTTGAAAGGATCCTCTGACCGAGGCATTAACTTATGCTTACGCAAGTTAGGGAACCTTTCTTTCCGCAGATGCAACCAAACAAGATCACTCACCTGAAATGCAAGTTGTTTTCGTTGTTTGTTGGTTAAAGCTTGGTACCTTGCATTCACTTTTTCAATTCTGGCTCTTACTTGTGCATGTAACTTCATCATAGCTTGAGCCTTTGCTTTAGCATCAGTATGGACATATTCACCCTTTGGCAAAGGAATTAAATCCACTGGAATTCTGGGATTTACACCGTATACCACTTCAAAGGGTGAATGTTTTGTGGCGTAGGTAGGGGATCTGTTGTAGGCAAACTCGGCATGCGCAAGTTGGCATCCCAATCCTTTGTAGTTTTGCTCACCAACCCACGCAACAACACTCCCAAAGTTCTGTTGGTCACTTCAGTTTGTCCATTCGTTTGAGGATGATGTGAAATACTGAAACACAATTTAGTGCCCAACAGTTTCCATAACGTCTTCCAAAAATAACTCACAAATTTAGTGTCTCGGTCACTGACTATGGTTCGTGGGACACCATGCAATCGAACCACATCTTTCAGGTACAAATCAGCCACTTGAGACGCATCATCCGTTTTATGACAAGCCATGAAGTGCGCCATTTTGGAAAATCTGTCCAGCACCACCATTATTGAATCATTACCTCATTGAGTCCGAGGCAATCCCACAATGAAGTCCATGGCTACATCCTCCCATGGAGAATTCGGGACAGGCAAAGGATTGTATAACTCCTGATGAAACGTGCTCTTTGCTTTTTGACATGTCGCACATCGCACAATCACCCCAGTAACATCTCCCTGCATTTTTGGCCAAAAGAAATGTTCTTGCAATATTGCTAACGTCTTAGTGATGCCAAAATGTCCAGCCAACCCTCCTCCATGAGCTTCCCTAACCAATAATTCTCGAATTGAACAAGATGGAATGCACAAGCAGTTACCTTTGAACAAGAATCCATCTTGAAGCACGTACTCTCCTTTAGCTCCCCGTGCACATGATTCAATTATCGGTAGGAAATCAAGGTCCAGCTTGTAGTATTCCTTGATTAATTCAAACCCGAGCAATTTCGAACTCAGTACCCCCAACAATGTATATCTCCTTGATAATGCGTCAGCCACAACATTATCTTTGCCATGTTTATGCTTTGAAGAGAAATTAAATGATTGCAAAAACTCAACCCACTTAGCATGACGAGGATTCAATTTCTGCTGCCCATGAATGTATTTTAAAGCCTCATGATCCAAATGCAATATGAAATGATTCGATCGCAAATAATGACTCCAATGGTCAAGAGCTCTCACTATTGCGTAGAACTCTTTATCATAAGTCGAGTAGTTCAGTCTTGCACCATTGAACTTTTCACTAAAATAGGCAATGGGCCTTTTCTTCTGCACTAGGACAGCTCTTATGCCAACTCCACTTGCATCACACTCTACTTCCAAAGGACTTGAAAAATCCGGTAGAGCTAAGACCGGCGTATCGCATAACAACTCTTTCACCCTTTCAAACGCCTTTTGAGTAGCTTCCGTCCACTCAAATTTTCCCTTCTTAATGCATTCAGTAATAGGTGCGACCACACTATTGAAATTTCTAACAAATCTTCTATAAAACGACGCAAGACCATGGAAAGATCTTACCTCTGTCACTGTAATTGGTACTGGCCAAGATTTGATAGCTTCCACTTTTGATGGGTCAACTGAAACTCCATCCTTAGAAGTAGCACTTTTCTAATTTGGCGTATAGCTTTTGCTTCCTCAACATATCAAACACCAATCTTAAGTGTTTAAGATGATCTTCTATGCTGTTGCTATATATAAGTATATCATCCAAATACACCATAACAAATTTTCCTAAGAAGGGTTTTAGTACCTCATTCATCAGCCTCATGAAGGTACTTGGTGCATTGCTAAGTCCAAAAGGCATGACCAACCATTCATACAGACCCACCTTTGTCTTGAACGCTGTCTTCCATTCATCGCCTTCCCTCATTCTAATTTGATGGTAACCACTCCGTAGATCAATCTTGGAAAATATCACTGAACCATGCAGTTCATCCAGCAAGTCATCTAATCTTGGAATTGGAAATCTGTACTTGATAGTAATGTTGTTAACTGCCCTACTATCAATGCACATTCTCCATGTCCCATCCTTCTTTGGTACCACCAAAGTTGGAACAACACAAGGGCTTATGCTCTCTTGTACATAACCTCGTTCCATCAACTCTTTAATCTGTCTCTGTATCTCTTGACCTTCTTGGGGGTTACATCTATAAGCTGCCTTGTTTGGTAATGATGCTCTTAGGATTAAGTCAATCTGATGCTCAATTCCCCTGATAGGTGGCAAACCAGTTGGTAAGTTTTTAGGGAACACATCCTGAAATTCTCCCAACAATTTCTCCACGTCTTTGTTTGGTTCTGCTGACTTCGGCTCGGATTGAAAACCAACAGCAATCAGTAAGTAGCCCCGACCCTCTTGTTCCAGTTCAGCCTGCAATTGTTTTTCAGTCACCATTAAACTCTCCTTGTGTGCACCCAGAGAGGATATAGGTTTTAGGGCCGTCTTCTTATTGCCTACCTTGGCAATGTATACATTTGTTTTGCCGTCATACTTAACAAACCTGTCATACTGTCATGGTCTTCCCAATAGTATGTGGCAGGCATCCATGACACAAACATCACATAACACCTGATCCTTGAATTTGCCAATCTCGAAGGAAATCAGTGCTTGCTTTGTCACCTTAACTTCTCCTCCATCACTCAGCCAATGTAACTTGTATGATTTGAGTAGAGACCACATTGGTGCAGCTACCCATATCAATTATCAGGTTGCACAGTTTGTCCTTTACCAACACTCTAGTCATGAAAATCTTGTCCCTTTGGTCAGCTTCCAAGGGGATTGGTTTGGCCTGTAACAGTCTTCGAACGATCAATTGTGATCCATGAGTCTCGAGTTCTTCCTCAGAATCAGCTTCGAACTCATCTTCAACTTCACAGTTATTCAACTCCTCTTCTTCAAGTGTTTCTCTCTCCTTAGAAGTATAAGATGCCTCAATCTCTTCGACATCATGGAGAGTCATTACTCTATTGCTAGGACAATCACGTTGCATGTGTCCATAGCCCTTACACTTGAAGCAAATTCGTCTATCTTCCGTCGCCAATGGCGTAGAATCCTTTCCTTTGTTCTTCTTGAACTTGTCAAAGACAAGAGTGAATTTTGTCGCAAATGATGTTTCGTTTCTCCTTTCGCTTCTGCCTCTTTCCACCGTTTTGTTTACTGGCCATATATAATTGTTGACCTTGGCCTTGGCGTGTTTCTCAGCCCTCATAGCCACCTTACATACTTCTTCGAAGGACCAGTAGGGTTGTAACTCTACTCTCTCGACAATATTATTGTTCAGTCCTGTTAAGAACTGAACAATCTTGTGTTCTGCCCTTTCCTCAAGATCGCATAACATGGTGAGTTTCTCAAACTCCATCGTGTACTCTTCCACCGACAGTGGCCCTTGTTTGAAACTTTGTAGTTTCGAGAACACATCTTGTACATAATCTGTAGGTAGGAACCGTTTCTTCATCCTACCCTTCAAGGCTTCCCAAGATACAATCCGTGCCTTACCTTCTCTTCTTCTCTTATTCTTCAAGTTTTCATACCACAGATTAGCGTAACCTGTGAATTTTAATACTGCCACCTTGAACTTCTTGTGGTCATCATAGTCTTTGTATTCAAAGACTCTCTCAATTCTTTGTAACCATTCCAAGAACTTTTCAGGCTTCATGCTGCCATCGAAGTCTGGGATATCTAACCTCAAACCCTTATCATTGTCAGCATTGTCTCTCTGCCTCCTCGGTGCTGGCCTGGCCACTTCTTCTCCTTCTGAGTCTGAAGTGCGAGCAGATCTTGTACTACGATTTGGACTTGTGGAAGGGTTCCTTCGATCTAACCTGGCTAGTAACTCGTTCATCTTTTCAGTCAGGTCATTGATCTGCCTATCACGGCGCAAGTTTTGTGCTTGCTCCATGGTAAGTCCTCGTGAAATAATTTGTTCTTCTTCTCCAGCCATTAGATTGTAGGTTGTAGAATGAGTCAAGAGAATCCGTCCAACCTAATCTCTGATACCAAGATGATGTATTTGATCCGGTAGAATCAAACAGAGGTAGCAGAAAAATAACTTCAGCACAATTCCGTAAAGAAGTTAATCACCGGGAATCAACACTAAAGGATCGATCTGACTAGTTTAGTTAAAGAATTTAATCACCCGCAAGCTAATACAAATCAGTTGTGAAAGTCTAAAGGAATTAACCACCAACTTTCAGGATAAACGTAAGTAAAAACTCACACAATTTTATTAATCAAAAGTCTCCATAATGAATATTACAAGCAGCTATTTATAAGCTGAAAATAAACACTAATTCCCATTTCGAAAAGAAGTTTACAATGGAAAGAATTCCATAATGGAAAGATATCTAACCTAATAAGGAAAATAGATATTATAATTCAAACTGGAAACAATTTCCAAAACAAACACGGAAAATAATAAAATATAAGAAATAACATAACTGTACCCGTCAGTGGATAATTGCCTGTCGGAGACTAATTATCCCCTGACACACCAAATATACTATCGGAGACTAACTCAACCCCTGACGGATAAAATAGACTGTCGGAGACTAATTATCTCCTGACGGGTTAAATTAGTCCCTGATGACAAGACTAGTCTCCAATGCACAATACATCCCCTGATGATGACGTCAGTCGCAGTCTCTGATAGAACAATAACATCCGCTGATGACATCATCGTTAGTCCTTGATGCGTTAATTATCCCCTGACACCAGACGCATCCCTGACGCCAGTCTCTAATGACTAATTCTCGACTAAGTCCCGAAGTTGTTTAACTCAGTATTAATAAGTAAAGTAAACCATAGGTTGACAAGCCCCTCCTAACCAACCTTTCGCCAATGCATTGACAAAAAATAAATCTAAGGATACTTCCTTCCAAGCAAGATTTACATTTGCAACCGACTGGTTATCACCCAATGCCTCCAACGGATCATCTTCCTCTTCTTCAGAAACAATTGTCCTCAATTGAGCTACATCGTCATCATGAATATAAGGAGCTAAATCACCGATATTGAAAGTTACACTTACACCATAATCTCCTAGCAACTCCAATTTAAAGGCATTGTTGTTAATCTTCTCAACAATCTTGAAAGGATCCTCTGACCGAGGCATTAACTTATGCTTACACAAGTTAGGGAACCTTTCTTTCCGCAGATACAACCAAACAAGATCACCCACCTGAAATGCAAGATCAGTGGCATCTTTCTCTTTAATACAATTTCTTGCTGGGTTTGATGGTTGTATGCTGTTGTTGTATGCAGCAGTTATATGTTGCTGTATTCTGTTGTTGTTGGCTGGTTTTATGGTTGTATGCTTCTTGAGGGATGTTGCATACCATCAGGGGAATGACAGTTTGGATGAGTTGGCCAGTGCAGTTCCATCAGGGGCTGCTGTCAGTGCAGTTCCATCAGGGGATGCTGGCCAGTGCAGTTCCATCACGAGAATGACAGTTCCATCAGGGGAATGACAGTTCAGTTCCATCTGGGGGCTACTGGCCAGTGCAATTCCATCAGGGGAATGACAATTCCATCAGTGTAGTTCCATCAGGGGAATGACAGTTCAGTTCCATCAGGGGCTGCTGGCCAGTGCAATTCCATCAAGGGATGCTGGCCAGTGCAGTCCCATCAAGGGTTGCTGTTCGGTGCAGTTCCATCAGGGGATGCTGACCAATTCAGTTCCTTCAGGGGCTGTTGACCAGCGGTTCGGTCTGCTTGCATTAAGGGATCTGCTACTGTTTCAGGAGATTTCTTGCTCATTCGGGCTTCAGCTGCCTTGTTTGCTTTGTGTTTATGGTTTTGCTTTATGCTCATAGTTTTGTCTTGTTTTCCCTAGCTAGCGAGATGTGCTAGTAGGTCGAGGGGGATGCCTCTCATTATTTTTGTATCTTTTTTCCTTTTATATATTTTTGCAATTTAGCAAAAAAAAAAAAAGAAAAAAAGGAGTTGCTTGTTTAGCTTGATTTGGTCATTCCCTTCACATAGGACAATGAACTTGTCCCAAACCTCCTTGGATGTTTTGCACTTCATAACTTTGTAAACCATGTTGTTATCAAGTGCTATGATAAGGATATCTCTTACCTTCTTATCCTTGGCAGCCTCCTCCTTTTCTAATTGAGTAAATTCTTTTGGAGTTTTTGCTTCATATTTGTCTGGTTCAATAACTCCATCAGAGGTGATGCCAGGTACAAACTTCTTTATTTTTGGAGGACTTTTTTCAATAATCTTCAGGTATCGGTCATCTTTTGCATCAAGATAACTTAAGATCCTTTGTTCAATTTTTCCTTTCTTATGTTGAGGAGTCCTTGGACCAGAGAATTTGTGAGAAATTCCTTACTAATCATAGAATTCAGCAAAGCCTCCAAAGACGAATTCTTTGCCATGATCACTTCTGACAGACTTGTTCATATCCTTTTTTCATTTTGAACTTTTGTGTTGAATTTCTCGAACTCTGATAAGACATCATTCTTGTGAGCCACGAATATTGCCCATATAAATCTTATGAAGTCATCCACTATAGTGAATGCATATTTCATTCCACCAAGACTTGTTGTTATTGGGCCAACCAGATCTAAATGAAGTAGCTGGATGGGCATAGAGTTTGAATTTTCAAGTTTGCTTATGAAAAATTCTTTTGTTTGCTTACCGAATTGGCAAACTTTTCAGGGTTTTTCTTTTTCGAAAGTGAATTTTGGTAAACCTTTAACAAGATCTTTAGTAGCGAGTTTTGAAATTGTTTTAGAGTTTAAGTGTGAAAGACTATTATGCCTCGGATTGGTGGTAATCCTTTAGGCAATTCTTCGGGAAATAATGCTTTAAATTCGTCGAGTAAGCTCTGAAGCCATGGATCATTAATCAATGAATCTGACTTCAATATTTCACGTACCAGTAATAATAGCACAGTCCCACCTTCTCATAAGTTTTCTTCTATCTCGTTTCTACTTATCAGTAAGGACTCTTTTGCTTCCTTTACTTTTGACACCTTGTTTCCCTTGATTCTTGCCTTACGATTATCCAAAATTTGATTGGGTGACATAGGCTTTAGTACAATCTTTCGGCCCTCCTTGTGAAATGCATAAGTGTTATGCTTTCCATCATGCATGACATGGCGATCAAACTGCCAAGGCCTACCCAAAAGCATATGACATGCGTCCATTTGCGGTACAACATCAAACATTACTTCATCTTTGTACATGTTTCCAACTGAAAACGGGATCAAAACTTGCTTGTCGACATTCACCACATTTTCTTGATTAATCCATTGAAGCTTGTATGGACTCGGGTGCTTGATTGTCTTGAGTTGCAGTTTCTTAACAACCTCATTTGACACCACGTTTATGCTACTCCCCCCATCGATAAGTAAGTTACACACCTTCTTCATCACTGTGCACCTTGTTTGGAATATTGTCTCGCGCTGATCAGTCTCTTCGATTACTTGGGTGTTGAGTAGACTTCTCAATACCAATAGCTCCCCGTTATCGCACTTTACTTCCTATTCTCTGCAGTCTTCATCATACTCTTCTTCAGATTCAGAGTTACTGACATGAGTATTTTCCATGGCAAACGCTTCTGTCACTTCTTGTATAGTGAAAGTCTTTTTGTTAGGACAATCCATGACATAGTGGCCTAGCCCCTTACATTTGTAACAAGTGATGTTACTTAGGTCCTTCTTGGCCATACTTTCTGCAACCTTTTCTTTGCCCTTACTCTTGAGTTCACTCGATTCAGACTTCCTATCCTCCGATCTCCAAGAGTTTGTGTTTTTGATAGGTTTTGAGTAAGATCTGCTTGAGTTTGCTTTGCGTTGTCTTTCCACCTTCATAGCAAGCTTGACAACATCTTTGAAAAACACATACGGACTAAGTTCAACCGTATCTGCTATTTCTCTACGCAATCCTCTCAAGAAACGAGCAATAGTTTGCTCCTCCAGCTCGACTAGTTCACATCGCAATTTTAAGGATTCAAACTCCTTCACGTAGTCTTCAACACACATGCCTCCTTGTCGAAGTGTTTGCAGATGTAAGTATAACTCCTGTTTGTAATAATCAGGAACGAATCTCTTCTTCATTAGGTTCTTCATCATGTGCCAACTATAGTTGAAAAAGATGATTTGAGCAAGGACTCAATCCTTGGCTCTATAATAAGGTAGCAATCCTAGCATTAGACAATCTTTGTACGATAGTTGAAAAAGCTTATGATGTGATAGGATAATCAGCTTAAAGTTAGTTTTCGTTGATTTATAGTTTTATAGTTTATTAGGTGAGATCAGTGTGATAAACTGTGCAGCAAGGACTAGCTTAGCGAAGATTTGGCTGAAAACAGATATCAGGGGATGTCGAGGCAAGCATCAGGGAATATTTATAACATCAGAGACTACGGCATCACAGGATGAGATTCAACATCAGAGATTACGGAGTCGGGGGATAATAGTCTTCGATAGTGTAAATCTACCCATCAGGGGATGTTAGTCTCCGACAACCAAATTCATGCGTCAGGGGATAGTCAGTCTCCGACAATGTAATTTGCTTGTCAGGGGATAGTTAGTCTCCGATAGGCAAATTAATTAGTCTCCGATAACTCAATTATCCACTGACAGTTTCGGTTATTAATTTTCATGTATTTGATTTATTTTCCCATTTGTTTTGTATTTGTTTCCTAGTTTTATTAGGTTTGTTATCTTTCCTTATTGGATTAGATTTCTTTCCAATGTATTATTCTTTCCAATTAGGATTAGGGATCTTAACAACTTATAAATAGCTGCTTATATTGTACAATGAAGGTAGATAGATTTTGATTAATTAAAATTCAGAGTTGTTATGCAATTTCTTCTTGTTTGTGAGATATAAACAAAACCCTATTCGTGTGATTCGAGTAGTATTGAACGTGGGATTCGTTCAAGACCTTTAAGTCGACTTCTTGTGCATTTATCAACAAGTTGATTTAAGCTATCCGAGGCTGTAAGCTTAAACACCCTACATCATATTGGTATCAGAGCAAGGCTTGGCGTTGGGAGTAGAGAAACAAGGAGGTGTGACTCTTTCTTGTTTACTAGATTTCTACGTGGAGTGTAATCTGGTATTTTGTGCTCAAACTGCGATCAAGAATTATCAGAAATTTAATTGATTGTCTATCAAATTGAAGATGTCTGATTCAAGTGGACACGATAATATTGGAGATACGGGTTTACCTTGTGGAGCAACTTTACAAGACGCAAAGATTCAACGTTTGCAAAATCAATATGCAACGATGACTACACAATTGGATCGACTGGAAGAGATGATGGTCAAATTGTTAGGACATAACAACAATCATGCACGAGAAACTGATGGTCTAGAACAGGAGCAGGAAACTAATGCTCGTAACGATCAACATCATGTTCGTGAAGAGCACTCAAACATAAAGCTGAAAGTTCCTTCTTTCATTGGGAGCAGTGATCTGGAAGAATTCCTAGAGTGGGTTCAAAAGCTGGAAAAGATCTTTGAATTCCAAAACCATATCGAAGAAAGAAAGTGTAAATTGGCGGCTTTAGAGTTCTCAAAATATGCTAGTCTTTGGTGGGATAACTTAGTTGCACAAAGAAGGCGAGATGGGGAAGGACCCATTGCTAGTTGGCGTGTTATGAAGAACCTAATGAGGAAGAGGTTAGTTCCTGATTATTACAAACAGGAGCTATACTTACATCTACAAACACTTAGACAAGGGGGCATGAGTGTCGAGGATTACGTGAAGGAGTTCGAATCCTTAAAATTGCGATGTGAACTGGTTGAGCCAGAGGAGCAAACTATTGCTCGTTTCCTTAGAGGGTTGCATAGAGAGATAGTAGATACGGTTGAACTTCGGCCATATGTATTCTTTGATGATGTTGTTAAGCTTGCTGTGAAGGTGGAGAGGCAACGCAGGACTCAAAGAATCTGACATGAAAAGCCTAACAATTGGACTGTTGAATGGGAGAGAAAAGAATCACAACCTGTTGCTAGTTTCACCCCAAACTTCAACAAGTTCAACGAGGATAAAGATGAGAAATCTACGACCTTAACTTTTGGAGATAGAAAACTTTGCTTTAAGTGCAAGGGCTATGGACACATGCAGCGTGAATGTCCTAACAATAGAGTCATGACCTTGTATGACATTGAAGTAGCCTATGCTTCAAGGGAGTTAGAAGCAACTAAAGAAGGGGAACAAAGCCTGTGCAACAAGGAGGATGAGGAGTTTGAGGTTGACTTGGAGGAAGGACCTGAAACACGTGGCTCACAATTGCTTGCTAGAAGAATTTTGCAGGTAAATTTAGTTCTTTCAGAAGCTGAACTAAGTGATGGCGAACCTACTGAGATCTTAAATCAGGTGTGTATTAAGGATAAAGATGTTCGATCTGAGGAATTTTCACCTGATATACCATCTTCTTCAATAAGTACTTTGAGTAAATTCATTGAAAAGCCTAACCCAGATGCGTCTGAGAAGAATGCTGTGGTTATTGTTGCATTGTTCCGGGGATATACTTTGATTGGGGTTGCATTAAGTCCAGAAACTTACAAGGAACAAGATGTTTTGCAACCATGTCAAATATGGGAGTCAATTACGGAGCCTTGTGTTGGTCAGAGAGTACAAGTAAGGTTCTATGTTGACATTGACAACGACATCTTAATGGTTAGTTATCAACCAATTCATTCTGCAATACATGCCAAGTCCTATTTTGATCGTGGTGACAAAAGATTGATGGTCAGTAGGTGTTCAATTCAACCTGCACTGCATATTCCATTTAAAAGAGGCAAGAAATTGGTGGAGTCTTTTTCAATGTGTTAAATTTTGTTGTACTCTATAGTAGTTAGCGTAGTAGTAAGAGTTGAGATTTTTTACACCTGTGTTTTTCATGAAGTCACCATACAATTGAGGACAATTGTTTTTTTTTTTAAGAAGGGGAGTATGATGTGATAGGATAATCAGCTTAAAGTTAGTTTTCGTTGATTTATAGTTTTATAGTTTATTACGTGAGATCAGTGTGATAAACTGTGCATCAGGGACTAGCTTAGCCAAGATTTGGCTGAAAACAGATATCAGGGGATGTCGAGGCAAGCATCAGGGAATAATTATAACATCAAAGACTACTACATCACGAGATGAGATTCAACATCAGAGATTACGGAGTCAGGGGATAATAGTCTTCGACAGTGTAAATCTACCCATCAGGGGATGTTAGTCTCCGACAGCCAAATTTATGCGTCAGGGGATAGTCAGTCTCCGACAGTGTAATTTGCTTGCCAGGGTATAGTTAGTCTCCGATAGGCAAATTAATTAGTCTCCGATAGCTCAATTATCCATTGAGAGTTTTCGGTTATTAATTTTCATGTATTTTATTTATTTTCGCATTTGTTTTGTATTTGTTTCCTAGTTTTATTAGGTTTGTTATCTTTCCTTATTGGATTAGATTTCTTTCCAATGTATTATTCTTTCCAATTAGGATTAGGGATCTTAACAACTTATAAATAGCTGCTTATATTGTGCAATGAAGGTAGATAGATTTTGATTAATAAAAATTTAGAGTTATTATGCAATTTCTTCTTGTTTGTGAGATATAAACAAAACCCTATTCGTGTGATTTGAGTAGTATTGAACGTGGGATTCGTTCAAGACCCTTAAGTCAAATTCTTATGTGTTTATCAACAAGTTGATTTAAGCTATCCGCGACTGTAGGGTTAAACACCCTACATCAGCTAAGATCACAGAACGAGGAACTTAAGTCCTTGCAAAGTATAATCGTGACAAAGGAAAGAAGGGTGACACTACATGGAAAAGGTATAGACCTCAAGAACCTAGAATAGTAAATTCTCAAGTTAGACAGGAACCAAGGATAGAAAATTTTCATAGCTACAATTCTAGTACAAATAAACGTCACTGGAATAGGGACGTATCGGAGAATAGTGGACAAAGAAAGGGAGATGTTTATCCCAAGTGTAACAAGAACCATGGAAAGGAACTTTGCTTGAAAGGATTGGGAGTTTGTTTTCGATGCAAACAGCTTGGACATGTAATACAAAATTGTCCCAACCTTTTTGCAACAAATCGAAGTAAATTTCAAACACAGAACTTAGAAAGACCTACGTACACTACATGCTACACTTGTGGCATGAGAGGACATATTTCTCCAAACTGTCCCCAGAAAGCAAGGAAGCTTGTTGAGGGAGAAAGAAGAGCATCAACTGGACCCAATGTAATTCCTGCACGTCCCATGGCACGCACTTATAACATGACCGTTAGTGATGCATTACAATCTGCTGACTTGGTGACAGGTATGCTTCCAATCAATACCTTACTAGTATACATACTATTTTAATCTGGAGCAACTAGATCTTTTATTTCTATGCGTTTAGTTGAGAAACTAAAACTAGAACCGCAAGAAATGTCTAGTCCGGTAGAAGTTATGAATGCTGATCAAGAGAAGTATTACCATACAAAGATTTTAAACTATTGTACCATTCAAGTAGGAAAGTATGAGTTTCCAACAGACTTGATACTTTTTCCATTGGGAGAATTTGATATCATTTTGGGCATGGATTGGTTAGGAAAATATAAAGCCCAAGTGGATTGTTTTAGGAAACATATTCTACTTAATACACCCCAAAACAATAAGGTAATTTTCCATGGAACCAAACCAACAAGTCCTAATGATGTATTTGATCTGGTAGGATCAAACACAGGTTGCAGAAAATAACTTTAGAAAGACTCCGTAAAGAAATCAATCATCGGGAAATCAACACTAAAGGATCAATCTGTTTAGTTGCTTAAAGAATTTAATCACCCGCAAGCTAAAACAAACCAGTTGTGAAAGTATAAAGGAATTAACCACCAACTTTCAAGATAATCGTAAGTAAAAACTCACACAATTTTTATTAATCAAAGTCTCCCCTCTCCATACATTATGAACAACTATTTATAAGATGAATAATCAAGAAACCTAATCCTAATTGGAAAGAATATTACATTGGTAAGAAATCTAATTCAATAAGGAAAGAATAAAAAACAAACCTATTACAATTATAAAACTAATAAAAATAATTAAACAAACTACAATCGAGAAAATAGTCCCTGATGGTTTAACTAGAACTAGTCTCCGATAGGCTTAATTTGTACTTAGTCTCTGACAGTACAAATTATCCCCTGAGAAGCTTAGTCTCCGATAGTGCAATTCATGCCCTGACGAAGCTTAGTCTCCGACAGTACATTTTATCCCCTGACACGCATAGTCCCTGATGACCATTTATTCCCTGACGCGCGTAGGAGCATCCCCTGACGCCAGTCCTCGGCAACCCCAGACGCTAGTATTCGTCCCATCCTCAACTAAGGTCCGAAGTTACTTAACTCGTTATTTACAAGCAAAGTAACAATAGGTTGACAGGTACTTCCTAACCAACATCCCGCAAATGCATTAATAGAGAATAAATCTAAGGATATTTCCTTCCAAGCAAGAAGATTTATTCTACCATCTGCATTCGTTTGTTTGGCACCCAATGACTCCAACGGATCAATTCTGATGCTGACTTTGGAGGATGCAGAATTGACAAAAAAAGTACAACAGGTAGCTATCAGTTTCTAGAAGGAAGGCTTGTATCTTGGTTCAGCAAAAAGCAGCACTCAATTTCAACATCAACTGCTGAAGCTGAATATATTGCAGCTGGAAGTTGCTGTGCACAAATCCTATGGATGAAAAATCAGTTAATGGACTATGGACTGAATTTTAATAAAATTCCAATAAGGTGTGATAACACTAGTGCCATTGCCATTGCTGAAAATCCTGTGCAACATTCCAGAACCAAACATATAGAGATCAGATATTACTTTATCAGGGAACATGTCATGAATGGAACCATTGAACTACAATTTGTACCAACAAACAAGCAACTAACAGACATATTCACCAAGGCTCTTGATGAAGCCACCTTTTCCATCCTTGTGGGAGAGCTGGGTATGGTGAATTATGCAAACTGAAATTCAATATCCTTGCTAAAGACTTGTTAGAAAAATTGTTGGAATAACTCAAACTCTTAAGGATCCAAGTTCTGGTACTCCTAACTCATCTCATGAATTCCTGATAAAATTAAATGATATATGACTATGTATGTTAAAAATGTACATATATTTGCTTGTTTTTCTTGTGTTTGTTTGTTTTTGTCTGATGCATCAGGATCCGGGTATTCTACTCGCGCATCAGGGTCAGGGCATTCAACTCGCGCATCAGGGTCAGGGTATTCGACTCGCGCATCAGGGTCAAGGTATTCGACTCGAGCATTAGGGTCAGGGTATCCGATCTGTGCATCAGGGAAGGGTATTTTACTCGCGCATCAGGGTCAGGTATCCGATCTGTGCATCAGGGTCATGGTATGTATATACAATGAACGTTAGGGTCAGGTTTGGCTTCTAATTGCGTTAGGGGATTGTGTCGAATCTGTGATAATAATTCATCAGGGAACTCTTTTGTCCCTAATGACGTGTCACCACAGAATTGATACGACACCCTGATAGCGTGTTTTCAGGAGTGGTTTTTAAACGTCAAAAGGCGGGTATTTATACTCTCTCTCTCTCTCTCTTTCTTTCTGAAATACCTCAAAACATTTAATTTGACTCTGATATTCGCTCGAGCTTTCTTTTCTCTCTCTCTCTCTCTCATATTCACAGAAACCCTAGAACTTCAGATCTCAAACAGCATCAATGGCACCTAGCAATGTTCAACAGCTGCCAAGAAGTCTGATGGTTCCATCCACAAACTATGTGGGTTTTTTTTTTTTTTTTGTTAAGTTAAACTATGTGGGTTTCTCTAACATTAATGAGGTAAACAATTGTTTTAAGCCTATAATGAACTATCTGCTCAACTCTGAGTATAGTAGAGCAATGTTTACCGATGAAGAAATGTCTGGAGAAGCACTGTCACAGCTCTGGACAAGTGCAAAGTTCATGTACTCCACAACAAAGCCTGAAACGGTAAAGGGAATCTCGTTCAAAATTTCTTCCGAAAAGGGCAAGATAATCCCTTTAAGGATTAATTCTGCACTAGGACTACCTACCCAAGATCTTGTGGGAGTACCATCTGATGTTGATCTACTTGATTTCTTGAGGGAATTGGGCTACAACGCCGCTCCCAGTACAGTGTTGAAGTTCAAGGACCTCAGGCGGGTCAATGTGAAGCGAGAGATTTCTTATCTCTTTAACACCATCACAAAGGTGTTACCATTTTCAGGTAAGTCTTCTAACTTTGAGGTAATAACCTCATTAACTTTAAAGATAGCTTATGCAATGATTAGAAATGTACATATAAATATAGGAAAATTAATTTTTGACGATCTTGTAAATAAAATGGGTAGTTTTAATTCTAGGAAATCAGAAATTTATTATGCTACATTTTTATATATAATCATTAAGGATCAAATTACTAACCTTTCTTTTGAGGATGACGTTTCTATACAGACATACAAACAAACTAAGAAGTTGTTTGTAGAAATAATAAAGAAATTGTATATTGCAGAGCCATTTGCACTTCCGTCGCATATGGATCAGGTATCACGAACTCTCCCTTCTACTTCTCAACCTATTATTTCTTCTCCTTCAACTACTATGATAGACATCACAATCACTTCTCTGTCTACCCAAGTAGTACAACAACTTTCAACATAACCACTATCAATAGCCCAACCCTTAATCTCTCAAAAGACTACGGGTACCAAAAAAAAACCTCTAAAGTAACCACAACTGATCCATTGTAGTCATTGGGTGCCAAACAAACGGATGCAGACAGTAGAATAAATCTTCTTGCTTGGAAGGAAATATCTTTAGATTTATTCTCTATTAATGCATTTGCGGGATGTTTTTTTTTTTATTAATAAATTGGGAATGAAATATAAGGAAAACGAAGAAACAGAAATAACGAGGGGCATACCCCCCAGCCTACTAGCACAGGTTGCTAGCTAGGGAGACAAACCAACACTGGGAAAACGGAAGCTAAACAGAGCAAAGACATAAGGAAAGGCATTAACGTGTAATTAGTTTTTAGTTAGATTCTATTTATGATCCATTGGATTAATTAACTTGTAATTAGTTTTTAGTTAGATTCTAATTTTATATTTTTAGTACGTAAGTTTGATAGAATAAAAACTGTCATGGCCGAGAATGAGTGTCAGGGATTAATTATTCATCAGTATCGGACGCGCCAAGGACTAAACACGTCGGGGACTAAAGTGCCGCGTCAGGGACTAAGACGTGTATCGGACGTGCCAGGGACTAAAGTGTCGCGTCGGGGACTAAGAGACGTATCGGGGACTAAGACGCGCATCGGAGACTATTGACGTCATCAGAGATACGCATCGGAGACTAGTGACGTCATCAGAGACTATAGTCTCCGATAGTTATTTTTCCATCAGAGACTATAGTCTCCGATAGTTTAAATTTCTCGGTTTTTGTTTTGGAGATTGTTTTCAATTTAAATTGGAATGTTTATTTTCCTTGTTAGATTAGATATCTTTCCATAATGGAATTTCCATTGTAAATTCTTTCTAATTAGAATTAGGTTTTCTTGATTATTTAACTTATAAATAGCTATTCATAATGTATAGAACGACAGACTTTGATTAATAAAATTGTGTAAGTTTTTACTTACGTTTACCTTGAAAGTGGGTGGTTAATTCTTTTAAGCTTTCGTAACCAGATTTGTTTAGTTTGTGGGTGATTAATTTCTTTAAGCAATCTATTCCAATCGATCCTTTAGAATTGATTCTTGGTGATTAAATTCTTTATAGAATCAACCTAAAGTTATTTTCTGTACTTGAACAAACAGAGCTTCCGTAACCTGTGTTTGGTCTCTCAGATCAAATACATCATCTTGGTATCAGAGCTTTGGCTGAGGGATTATTCTTGGTTTATTCTACAATCTACAATCTAATGGCTAGAGAAAAAGAACAACTTATTCCGCGAGGGCTTACCATGGAGCAAGCACAAAACTTGCGTCGTGATAGGCAAATCAACGACTTGACCGAAAAGATGAATGAGATTTTGGCCAGATTGGATCGTAGAAACCCCTCTACGAGTCCAAACCGAAGTACTAGATCGGCTCGCACTTCAGATTCAGAAGAAGAAGAAGTGACCGGACCAGCACCAAGGAGGTCGAGAGACAATACTGACGACGATAAGGGTTTAAGGTTAGATATACCAGACTTCGACGGCAGTATGAAACCGGAAAAGTTTTTGGAGTGGTTACAATGAATTAAAAGGATCTTTGAATACAAGGACTATGACGACCACAAAAAGTTCAAAGTGGCAGTATTAAAATTCACAGGTTACGCTAACCTGTGGTACGAGAACTTGAAAAATAAGAGAAAAAGGGAAGGTAAGACACAAATAATGTCTTGGGAAGCCTTGAAGGGTAGGATGAAGAAACGGTTTCTACCTACAGATTATGTACAAGATGTGTTTTTGAGACTGCATGGTTTCAAGCAAGGGGCACTCTCAGTGGAAGAATACACGGTGGAGTTTGAAAAACTCACCATGTTATGTGATCTTGAGGAAAGGGTGGAACACAAGATTGCTCGATTCTTAATAGGGCTGAATAATAATATTGCTGAGAGAGTGGAACTACAACCCTACTGGTCCTTCGAAGAGGTATGCAAGGTGGCCATGAGGGCCGAGAAACATGCTCAAGCCAAAGTAAATAATTATGTACGACCAGTAAACAAGACGGTGGAAAGAGGTAGGGTAGAAAGAAGGAACGAAACACCAACTACACCGAAATTCACGCCTACCTTTGACAAATTTAAGAAGGACAAAGGCAAAACTTCTACACCATTAGCAACGGAAGATAAACGAATTTGTTTCAAGTGCAAGGGCTATGGACACATGCAACGTGATTGTTCTAGCAATAGAGTAATGACTCTCCATGACGTCGAAGAGATTGAGGCTTCTTATGCTTTTAAGGAGAAAGAAACATCTGAAGAAGAGGAACAAGAGGTGTGCAAGGATGAGGAGTTTGAAGTTGACTTTGAAGAAGAACCTGAAACACGTGGTTCACAATTGCTTGTTCGAAGGATTTTGCAAACAAATTCAGAACCTTCAGGAGCTAACCAAACTCATGGTGAACCCTTTGAAAGCTTGGAACATGATTTTGCTGAACCCAAGGATGCTTTGAGTACTTTCTTTGACAAGTCTGAGTCAAACCCACCTCAAAAGAACGCGGTGATTACTGTTGCTTTGTTTCATGGATATACTTTGTTTGGGCTTGCGTTAAGTCCACAAATTTACAAGGAGGATATTGTTTGGCAACCATGTAAAATTTGGGGAACAACTACAAAGTCTTATGTTGATCGGGGATTGTAGCAGGTAAAGTTCTATTTTGACCATGGCAACAAAATTTTAATGATCAGTGATCTTTCAATTCCATCTACACTACACATTCCATTTGATAGAGGCAAGAAATTGGTGAAGTCTTTTCACTGTATTACTTTTTATTGTATAGTTAGAATTGGGATTTTTCCTCCTTGTGTTGGTCGTGAAGATGTTCAACAATTGAGGACAATTGTTTTCAAAGAAGGGGAGTATGATCCATTGGATTAATTAGGGTTAATTAACTTGTACTTAGTTTTTAGTTAGATTCTAATTTTATATTTTTAGTACGTAAGTTTGATAGAATAAAAACTGTCATGGCCGAGAATGAGTGTCAGGGATTAATTATTCATCAGTATCGGACGCGCCAGGGACTAAACACGTCGGGGACTAAGACGTATATCGGACGTGCCAGGGACTAAAGTGCCGCGTCGGGGACTAAGACACATATCGGGGACTAAGACGCGCATCGGAGACTAATGACGTCATCAGAGACGCGCATTGGAGACTAGTGACATCATCAAAGACTATAGTCTCCGATAGTTATTTTTCCATCATAGACTATAGTCTCCGATAGTTTAAATTTCTCGGTTTTTGTTTTGGAGATTGTTTTCAATTTAAATTGGAATGTTTATTTTCCTTGTTAGATTAGATATCTTTCCATAATGAAATTCTTTCCATTGTAAATTCTTTCTAATTAGAATTAGGTTTTCTTGATTATTCAACTTATAAATAACTGTTCATAATGTATAGAACGACAGACTTTGATTAATAAAATTGTGTGAGTTTTTACTTACGTTTATCTTGAAAGTGGGTGGTTAATTCCTTTAAGATTTCGTAACCAGATTTGTTTAGTTTGTGGGTGATTAATTTCTTTAAACAAACTATTCCAATCGATCCTTTAGAATTGATTCTTGGTGATTAAATTCTTTATAGAATCAACCTAAAGTTATTTTCTGTACTTGAACAAACAAAGCTTCCGTAACCTGTGTTTGGTCTCTCAGATCAAATACATAACAAAATCTCACTACAGGAAACCAACATTAAGCAAGAAAATATCACATAACAAGATTTACAATACTATAACCAGAGGGACACCACTTATTACAGCAGCAGAAGCAGCTTCAGCAGCAAACAAAGAGATGCAGGAAACTGCGCATATATACTGCAGCTTTGTGGCAGCAGAGAAGACACTGCATTGCAGCAGCAGGAGACTAAGAAAGCAGGGTCATCAGCAGCACACTGCAGTAGAAACTCCAGCAGTAACAACAATTGGAGGGCAGCAGCAGCGGAAAACACCAGCAGCAACAGCAGAGCAACCATCACTGCAGCAAGCAAAATGGAGCAGCAGTAGTAGAAACTGCACCAAACTGCGCAGAAAACAAAAGTGCAGAAACTGCGCAGAGCATGCAGTAAGACCACTGCAGCAACACATCAACACCACTAACAAGAAATCAACAATAAAACACAGAGGCATTTTTGATGAAACAGCAACAGAGCACAAAACAACTATTGAACACTGCATTTCACCAGCAGCTGAAGCAAATCTGCAGGAACAGCAGACTACATAAAAAACACAACAAAGCAGCATTAGTAGAAACATATCTGTTGGAGCAGCAGCAGCAGATGCAGAATTTCAGGAGTAAGCAGAAACTTCAGTAGAATTTCAGGAGCAGCAGAAACTTCAGCAGAACTTTTCATCACTGTTGATTCTGCAGGAATTGCATCAGCAAAAAAGAAACTAACCAGCAGCAGAAAACACAACAATTTTGAAGTAGAAAACATATCAGATCAGCAGCAGAAAATTGTGCAGAAACAAAGAGATGCAGGATCTGCACATAAACACTTCAGCAGTGTAGCTGAGGATTCAATGTTGGGCAGCTATCTCAATTTCACAATATTAATTTTTGCATTTAAAATGAGAATTAAGACATTTTCCAATGAGCTAAACTGGGTTGTAATTGCAAAGATTTGGGAAAACCTTTCCAACTATGAAGCCTTGACTTTACTGTATAGATACAATCCTGAGCCACCTGCAATTCATTGGTTAGGAAGTACTTGTCAACCTATTGTTACTTTGCTTGTAAATAATGAGTTAAGTAACTTCGGGCCTTAGTCGAGGATGGGACGAATACTGGCGTCAGGGGTTGCCGCGGACTGGCATCAGGGGATGCTCCTACGCGCGTCAGGGAGTAAATGATCGTCAGGGACTAAGCGCGTCAGGGGATAAAATGTACTGTCGGAGACTATGCTTCGTCAGTGCAAGAATTGCACTGTCGGAGACTAAGCTTGTCAGGGGATAATTTGTACTGTCGGAGACTAAGTACAAATTAAGCCTGTTGGGGACTAGTTCCAGTTAAACCATCAGGGACTATTTTCTCAGTTGTAGTTTGTTTAATTATTTTTATTAGTTTTATAATTGTAATAGGTTTTTTCTTTATTCATTCCTTATTGAATTAGATTTCTTACCAATGTAATGTTCTTTCCAATTAGGATTAGGTTTCTTGGTTATTCAACTTATAAATAGTTGTTCATAATGTATGGAGAGGGGAGACTTTGATTAATAAAAATTGTGTGAGTTTTTACTTACGATTATCCTGAAAGTTGGTGGTTAATTTCTTTATACTTTCACAACTGATTTGTTTTAGCTTGCGGCTGATTAAATTCTTTAAGCAACTAAACAGATTGATCCTTTAGTGTTGATTTCTCGGTGATTGATTTCTTTAGGGAGTCTTCTTAAAGTTATTTTCTGCAACCTATGTTTGATCCTACTAGATCAAATACATCAGAACCTGTAATGAGTAAGCAGTACATGTGTTGAAGTTCTCTTCAATGAGTAAGCGTATTACTAAGCTGAGTCATTAGTAAATTATACCATAGTCTGACACCTATCCGTAATTATTAACATATTGTAGCACTTCAATAGTTTTCAAGTCCGATGTAGGAAATCGATCCACGGATGACATCATCTTTAGTCCCCAATACGTTAGTTAACCCTTGACGCCAGACGCATCCCCTGGCACCAGTTCCCGTCCATCCTTCGGCTAAGTATCGAACCTGTATATAAGCAAAGTAACTATAGATTGACAAGTCCCTCCTAATCACCTTTCTGCAAATGCATTGATAGAAAATAAATCTAAGGATATTTCCTTCCAAGCAAGATTTATATTTGCATCCGATTGTTTGATACCCAATGACTCCAACGGATCATCCTCCTCTTCTTCAGAAACAATTGTCCTCAATTGAGCCACATCGTCATCATGAATATAAGGAGCTAAATCACCGATATTGAAAGTTGCACTTACACCATAATCACCTGGCAACTCCAACTTGAAGGCATCACTGTTAAATCACTAGTGGAATAGTTCAGGCTTGCCCCACTTAATTTTTTGCTAAAATATGCCACTGGCCTACCCTCTTGCATCAAGACAGCACCTATGCCTACACCACTTGCATCACAGTCAATCTCAAAAGTTGTGACGGCCCCAAAAATCATAAAACAGATTTTGGGCACCATCAATAATTGACAAAAGATAATTAATACATCTAAGCATGCATAACATTAAATAAGAGATAAATAACGAATCTCTATTAAATTATCCATTAAAGAGTATTTAATACAGCGGAAGTCTTAAAATAGGGCCCACATAGGCCTTAAAGTCTAAACATTTCTATAATTTTCTCCCTCTTCACCCTACCCTTGAAAGCCATCCATAGGAGGGATATCAGGAAGCTCTCAGAATTCCATTTTTTCTTTTCCCTTATGAGACGCATCGGTCGTCTCGCCATAACCTGCAAAAATTATAATCATAGCAACATGAGCGATTTACGCTCAGCAAGTATATATTCGATAGTATTTGGGTAAGCTTGAACGATGGAAAACAATGGTTTAAGTGTTTATGAGGTTGGACGAAAACAATGTCCAACACCTCCGAATAATATAGAAGAAAATAGTTTCTAGGGTCCCAGAGTGATAGCGAGGGATTTGACCCTTTTCTTGGAGGAATCTTGAATAAACCACATGCGCCTTATAACACTGTCTGTTTGGCGCACGTGCCCTTAAGAACTCTTAACACCGTCTGTTTGGCGCAGGTGCCCTTAAGACCTATCTTAAATCAAACGTTATATCAGATGGCCAACCTGATCGTCTGACTTAACCATAATGACATACGTAGTCAATGCAGAAAAATTTGTCTGCAAGGGTTCGGTTACCGATGCCTCGGTTTCCATTCCCTATCCATAATGGGCACGGGATGCCAGGCATATGCATCCACGTAACCGTTAGTTTATCCACACGGATATACTTTTCAAGTAAGGGGTAAAGAATAAGGCTTCTATATCCGTATAGGGTTTACTTTGACGTATTAGCGAACTTAAACAGATAATAACCGCCCAAGAAGTACTTGTATCTAGTACAATATTTTTCACGTACATCGGATCGAATGATCATACATTACTTAACTTTGAATAAATATCAACATAATATCAATATCATGTACGTATATCGAAGAATTGATTATACGCATTAGTTTGAAATACAAATCATTTGGAAACATATTTGTCATGAATATAAAAGAGATATGTACATGCATATCATTTCATAACATATCATACGCATATCGAAACAAGTGATCGTGCGTTATCTTGAAATAAACATAAGATTGAATGTATACTTGCCTTTGGTCCTTAGAATGCTCACGTTTAAAAACTCGTGAAAGCAGAAAATTCTGTAAAACATGTACAGATAAAAATATGAGAAATCTCCACTTAAATACACATGATAAATGTTCATACGAAGTGTTAATGAAATTCTCAAGTCTATACTTAACTACTTATGTCGTCACTCGTAATTTTGGGATTCGGTTGGAATCGAATCGAAGTTCGAGAGATTAGTGGACTTGGTTAAACGTCACTCGTAGGTCCTCGATAATTTAAATTAATTAAAGGAGGCCTTAGATTAATTAATAAATATTAATTAATCAACTTAAGCTTTAAATGATTATTATAAATCATTTAGAAATTATTCATTAATTATTATTTAATTTATTTAATTAAATAATAATTGGTCTATAATTAATTAAGAATTATTTCTTAATTAAATCTTAGTTTAAATGATTTATTTAAATATTTAAAAATTAGTTGTTAATTATTATTTAATTACTTTAATTAAATAATAATTAATATTTAATCATTTAAAATTCATTTAATTAAATAATAATTAATATTTAATCATTTAAAATCCATTTATTAATTATTATTTAATTACTTTAATTAAATAATAATTAATATTTAATCATTTAAAAATTATTTAATAATACTTTAAAAAAAATATGTAAGTGTTTATTTTGTTTTTGAAAACTTTGATTGGGTCAAAAATAATTTTCAAAATGGGTTGAAATTTTAAAATCAAATGGGTAAAATTTATTGGATCAAAGTAAAAAATTTTATTTTGAAATCTGGGTCAAAACAGTGGGTCAAACCGGGTCGGATCCGGGTCAAACTGGATCATCTTCATCCTGCAGAAACTGGCCAGCAGTCTAGCCATCGGCGAAGGATTCCGGCCAAGACCCGCACACTACAAGCCCCGAAAATACACACACACGCACGTTGGGACGATGTAAGGACACTTCCATGACATTCACCATAAGCTAATATGCCACTGGAAGCGATGCCTTGCCGTGGAATGGCTTGAAACAGAAGGTGGAGCTCGCCGGAAAACTCCTCGCCATTAACGCCGGCGAGGGCTTCAGCCGAGCACCATCTCTTCATTCCTCCACCATTTTTGACGATTCATACATCAAAATGATTGTAGAGATCTTAAGGAACTCATACATACAATCAATTTCTATTTTCATCAACTATAACGCATGCTAGATCGATTTAAAGTTTCGGACATATATAAGATTTTTTGCCGAACTTTATATAATCGAATACTTGATCATTTCTCAAATTGTTTGAGGAAAAATGATCCTAACAAGTGCAGAAACATATTGATATAATCTATTTGAATTACCACGAACTACATCGGCCAAAATCTTGATTCAAAGTTTTGGGTTCTAGGGTTCTAAGTATTATGAATAAACCGTGGCTAAAGATTAAACTATCGTCGCTAAAGGGTCTTTTTTTTTCCATTTAAATTATGATTAAACTTCAAAAATTCATAACTTACAATATATAAATGATATGAACAAGTGTAATATATGAAAATCATACTGAAAAATATTATCTACAACATGGTATAATTAGAAAAAAATTTCAGGGTAAAAATAAAAGTGCAGAATTTCTTTTTACCTTTAAAAGCTTCAAATGAAAATTCCAAAACCTTGCTAGAGAGGAAAAATAATGCTCTGAATTTGAGAGAGAGTTTGTGAAAATGTGATAGTGATTTTGCTGTAGGGAGATTACTAAGCATGCAAGGAAGGAAATTAAGGAGTTATTTACTACCTAATAAATGCACCATTTAAATTTTGAATTTCAAATTTAAATCCCTAATTAATTGCATACTAATTGCATGGTAATTATTATTGTAACTGATGTAAATTAATTATTTACCATGGGAGTAATTAGTAAAAATTTATTTACTCACTAATTTACATTTTTAATGGTTATGCATTTATTTATTGCATTAACCGAAAAAATTTTAATCCGCCTCGGCGAAATAATAAAAAAAATTCGTTTATAAAATTATCAAAATTAACATCTAGTAATTTAAAATAAATATCTAGTCACAATATATTGTCTCGCAATAATTAAAAAGTATAGCATTCGTTATAAATATTAATGAATGTGTGCGTAATGAATTACGTAATCCTTACGTACACGTAATTGTAAAAAAAAAAAAATATTTACTGGATGATAAATTCATAAATAATCCTCAAAATTTTACTTTTGAATTATTGGGTTCTCACAAAAGTTCTATTGAAATTTGGTAATGCTAACACAGGCGTCTCACACAACTTTTGCTTCAGTAGTTCAAAGCTTTCTTGGGCGGCTGTTGTCCACCTAAACTCACCTCCTTTCTTTAGGCACTCAAGCATAGGTGATGCAATTGTGCTAAAGTTCTTCACAAATCGCCGGTAAAATGAAGCCAAACCATGAAAACTCTTTATGTCACTTACTGATTTTGGTTATGGCCATTCCTTTATTGCTCTTACCTTCTCTTTATCGACTTCTATTCCATTCTTAGATACGACGTATCCTAGGAATATCAACTTGTCTTGAGCAAATATACTTTTCTTCAGGTTAGCATATAGTTGATTTTCACTTAGAACAACAAACACTTCCCGCAGATGGACTAAGTGATCATCTATGCTGCTACTGTAGACTAGGATGTCATCAAAATATACCACCACAAACTTGCCGATGAATCTGCGCAAGACATGGTTCATGAGTCTCATAAAAGTGCTTGGTGCGTTTGATAATCTGAATGGTATAACCATCCACTCATATAACCCATGCTTAATCTTGAATGCAGTTTTCCATTCATCTCCTTCTCGCATGCGAATTTGATGATATCCGCTTTTCAAGTCCACTTTTGAGAACACCACAGCTCCATGTAGCTCGTCCAACATATCATCGAGTCTAGGAATTGGATAGCGATATTTAACCATTATTTTGTTGATTGCGCGACTGTCCACACACATTCTCATTGAGCCGTCCTTTTTCGATACTAGTAAAGCTGGAACTGAACACGGACTCATGGATTCGCGAACATATCCTCTTTCAATCAACTCATCAACTTGCCTCTTCAATTCCTTCGTCTCCTCTGGGTTACATCTGTAGGCTGCTCTATTTGGTAATGATTCTCCCGGTATTAAATCAATCTGATGCTCAATGCCTCGGATTGGTGGTAATCCTTTAGGTAATTCCTCGGGAAATAACGCTTTAAACTCATCGAGTAAGCTCTAAAGCTGTGAATTACTAATTAGTGGTTCTGACATCAATATTTCACGTGCTAATAGTAATAAAACAGTCCCACCTTTGCGCAAGTTTTTTTCTATTTCTTGTCTACTTGCTAATAAGGTCTCCCTTACTTCTTTTACTTTTGAAGCTTTGTCTCCTTTGGCCCTAACTTTACGATCATCCAAAATTTGTTTTGGCGTCATAGGCTTTAATACAATCTTTCAGCCCTCCTTGTGGAAAGCATAAGTGTTATGCTTTCCATCATGCATGGCATGGCAGTCAAACTGCCAAGGTCTTCCCAGAAGCATATGACATGCATCCATCTGTGGTACAACATCGAACATTACTTCATCCGTATATACATTGCCGACTGAAAACGGAATCAAGACTTGCTTGTCGACATTCACCACATTGTCTTAGTTAATCCATTGGAGTTTGTATGGGTTTGGGTGCTTCATTGTCTTGAGCTGCAGTTTCTCCACAACTTCACTTGAAACCACGTTTGTACTGCTTCCTCCATCAATAAGTAAGTTGCACACCTTTTTCATTACTGTGCACCTTGTTTGGAATATGGTTTCACGTTGGTCAGTTTCATCTACTATTTTGGTATTAAGTAGACGCCTTAATACTAGTAGCTCCCCACTATCACACTCCACTTCAAGATCTTTACATTCACGATCATGCTCCTCTTCGGATTCAAAGTCACTGTCAGATACAGTTTCCCTCGCAAACACCTCTCGTACTTCTTGCATAGTGAAGGCTTTCTTGTTAGGGTAATCCATAGCATAATGGCCTAACCCCTTACACTTATAACAAGTAATATTGCTTAAATCCTTCTTGGGCTTGTCTTTCTTGGCCATACTTTCTGCAACCTTTTCTTTTCCTTTGTTCTTGAGTTCACTCGGTTCAGACTTCCTATCCTCCTATCTCCAAGAGTTGGTGTTTTTGATAGGTTTTGAGTAAATCCTGCTTGCGTTTGATTTGCGTTGCCTCTCTACTTTCACAGCAAGCTTGACAACATCTTCAAAAAATACATACGAAATAAGTTCTACCGTATCTGCTATTTCTCTAAGCAATCCTTTCAGGAATCGAGCAATAGTTTGCTCCTCTGGCTCGACCAGTTCACATCGCAACTTCAATGATTCGAATTCTTTAACGTAATCTTCTACACTCATGCCTCCTTGTCTAAGTGTTTGCAGATGTAAGTATAACTCCTGTTTGTAATAATCAGGAACAAACCTTTTTTTCATCAGGTTTTTCATCATGCGCCAACTAGTAATTGGTTCATCACCATCTCGTCTTCTCTGGGCCATTAGGTTATCCCACCATAGGCTTGCATACTTTGAGAATTCCAAAGCTGCCAATTTACACTTTCTTTCTTCTGTGTGGTTTTGGAACTCAAAGATCTTTTCGACCTTTTGAACCCACTCCAAGAACTCTTCGGGATCACTGTTGCCGGTGAAAGAAGGAACTTTAAGCTTTATGTTTGAATTACTTTCACGAACATTATGTGGATTGTTACGTTCATTATTTTCCATCTCATGTTCTGGACCTTCGGCTTCTCGTGCATTATTGTTGTTATGTTCCAACAATCTGGCCATCAACTCTTCCAATCGATCCAGTTGCGTAGTCAACGTTGCATACTGATTTTGCAAACGATGGATCTTTGCGTCTTGTAAGGTAGCTCCACGAGGTAATCCTGTTTCGCCAATATTATCGTGCCCACTTGAATCAGACATGGTTAACTTTGAATATAAATTGTAATCTGAACACAATACTCCAGAATAAACTTTACGTAAGAAACTAGAAAAACAAGAATGAATCACACGTCCTTGATTTCAAACTCCTAACGTGAGCTAAGCTCTGATACCAATATGATGTAGGGTGTTTACGCCTACAGCCTCGGATAACTAAATCAACTTAACGATATACGCACAAAAAGTCAATTTAGGGTTCTTGAACGAATCACACGTTCAAGGCTATTCGAATCACACGAACAAGATCTTGTTTATATCACATAAACAATATAGAATGACAGAATAAATCTAAATTTCATTAATCAAAAGAAAGTTAGTTCTTTTTTTACAATAGAAGCAGCTGTTTATAAGTTGTTAAAATCCCTAATTCTAATTGGAAAGAATTTACAATGGAAAGAAATTTGTTACTGAAAGATATCTAATCTAACAAGGAAAGTATTCTTTCCAATTTTATCTAGGAAACGAATAAAATATATGAAGTCCATAACCGAAACTAGAAATCGAGAAAATTAACTATCGGAGACTACAGTCCCTGATGCTTGTTATTCTTCTGTGACGTTAGCGTTAGTCTCCGATGCGTTATTTCATTCTCCGGATGACGTCATTATTCTCCGACACATAGTCTCTGACGTGACATTAGTACCCGACGCGTAGTCTCTGACGCGTCGTTAGTCCCCGACACGTAGTCTCTGACGCGTCATTAGTCCCCGACGCGTAGTCTCTGACGCGTCGTTAGTCCCTGGCGCATAGTCTCTGGCGCGTCATGTGTTGTCCCTGGCGCGTCATTTCTCGGCAGGCTCGACAACAAAATAACGCAAGAATTCCTTGGTGAATCACAACGCTTTTCAGCCCATTCCCAAGTTTCAATACCTTCATCATAATTCACCAAACAAAGCCCCAAAGCTTTTAATTCTTCAACCTTCAAACACGTTGCATTTGATAAACTCTAAGCAAATTTCTTAGTTTTTGGCCTAGTAGCTGGACCCCGTAACCTGATCTCTTTCCCACCATCTAATTCCTTCCCGTCTATGGCCACATCAACCTACCTGGAAATTAGGTTGCTTCCAATGCTTATTGGTTAGAGCTTTGTACCATGCATTAACCTTTTCAATTCTAGCTCGTACCTGCGCATGCAACTTGACCATGGCCTGAGTCTTTGCTTTAGCGTTAGAATGGACATACTACTGGGATTAAAGGAATTAAATCCACTGGGATTCTCGGATTCTCACCTTATACCACTTCAAAAGGTGAATGTTTTGTGGCGTAGGTAGGAGATCTATTGTAGGCAAACTCAGCATGTGCAAGTTTGATATCCCAATCCTTTGTAGTTTTACTCACCAACCCACGCAACAAGACCCCTAACGTTCTGTTGGTCACTTCAGTTTGCCCATCCGTTTGAGGATGATGTGAAGTACCGAAACACAGTTTAGTGCCCAACAGCTTCCATAGTGTCTTCCAAAAGTAACTCATGAACTTTGTATCTCGGTCACTGACTATGGTTTTTGGAATCCAATGCAATCGAACCACTTCTTTCAGATATAAGTCAGCCACTCGAGATGCATCATCAGTTTTATGACAAGCCAGAAATTTTGCCATCTTTGAAAATCGATCCACCACAACCAAGATTGAATCATGGCCTCTTTGTGTGCGTGGTAATCCAACAATGAAATCCATTGACACATCTACCCAAGGAGAATCTGGTATCGGCAATGGAGTATAAAGACCCTGATGGAATGTACTTTTGGTCTTTTGACATGTAGCACATCTCACAATGATACCAGTTACATCACCCTGCATCTTTGGCCAATAAAAATGCTCTTGTAATATTGTCAAAGTCTTGGTAATGCCAAAGTGTTCGGCAAATCCTCCCCCGTGAGCTTCCCTTACCAACAACTCTTGAATCGAGCAAGATGGAATGCACAAACAGTTTCCTTTAGACAGAAATCCATCTTGAAACACATAACTACTAGTAGTTCCTCGTGAACACGATTCAATAACTGGTTGGAAGTCAACGTCCAACTTGTAGTACTCTTTAATCAATTCAAAACCAAGTAATTTTGAACTTAGGATGCCCAACAAGGTGTATCTCCATGACAATGCATCAGCCACCACATTGTCTTTCCCCTGTTTATGCTTTGAAGAGAAATTAAAAGACTGTAAAAACTCAACCCATTTAGCATGTCGAGGGTTTAGTTTCTGCTGACCGTGAACTCTTTATCATAAGTCGAGTAGTTCAGCCTTGCACCATTGAGCTTTTCACTAAAATAAGCAATGGGCCTTTTCTTCTGTACTAGAATAGCTCCTATGCCAACCCCACTTGCATCACACTCTACTTCAAAAGGACTCGAGAGATAAGGTAGAGCCAACACTGGTGTGTCACATAATAGTTCTTTCACCTTCTCAAATGCCCTTTGAGTAGCCTCCATCCACTCGAATTTTCCCTTCTTTATGCATTCAGTAATAGGCGCAACCATACTACTGAAATTTCTAACAAATCTTCTATAGAACGAAGCAACAAATCTTCTATAGAACGAAGCAAGTCCATGGAAAGATCTCACTTCCGTTACTGTCGTTGGTACTGGCCAAGATTTGATCGCCTCCACTTTCGATGGGTCAACCGAAACTCCATCTCTTGACACTATATAGCCTAGGAAGGTTACGCTAGGAACCAGGAAGTAACACTTCTCCAACTTAGCGTATAGCTTTTGCTTCCTTAACATTTCACACACCAATCTCAAGTGTCTAAGATGATCTTCAACATTTCTACTATAAACAAGTATATCATCTAAGTACACCACCACAAATTTACCCAAGAAAGGTTTTAGTACCTCATTCATCAACCTCGTAAAGGTACTTGGTGCATTACTTAGGCCAAAAGGCATGACTAACCATTCGTATAATCCTACTTTTGTTTTGAAGGTTGTCTTCCATTCGTCGCCTTTCCTCATCCAGATCTGATGGCATCCACTACGAAGATCTATCTTGGTAAGCACCGTTGAACCATGTAGTTCATCCAACAGATCATATAGTCTCGGAATTGGAAATCTGTACTTGATAGTAATGTTATTTATTGCTCTACTATCAATGCACATTCTCCATGTTCCATCTTTCTTTGGTACCACTAAAGTTGGTACAGCACAAGGACTCATGCTTTCCCTCACATAACCTCTCTCCATCAGCTCCTCAATCTGCCTCTGTATCTCTTGAGCCTCCTGAGGGTTACATCTGTAAGCTGCCTTGTTCGGTAACGATGCTCCTGGGATTAAATCAATCTGATGTTCAATTCCCCTAATAGGCGGCAAACCTGGTGGCAAGTCTTCAGGAAACACATCCTGGAATTCTATCAACAAATTTTCCACGTCTTTATTTGGTTCTTCTGGCTTCTGCTCAGATTGAAAATCAACAGCAATCAGCAAGTAGCCCTGACCCTCTTGTTCCAGTTCAGCCTAGAATTGTTTTCCAATCACCATTAAACTCTCCTTGGGTGTACCAAGAGAGGATAAAGGTTTTAGGGCCGTCTTCTTATTGCCTACCTTGGCAATGTATACATTTGTTCTGCCATCATACTTGACAAATCTGTCATACTGCCATGGTCTTCTCAATAGTATGTGGCATGCATCCATGACACAAACGTCACATAATAACTGATCTTTGAACTTGCCAATCTCAAACGAAATCAGCACTTGCTTTGTTATTTTAATTTCTCCTCCATAACTCAACCAATGTAATTTGTATGGTTTAGGATGGGGTGCTGTCGGCCAATTTAGCTTGTCAATCAACGTAGTGGAAACCACGTTGGTGCAACTGCCCATATCAATTATCAGGTTGCACAGTTTGTCCTTTATCAGTACTCTAGTCATGAATATTTTATCCCGTTGATCAGCTTCCAATGGGACTGGTTTGGCCTGCAATAATCTTTGGACTATCAACTGTGAGCCATGCGTCTCAGGCTCTTCCTCAGAGTCAGCCTCAAAATCAGCTTCAACTTCCCTACAGCTATTCAACTCCTCTTCTTCAAGTGTTTCTCTCTCCCTCGAAGCATAAGATTCCTCAATTTCTTCAATATCATGGAGAGTCATCACTCTATTGCTAGGACAATCACGCTGCATGTGTCTGTAGCCTTTACACTTGAAGCAAATTCGTCTGTCCTCTGCTGCCAGTGGCGTAGACGTCTTACCCTTGTCCTTTTTGAATTTGTCAAAGGTAGGAGTGAATTTCGGCGTAGGTGGTGCCTCGTTCCTCCTCTCTACTCTACCTCTTTCCACTGGTTTGTTTACTAGTCGGACATAACTAGTGATCTTGGCCTTCGCATATTTTTCAGCTCTCATGGCCACCTTGCATACTTCTTCAAAAGACCGGTAGGGTTGTAATTCCACCCTTTCGACAATATTATTGTTTAGCCATGTTAGGAATCGAGCAATCTTATGTTCTGTCCTTTCTTCCAGATCACACAGCATGGTGAGTTTTTCAAAATCCACCGTGTATTCTTCTACTGACAATGGCCCTTGCCTGAAACTTTGTAGCTTCAAGAACACATCTTGCATGTAGTCCGTGGGTAGGAAACATTTTTTCATCCTACCTTTTAAAGCTTCCCAAGACCCGATGCGTGCCTTGCCTTCTCTTCTTCTTTTATTCTTCAAATTTTCATACCACAGGTTAGCATAACCCGTGAACTTTAACACAGTCACTTTAAATCTTTTGTGGTCGTCATAGTCTTTATATTCAAAGACTCTCTCAATACGTTGTAGCCATTCCAGGAAGTTTTCAAGTTTCATACTGCCATCAAAATCTGGAATATCAAGGCGCAAACCCTTGTCATCATCCACGTTTTCTCTTTGCCTCCGCAATGTTGGTCTAGCCCCTTCTTCTCCCTCTGAGTCTGAAGTGCGAGCAGATCTCGTACTTCTGTTTGGACTCGTAGAAGGGTTCCTTCGATGCAACCTGGCTAGTAACTCGTTCATCTTTTCGGTCAGGTCATTGATCTGCCTATCACGACGCAAGTTTTGTGCTTGCTCCATGGTGAGTCCTCGTGGAATAATTTGTTCTTCTTCTCCAGCCATTAGATTGTAGGTTGTAGAATAAGCCAAGAACAATCCGTCCACCAAAGCTCTGATACCAAGATGATGTATTTGATCTGGTTGGATCAAACACAGGTTGCAGAAAATAACTTTAGGAAGATTTCGTAGAGAAATTAATCACCAGAAATCAACACTAAAGGATTAATCTGTTTAGTTTACTTAAAGAAATTAATCACCCGCAAGCTAAAACAAATCATGTTATAAAAGTCTAAAGGAATTAACCATCAACATTCAGGATAAACGTAAGTAAAAACCACACAATTTTATTAATCAAAGTCTGTCTCTTCCATACATTATGAACAATTATTTATAAGCTGAATAATAACCTACTCCTAATTGGAAAAGATATTACAAGGAAAGAAATATAATATGATAAAGAAAATAACAAACCTATTTCAAATAGGAAATAATTACCTAAACAAACACGAAAAATACGAGAAATAAAATAATTGTACCCGTCAGTGGATAATTGAGCGTCGGAGACTAATTATCCCCTGACGGACCAAATACACTATCGGAGACTAAATTGTTCCCTGACTGATGAACTAGGCTGTCGGAGACTAAGTATCCCCTGACGAGTTAAATTAGTCCCTGATGACGAGACTAGTCTCCGATGCCCAATATATCCCCTGATGATGACGTCAATCGTAGTCTCTGATGTAATAAACAGATCCACGGATGACATCATCTTTAGTCCTCGATACGTTAATTAACCCCTGACGCCAAACACATCCCCTGACGCCAGTTCTCGTCCATCCTTCAGCTAAGTCTTGAACCTGTATATAAGCAAAGTAACTATAGGTTGACAAGTCCCTCCTAACCACCCTTCTGCAAATGCATTGATAAAAAATAAATCTAAGGATATTTCCTTCCAAACAAGATTTATATTCGTATCCGATTGTTTGGCACCCAATGACTCCCACAAATCAGGCCGCTGACTGTATTAATATAGTTAAATGTAACCTACTTAGCTCTCGAAAAATTCCACAAACTAAGCAAACTTCTCTGTTTTCAAAGATGGCTACTTTCAGATTCTAGTTTTTGAAGATCCGACTTGGTGTTGTTTGCTACATTAGGGGGTACTTTGCCATGTCTGGGGTTTGCCTGCTCGCGTCTGGGGTTTTCTATTTGGCGATCAGGGGATGCTTGCTTGGCTATCAGGGGCTTCTCTCCTGCGTCAGGGGATATTTTGCACCCGTCAGGGGATATTGTGCACCCATCAGGGGATGTCGTGTACCTGTCAGGGGATATCTTTCACGTGTCAGGGGTTGTGTTGCATGCGTCAGGGGTTTGTCTTTCACGCGTCAGGGGATGTCTTGCACGCGTCAGAGGTTATCTGTCAGGGGATGACTACCATATTCTTGTTAGGGGTTGTTTGCTCGGGCATCAGGGGATGTTACTTGGTTGTCAGGGGATGTCTGCTATATTGTCAAGGTTTGTCTTGCCCGTGTCAGGGGATGTAATGTCCGCGTCAGGGGATGTCTTGCCTGCCTCAGGGGATACCATTTATTGGTTAGGGGATTTTAGCCTGTTTCAGGGGTTTCCAACTGCTTGTCAGTGGACATTTTGCTTGGCAGTCAAGGGATAATCTGCTCCTGATACTTTCTTGCTCGTGTCAGGGTATTACATTATTGGTTATCTTGCTATCAGTGATTATATTCCTGTTATCTCGCTATTTTTCTTGGTGTTTTCTTGGTTCGCCTAGCTAGAGTTTTGTTCTAGTAGGTCGGGGGGATGCCTCTCGTTAATTTTGTATTTGTTTTCATTATATTTCATTTAACTTAACAAAAAAATAAAAATAAATTGTAGCTTAAATATATGAGGTAATATAAATTATTATTAATTTTGAATTAAGTTAGAATTAATTTATGTGAGGGTAATATAAATTGTTACTACTGATATAACGGAGAATGACTCCGTAATAGATAAGTAATGAACCTATAATGAGTAAGCAGTACTGGTGTTGGAAGGTAGGATGTATTTGATCTGGTAGGATCAAACACAAGTTGCGGAATATAACTTTACGAAGATTTCGTAAAGAAATTAATCACCAGAAATCAACACTAAAGGATCAATCTGTCTAGCTGCTTAAAGAAATTAATCACGCGCAAGCTAAGACAAATCAGTTGTGAAAGTATAAAGGAATTAACCACCAACTTTCAGTATAATCGTAAGTAAAAACTCACACAATGTTATTAATCAAAATCTGTCCTTCAACTTACATTATGAACATCTATTTATAAGCTGCAGAAAAGTCCTAATCCTAATTGGAAAGAAGAATTTACAATGGAAAGAATTCCATTATGGAAAGATATCTAATCTAACAAGAAAAAAAATAAACATTCTAATTGAAACTGTAAACAATTTCCAAAACAAACACGGAAAATAATAAAATATGAAAAATAACAAATCTGTACCCGTCAGTGGATAATTGCCTATCGGAGACTAATTATCCCCTGATGGGTTAAAATAAACTGTCGGGGACTAAGTAGTCTCTGATGAGTTAAATTAATCCCTGATGCTCTAATTCCCCGCGGATGACGTCAACCGTAGTCTCTAATGCTTTTAATCTATCTGCTAATGACGTCAACAACCCCTAACACCAGCCCGAAGTATCCCCTGACGCCAATTTCACATCCCCTGACACCAGTCTTCGACCCTCTCCGCGACTAAGCCCTGACATGGCTTAATCCCATTGATGTAGGGTGTTTAAGCCTACAACCTCGGATAAACTAAATCAACTTGTTGATGAACACACAAGAAGTTGATTTAGGGTTCTTGAACGAATCACACGCTCAAGGCTATTCAAATCACACGAACAGGGTCTTGTTTATATCACACAAACAATAAGAAATTACAGAATACTTTTGAATTTTATTAATCAAAAACTAGATCCTTTTTAACGTACAACATAAGCAGCTATTTATAAGCTGTGATTGCAGCCCTAGTCCTAATTGGAAAGAATAATACATTGGAAAGAAATCTAATAAAAACAACTATTCAACAATGACTCTCTCTCTAAAATTTTTTTTCCCCTTCTCTCTACCGTTCCCCTAAATCTTTTCCTAAAACCCTAACCTGCAACCCGTTCCTTCATCTAAATCCTTAGTCTACTTCCCGTTCCTGCTAACCTTCTCCTCCTGTCTCGGATCTGAGGGTCTTCTCCTAAACTTTTTCCCTTTTCTTTTTTCTCCTGCTCGCGGCTCAGTTCGTTTTGTGTTCTGTTCCGAGTTTTCATGGCTTGTTTGGGTTCTACCCCTTTTCATGGGGATTTAATCTCTATGGCTGATTCGGAAATTACCCCTATTCAAATGGTTTCTGCTGCTCTCTCTATCGCAGATTCAGAGGAGGAGGAAGGGGAATTGGGGGAATTTGTTCCTGGCTCCCTCTCAATAGAAGTTTTTAAGGCTGTTGCTCAACTCACCATGAATGATAGAGTTTCTGCTGTAGCAAAGTTTCGGAAGAGTGCTGATTTGATTAATTACATCAAGAATCTTGGTTGGGATTTTAATGATGTGAATGCTTTCTTGAAGGATGGGTGTATTCCATCAAAATCATCTTCTAGGGAAAACAATACTATGTGATTCAGATGCAAATGTTGTGTCCTGTGATTCGGTAGCTGAGGGGGTTTCTGCACCTAAGTGTGTCGCTGATTCTAAGCCGGTTATGCAGCAGAAAAATGAGACCTTATCCTGGAGCAATGTGGTCTCTAAGGAAGGTAAGCATATGGAACTTAATTTCTACCCTCCCACTGTTCTTGATGGGTCTATTTCTATCAATCCACCTGCTGAGGTTTTGAGGAAAGGTGCTGATAGGTGGCGGAACAGTTTAGAGGGGTATTTTCTACATTCTAAACCTTCTTTTTTAGTTGTGGAAGCTTTTGCTAATAGGCATTGGACCTCTTTTGGGTTTGAAAAGATCACTGTCTATAAGGGCAGATTTATTTTCAAGTTCTCCAGCTCTTTGGGACGTGACAACCTCATTGCATCTGGTCCTTGGTACATTGCAAATAAGCTGATTAATTTAAAGCATTGGCGTGAAGGGGCTGAAACTACTGAGGAGAAATGCACTGTTGCTCCCATTTGGGTGAAGTTTCACAACATTCCTATTTCTTATTGGACCTTAGAAGGTTTAAGCTATCTAGCTTCAGGGATTGGTAAACCTTTAATTTTAGACAGGGCCACTTCAAGATTGGAGCCTATGAGTTATGCAAGAGTTTGCATTCAAGTTGATGTTTCATCATCTTTTCCAAAATCTCTTCCGGTTACGGTCCTTAAAGACGATTCAGCAGAGTTATTTCCTGACTTCGTCAAGGTTGAATATCAACACAAACCTCCCATATGTTGTCACTGCAATGTGTTTGGCCACTCTCAATTCCGCTGCCCATATGCAAATTATAAATGGGTTCCAAAGGATACGAATGCGCCACGTGTGGACAAGAAGCTGATTCCCCATGTCGCTCCCACTCCCACTAATGTGGACAAAGGAAAAGGTGTTCTTATTGATTCTCAGGATTGGAAGCCTGTTACAAAGTGTCTAAACATGGCTGAACCTCCAGATTGCCCAGCTACAGAAGTTGTAGCTGTTATTAATACATTTAAAGCTCTTGAATGTGATTTTGAAACTGTAGTTGTTAAGGATGTCAATAGTGTACATGAACTGCTTGGGTCGGATTCTGATCTATCCCCTCCGCTGCTCTTGGACAACCTTGCTTCCAAGATAAAAAATATTGATGGGAAGGAGCTAAAATCTGCATCAACTCATATTTTGCCTTCTAGCCAAGACTCCTTTCGGAGGAAAAATAAGAAGAAGAAAGGAGGGAGTTCCTCCAAACTACCTATTTAATTTTTATGTCAGCTTTTTGTGGTATGAATGTTAGGGGTCTAAACCAACTGCCAACCATACGTAATGTTAAGGACTTCTTAAAGAAGTTCAACCTTTCTTTAGTTGGTCTTTTTGAGACTCGAGTTAAATCTCCCAAAGCTCAGTCTATTTCTTGTACTATTAATGAGAGTTGGCTTTGGTTTTTTAATTATCTCAATCACCCTAACGGGAGGATCTGGGTTGGTTGGGACACCACCCTTTGGACAGTTGATATCTTATCCTCTTCTTCCCAGCACATACATTGTAAAGTTTTTTCTATTTCTCTTAATTGTAACATTTTGGGTACCTTTGCCTATGGGCTGTATACTCCTTCGGACAGAAGGCTGTTGTGGGCTGAACTGTAGAATTTAACTTCTCTTTGTTCTGGTGTTCCTTGGTGTGTTATTGGAGATTTCAATGAAGTCATTTCCCCTTTGGAAGTTTTAGGTGGAAATTGCTCTTTGTCAGGTGGGATGCATGACTTTAAAACTTGCCTAGGGATCTGCTCGCTGTCGGATTTATGTGTAACTGGCACGCATCTGTCTTGGTGGAACTCGCAGCTTGCTAATCCTATCTATAAAAAGCTGGATAGAGTCTTAATTAACCCTGATTGGTTGTCTCAACTCCTTCACTCTCAAGCTCTTTTCCACACAAGAGGTCTTTCGGATCATACTCCCATGATTGTTTCTTTGGACATACATGCTCAACGATTCAAGAAGCCTTTCCAGTTCTTCAATTTCATGGCTGGTTTTGAGGGGTTTAATGATGTTATTCAAAATGCGTGGAAGGTGGATATCCAAGGCAACCCCCTGCAGCAGCTCTAAGCAAAGTTCCACAAGGCCAAACAACTCTTGATTGACCTCAACAAATCCAATGGCAATGTTCACACCTGTGTCAAACAATTAACTTTTGACCTTCATCAAGTGCAATCTGATCTGATATCTCTTCCTTTGGACCCTACTCTTCTAGAGAAGCAGCATTCCCTTTCCCTCGCTGTCTGTTGCTCAAGATAGAGAAGAATGCTTACTCAAGCAGAAATCTTAGGTTAAATGGCTTAATGAAGGGGACAAGAACAATAAGTTCTTCTTTTACAAACTTAAATCAAATTGGAATGTTAATAAAATCTTTTTGATTCAAGATGACTCTGGTCAATTTATTCATGGGCACGATGGAGTCCAGAAGGTTGCTATCAAACATTTCAGAAATATTCTTAGTCATGTCACTGATGATCAGTTTATGGACCTCAGCTCGTTGCCTATTCACAAATCCATTTGCCAAGAGGATTTCTACTTTCTGGATGAAAGTGTCAATGAGGATGAGGTTTTATTGGCCTTCAAATCTTTGAAAAAGAACAAGAGTCCGGGTCCTGATGGCTTCAATGCTGAATTCCTAACCCTCTCTTGGGATACCATTGGTAAGGACATTATTGCTGCGGTTTTGGCATTCTTTAATAAGGGCTGCCCCCTTGGAAATTTTAACAATACCTCTATCACTTTGGTTCCTAAGCATGCTCACCCGTCCTCTATGCATGATTTCAGACCTATCTCCTACTACACAGTTGTGTACAAGATTATCTCTAAAATTTTGGCCACGTGATTGAAAAAGGTTCTTCCTGCCATTATCTCTCCATCCCAAGTTGCTTTCGTTCCTAATAGGAATATTGGAGATAACATACTCATTGCTCAAGACATTGTGAGGAACTACCATCTAGATAAAGGCCATCTTAGGTGTGCTCTGAAAATTGATCTCCAAAAGGCTTTTGACTCTCTCAATTGGAATTTTATCATGGCTGCACCGAGGCACTTAAATTTTCCTCCAAAATTCTGCTACTGGATTAGAGAATGCATCTCCACTATTTCCTACTCTGTCAAAGTTAATGACTCTCTTTGTGGACAGTTCAAGGGCACTAGGGGTATAAGATAGGGTGACCCCATCTCTCCGCTCATTTTTGTAGTGGCTATGGAGTTACTCACATCTATTACCAATATGGAGATTGAGAAGTCTTGCAACTTTTCATATCATTGGAAAGTCGCGGTCATTAATCTAACACACCTTTGTTTTGCAGATGATCTTTTTATGTTCTCCAAAGGTGATATACCTTCAGTCTACACTCTCAAGCGAGCTCTGGATATTTTCTCTCAATTATCTGGTTTGAAAGTTAACACCTCAAAGAGTCTTTGCTTCCTCTCTGGGGTTGATGATCACAGCAAGGTTCAGATTCTCCAGCTCTTAGGTTTTCCTCAGGGTGTGCTCCCTGTAAAGTTCCTTGGAGTTCCTCTAATCTCTTCTAGACTGCGGGCACGAGACTGTGATACATTAGTGGATAGAATTACAAGCAAAATTGCTTCGTGGACCTCGAAATTTCTATCTTATGTTGGTAGAATCCAGCTTCTCAAGGTGGTTCTTTTTTCAATTCAATCTTTTTGGGCTCAATATTTCTTGCTGCCCAGCTACATCCACAAGAAGCTCCAAAGTATCTTCACCAGTTTTTTATGGAAAGGTGCTACTCTTAGCAGACATGGGGCCAAAGTTGCCTGGACGAAGCTTTGCTCTCTTAGGGACGAGGATGGTTTGGACTTTAAATGTTCGAGGGAGTGGAATTGTGCCCATTTACTGTTAAGGATTTGGCAAATCTTAAATCCTCAGATTCAATCTTTATGGGCTCTTTGGATTCGTAATACTGTTATTAAAAAATCCAATTTTTGGAATGTGAAGGCTACTGCTCAATCCTCTTGGACTTGGAGGAAAATCCTCGCCCTTAGAGACACAGCTAAGCAGTTCATCTTTTATTCTATTGGTGATGGTTCAAGCGTGAGCCTGTGGTTTGATCCTTGGCACAACTCACAACCTTTAGCCAAATCTGTTGATGACCCAATCATTCTTGAATCTGGTCTTAGGAGGGAAGCTGTGGTTGCTGACATCATTCTCAATGGCTCTTGGAGGCTCCCAATTTCCAATCACCAAATTATCATCAATTGGAGGAGCACTTTTAATTACCTTACTCCTTTAAACTTCTTGAATCAGGATTGTGTGCACTAGGGTAATATTCCTATTAATTTAACTAAAGTTAGATGTATTTGGTCGAATATTCGCACCAAGAATCAGAAAATTTCTTGGAATCGAGTAATTTGGAACAAACTTGTCGTTCCTCGCTGCTCCTTTATTAACTGGCTGTGCTGCCATAAAAGTCTGTGGACTCTGGATAAACTGATCAATTTTTGCTTGAATATCACAAATCTTTGTGTCTTGTGCAACATTGGACCTGAATCCTATGATCACTTATTTTTCCAATGCTCCTACTCTCTCAAGATAGCCCCTGCCATTCTTCGAAAAGCTGGTTGGCATGGCTCCAATTTTAATTGGTCCAAGCTCTTACACAATCTCAGTTCTCTAAACTCTAACTCCTTTAGAAATCAGCTGGTTTGGTTTAGTTTCAACAATATTGTCTACCACATCTGGTCCGAAAGAAATGGCAGGATGCATGGTAAAGCTGGTAGGAACCCGCTTACCCTTGTAGCTGAAATTCTCATTATTATCAAAAGTATGCTTGTCTCTCATGTAAAATTTAGGAGAAGTATGTAAGTTTGTAAGTTGTAAGCTGCTAGCTGTTTGTTGTTTGCTGCTGCTGATTTTCTATACTTGTTGTTGCTTGCCTCAGGAGAGTTATACTTGCTTCATGGTCTACTTGCCTTTGGAGGTTTTGTCGTGGGAGGACTTTTGTTTGTTTCTCCATGTGAGATTGTTGCTGAGCAGTTTCTGCTCCTTTTTGTTTGCTGCAGTGTTGTTTGCTGCTACTGCTGCTGTTGTTGCTGCTGGTGTTTCTGCTGCTGCTGCTAGTGTTTTCTGCTCAGCTGTTCCTCTGCAGTTGCATCGCAGCTAGTGCTGCTGATGCAGTGGTGTTGCGTCTGCAGTATTAGCTGTTTAGTTTGCCGCCTTCCTAATTTAGGGGATGTATGTTGTTGTCTGTCAGAGGATGTTGTATGCTGCTTGTCCAACTTGTCTGCTGATTTTCCAGTTGTTGCTATATGCTTGTCCTGCTTGTATGTTGCTTGTCAGGGGATGTTGTTTGCTGCTTGTCCTGCTGCTGCTGTTCTGGGAGCCTTTTGATGTTGCTGTTTGTTAGTTGTGTGTTTGCTGCTATTTGTTGTTGTATGCTGCTGGATTTCTGGTTGGTTTGTCAGGGGATGTATGTTGTTGTCTGTCAGGGGATGTTGTATACTGCTTGTATGCTGCCTGTCTGTTAGGAGCTGTTGTATGCTGCTTGTCAGGGGATGTATGCTGTTGTTTGTCAGGGGATTGTATGCTACTTGTCTGTCAGGAGCTGTTACTTGCCGCTTGTTTCAGGAGCTGTTTGTTTACTGTTTGTATGCCTTGTTTCTGCTTTTGCTCATAGTTTTAGCTTGTTTTCCCTAGCTAGCGAGATGTGCTAGTAGGTCGAGGGGGATGTCTCTTGTTAATTTTGTATCTTTTCCTTTTATATATTTTCGCAATTTAGCAAAAAACAAAAAAAAATCTAATCTAATAAGAAAAAATAACAAACTTATTAAAACTAGGAAACAAAGTTCAAAACAAATACGAAAATAAACAAAATACATGAGAAATAATAACTGAAACTGTCAGTGGATAATTAAGCTATCGGAGACTAATTATCCCCTAACGATCAAATTATACTGTCGGAGACTTACTATCCCCTGACAAGCAAATTATACTGTCAGAGACTAGATATCCCCTGACGGGTAAAGTTAGCTGTCGGAGACTAACATCCCCTGACGGTCATAGTCTCTGATGTTGTAATGTATTCCCTGACGCCCGTAGTCTCTGATGTTATAAAGTATCCCCTGATACTTTCTCGGCCAAATCTCGGCTAAGCTTCAAACATGTTTGGCTCTAGTTTTGAAAGCAAAGTAATAACAGAATTATAAGCACCTTGCAAAGGATCAAAATACAGATTTGGCCAAGTCCAGGTTTCCTTTCCTTCTCCATAATTCTCCAAACATAATCCCAATGTCTGAAACTCTTCAAATGTCAAACCTGCTGCAATTGACAAGTTTGCTTCAAACTTCATAGACCTAGATCTAGTAATTGGACCCTTAAGTCTGAGTTCAACGTCACCATCTGTTTCCTTCTTGTTCATGCCCACATCCTCTCTTTGTGGGAAATGATTTTTCCTCAGTAAATTGCGAGTTTTGACTCAGTAAATTGTCCCCATGCGCTCTTAAGATTGACATAAGCAAAGCTTTTGACTCAGTAAATTGGGAGTTTATCTTTGCAGTGTTGAATAAAATGGATTTCCCTAAGCAATTTATCGGATGGATCAAAGAATGTGTTACTACGGCCAAATACTCGGTAAAAGTTAATGGAGAGCTTTGTGGCTATTTTGAGGGCAAGAAGGGTCTTCGACAAGTGGATCCTCTCTCACCTTATCTGTTCATTATTGTTATGGAAGTTCTCAGCACCATTCTTGATTCTGTGAGCCAAAATCCCAGTTTCAAGTTCCACAGGAAAACAGAAAAAGGTGGCCTCACTCACTTAATTTTTGCAGATGATCTGATGCTTTACTCTCATGGGGACCTTTCATCTGTAAAAATGCTGCTTGACAGGTTTACGATTTTTTCAAATTTGTCGGGGCTGTCCATAAATGTTCAGAAAAGCCTTTGTTTCCTTTCAAATGTCAATTAGGACATTAAATCCCAAATCTTGGTTAGATGTGGTTTTCCTTTAGGCACTCTGCCAGTGAGGTTCTTAGGGGTGCCCCTTATTTCAACTAGACTTTCCTCCCTCGTTCATAAACCTCTGATTGATAAAATCACTTCTAGAATCAGATCTTGGACTAACTGTTATTTATCCTATGCAGGCAGAATTCAGCTTATTAAATCTATCCTTTTTGCTATACAAGCTTTTTGGACTGCTCACTTCATTTTGCCTACTGCAGTGTCTAAAAAGATCACTCAAATTTTTACTCATTTCCTATGGAAAGGTTCTTCTCTTTCCAATTACGGATGCAAAGTTGCTTGGAAGCATGTAGCCCTTCCTAGAAGGGAAGGTGGCCTTGGCATTAAGCAAGTGGAAGATTGGAATAAAGCTCAAATCCTTCACAGGTTACTACAGATTATAGACTGGAATTGTAATTCCCCTTGGGTCACCTGGATCCAAAACTATGAACTTTCTCGCTATGGTTTTTGGATTGTTCCTGCATCTCAACACTCCTCATGGATCTGGAGGAAAATTCTCCAAATTCGAGACCTAACCCGGGGGTTTATCTCTTATAAAGTTGCAAATGGATGTAATATTCTTACATGGCAAGACCCTTGGATCTCCTCTCAGCCCTTGGCCAGCAGGCCAGATATGCTCATTATCTCTAATACAAATAGTAGTTTCTGCTCTAAACTCAACTCCTTTATATATGGAAACTCTTGGTGCTTGCCTACATCAAATTACACTCTGCTAATTGATCTGAGAACATCTATTGCTCAGCTTCCAAAGCCAAGCACGGGCCATGACATGATTCTCTGGCAAGGAGAAGACATTTCAAAGATCACTTTAAGTAAAATTTGGAACTCAATCAGAAGGAAGCTCCCCTATTCTCCCTGGTGCAACCTGTTATGGAATTCTCTTTCTATTCCTCGAATGTCTTTTTTCGGTTGGCTAGCAGTCCAAGACAAAATTCTTCCAAAAATAGTCACTCCTTGCCAATTCTGTGATGATCCAGAAGAAACTACAGCTCACCTTTTCTTTAACTGCAGGTTTAGCTCCTCTATCTTCGCTCGTGTAATGGGCATGGCGGGTTGGATTGGCCCTTGGATCTCTTTTAGTCATTATCTTGCTCATTTGACGACCATCAAGCAAATTGCAGGGGCAAAGCTCATCAGTCATTTATGCATAATCATAGTGATATACAAAATCTGGCTTGAAAGAAACTTCTGGACAGTGCATCAGCTACAATATTCCCTTTACCTTGTTTGTATTTGATCACATAAGGAAAAGTTTCCAGAAATTCAACCCACTTGGCTTGTTGACGATTCAGCTTACCCTGCCCTTGAATGTACTTCAGGGATTCATGATCAGTATGAATTACAAACTCCTTGGGCAAGAGATAATGTTTCCGTGTCTCCAAAGCTTGGATCAGTGAGTAAAATTCTTTCTCATAAGTGGAATAGTTCAGACTCGCCCCACTTAGTTTTTCACTAAAATATGCCACTGGTCTGCCTTCTTGCATCAAGACAACACCTATACCTACACCACTAGCATCGCAATCTACTTCAAAAGTACTATTGAAGTTTGGCAATGCTAACACAGGTGTTTCACATAGCCTCTGCTTCAGCAATTTAAAACTTTCCTGGGCAGCTTTTGTCCACCTGAACTCTCCTCCTTTCTTTAGACACTCAAGCATAGGTGATGCAATTGTGCTAAAGTTTTTCACAAATCTTCGATAGAATGAAGCCAAGCCATGAAAGCTCTTTATATCACTTACTGATTTTGGTTCTGGCCATTCTTGTATTGCTCTTACCTTTTCCTTATCCACCTCTATTCCATTCTTAGATACTATGTATCCTAGGAATATCAATTTATCTTGAGCAAATATACTCTTGTTTAAGTTTCCATACAGTTGATTTTCACGCAACACATTAAACACTTCACGTAGATGTGTTATATGTTCATCTACGTTCTTGTTGTAGACTAGGATGTCATCAAAATATACCACCACAAACTTACTAATGAACCTGCGTAGAACATGGTTCATAAGCCTCATAAAAGTACTTGGTGCATTTGACAACCCGAAAGGCATGACCATCCATTCATACAACCCGTGCTTGATCTTGAATGCAGGTTTCCATTCATCCCCTTCTTGCATTCGAATCTGATGGTAATCGCTCTTCAAATCAACTTTCGAGAACACTACAGCACCACGTAGTTCATCAAGCATGTCATCGAGTCTAGGAATTGGGTAACGATATTTAACCGTTATCTTGTTGATTGTGCGACTGTCCACACACATCCTCATGGATCTGTCCTTCTTCGGTACTAGCAAAGCTGTAACTGAACACGGACTCATGGATTCGCGAACATATCCTCTCTCAATCAACTCGTCAACTTGCCTCTTCAATTCTTTCGCCTACTTTGGGTTACATCTATAGGCTGCTCTATTTGGTAACGATGCTCCCGGTATCAAGTCAATCTGATGCTCAATGCCTCGGATTGGTGGTAATCCTTTAGGCAATTCTTTGGGAAATAATGCTTTAAACTCATCGAGTAAGCTCTGAAGTTGTGGATCATTAATCAATGAATCCGACTTCAATATTTCACGTGCCAATAATAGTAAGTTTTCTTCTATCTCATGTCTACTTATTAGTAAGGACTCTTTTGCCTCCTTTACTTTTGACGCTTTGTTCACTTTGGCTCTTGCCTTACGATCATCCGAAATTTGTTGTTGTACAATTGGGCTAGACAAACCGAATTACACAAAGGAATGGAATTGGATTTTGTAATGGACTAGAAACTGCTGTGCATCAAGGGAATCTGTGTTAGAGTGTATGCCCTAGTGGCCAATTATGTAATGATTGTGACACTATGTTTATGTTATGTTTTTTGGTTAAATGATAATTACTTTTATTATGTTTTATTTACTGCGTAATATAAATGTTAACATAATAAATGTCCTTAGAAGAATGATACTAATTATATGGATTCAAGTATGTGACTTGAATATGAGA
>CM025788.1:18637543-18651402 GCA_014636745.2 Centella asiatica
GGTTAAAAGGATTAAATTACATTGAAACATTGGTCACAAAAGGTAACGTCGAATCTATGACTTTATTATTACTTGGGTAACAGTGATGTATTACTAGATGCCGCTCACTGTTTATAATTTTATAATATGATTTAAAATTATTGCCAACGTAATAATAACCTACAGGGTCACACACATAGAACATTCATCAAGGAGATATAATTTAAATGTCAATGATTTTAATATATCAATAAGATTGATTTAATTAAATCATGACTTTAAATTATATATATATATATATATATATACATATATATATGTAATCTGTATGAAGAAGAGTCATTTGGAAGGAAATACGAATATATATTTATTTGTACATATATTAATTAAGTGAGACTTGATTAAATATATAATGAATATAGGATTCGGATTCTAATCTCCTAATTAGATTAGGTTTTGGAATCTACTCTATAGAAGGCTATATATATATGATATATCAGCTATTCTCTGTGACATATAAAGAGATATAGAATTTTTCTCTTAAAAACCAACGTTTTGACATAGCCGCTCATAAGAGAGGTTAAGAGAGATAAAAGAGATACAGATTATTTACAGCTAGTACTGTTATCCTCTTTGCTCGAATCGTAAGACGGTTTGCGGGTGTTCGTGTGGATACCGTAGAGACGCTGTCCAGTTGGGTTGCGTTAAAGATTTGGAGACGATCAACACCTTCACCAAAGTTTCAGATTCGCACTTTTAATCGGTAAAATCTTGAACTATCTGTATTAAACTGTTTCGCATAGATCCTCGGGTTTGGGTTTCGTTTTGTTTTATTTTAAACCGTATTTTTCCGCTGCGTTTGCTGGTAAGAAACCCAACAATCTGATACACGGCAAGGCTGGGTTCCAAACTCAATTCAGATATTGACACACCACTAAATTGAAGTTGGATATCCTAAGATCACCTTTCAATCAGCCAAATTGAAATAGCAAAGGAAGAGTTGCATTTCAAAAAAAAAACAAATACTTTTAATTCGAAACCAACAGAAAAAGATGTGTTTGATATAAACTTGCTTGTCCCTTTTAATTCCATGCTTTTTCCTATTTATACAAGCCAAGTAGAATTGATTTTCTAATGAAATAACAGCAATTAACCAACTCCCATGAAGCCCAGCCACCACCCACGATTGTAGGGGAAATGGAGAGATTCTAGCTGACCAAGTCTGGTGCTTTAGAACTGACCAACTAAGACCTGAACTGCCTCCATTTCTTCAGCCATATTCTTGCCCATATGCGCCTGAACTGCCTCCATTTCTTCAGCCATGTTCTAGCCCATGTGCTCCATCAACTTCAACAGATTGTTGCTACCAACTAGGGAGTTAGCTGTCAACCCTATGACATAGCTATTACATGTTTTAAATGAAAAACAAACAACTATTTATCAGCTATAACAGCTGATTATTGCATGCACTAATAACATTAAAAACAAACTAATAACATTAAAACAAACTAAGCCATGCATAAGTAACGTTGCTGAAAATTCAACAATTTTGAACCAAATTCAGAAAAGGCTTGTTGGGCTGAACTTGGTTTCCATTGAGAACTTCATGAAGACGTGTTGCTACCAACTGGATGAGTTTAGGATCTTTAGTCAACATTGATGGTGAAACTGATTCGCCATCATTTGCTTGGGTGTCATAGGCTTTAGTACAATCTTTCGGCTCTCCTTGTGAAAAGCGTAGGTGTTATGCTTTCCATCATGTGTGACATGGCAATCAAACTGCCAAGGTCTTCCCAAGAGCATATGGCATGCGTCCATTTGTGGTACTACGTCAAACAATACATCATCTTTATATACGCTTCCGACAGAAAACGAAATTAAGACTTGCTTGTCGACATTCACCACATTATTCTGATTAATCCATTGAAGCTTGTATGGATTTGGGTGCTTCATTGTCTTGAGTTTCTCAACAACCTCACTTGACACCATGTTTGTGCTATTCCCTTCGTCAATAAGTAGCACACTTTCTTCATTACAGTGCACCTTGTTTGAAATAATGTCTCACGCTGATCAGTCTCGTCGGTTACTTGGGTGTTGAGTAGTCATCTTAATACCAACAACTCCCCATTATCACACTCTACTTCCTATTCCCCGCATTCATTATCATACTCGTCTTCAGTCTCAAAATCACTGACATAAGTATTCTCCATGGCAAACGCTTCTCTCACTTCTTGTATAGTGAAAGTCTTTTTGTTAGGACAATCTATGGAATAGTGGCCTAGCCCCTTACACTTGTAACAAGTGATGTTACTCAGGTCCTTCTTGGCCATAGTTTATGCAACCTTTTCTTTGCCCTTACTCTTGAGTTCACTCGATTCAGACTTCCTATCCTCTGATCTCCAAGAGTTTGTGTTTTTGATAGGTTTTGAGTAAGATCTGCTTGCGTTTGCTTTGCGTTGTCTCTCCACCTTCACAGCAAGCTTGACAACATCTTCGAAAAACACATACGGACTAATTTCAACCGTATCTGCTATTTCTCTACGCAATCCTCTCAGGAAACGAGCAATAGTTTGCTCCTCCGGCTCGACCAGTTCACATCGCAGTTTTAAGGATTCAAACTCCTTCAAGTAGTCTTCAACACACATGCCTCCTTGTCGAAGTGTTTGCAGATGCAAGTATAACTCCTGTTTGTAATAATCAGGAACGAACCTCTTCCTCATTAGGTTCTTCATCATGCGCCAACTAGTAATGAGTTCGTCGCCATCTCGTCTTCTTTGAGTCACTAGGTTGTCCCACCATAGGCTAGCATACTTTGAGAACTCCAAACCTGCCAGTTTACACTTTCTTTCTTCTGTGTGGTTTTGGAATTCAAAGATCTTTTCAACCTTTTGAACCCATTCCAAGAACTCTTTAGGGTCACTGCTTCCAGTGAAAGAAGGAACTTTTAGTTTTATATTTGAATGTTCTTCACGAACATTAGGTGGATCATTATGAACATTATTTTCCTGCTCTTGTTCTGGACCTTCAATTTCTCGTGCATGACCGTCATTATGCCCTAATAATTTGGCCATCATCTCTTCCAATCGATCCAATTGTGTAGTCATTATCGCATTTTGATTTTGCAAACGTTGGATCTTTGCATCTTGTAAAGTTGCTCCACGAGGTAAACCCGTTTCTCTAATATTATCGTGCCCACTTGAATCAGACATGTTTAATTTGACTAAATAATCAAACAGATTTCCAATAGAATTTCTTCATTGCAGTCCGAACACAACACTACAGAATATACTCTACGTAAGAAACTAGAAAAACAAGAATGAATCACACGTTCTTGATTTCTCAATCCTAACGCCAAATAGCTCTGATACCAATATGATGTAGGGTGTTTAAGCCTACAGCCTCAGATAAACTAAATCAACTTGTTGATGTACACACATGAAGTCAATTTAGGGTTCTTGAATGAATCACACGCTCAAGACTATTCAAATCACAAACATGGTCATGTTTATATCACACAAACAATAAGAAATTATAGAATACTTCTGAATTTATTAATCAAAAACTGGATCCTTTTTAACGTACAACATAAGCAGCTATTTATAAGTTATGATTACAACCCTAGTCCTAATTGGAAAGAATAATACATTGGAAAGAAATCTAATCCAATAAGGAAAAATAACAAACCTATTAAAACTAGGAAACAAAGTTCAAAACAAATATGGAAATAAACACAATACATGAGAAATAATAACTGAAACTGTCAGTGGATAATTAAGTTATCAGAGACTAATTATCCCCTGACGATCAAATTGTACTATCGGAGACTAACTATCCCCTGACAAACAAATTATACTGTCGGAGACTAGATATCCCCTGACGGGTAAAGTTAGCTGTCGGAGACTAACATCCCCTGGCAGTCGTAATCTCTGATGTTGTAATGTATTCCCTGATGCCCGTAGTCTCCGAGGTTATAAAGTATCCCCTGATACTTTCTCGGCCAAATCTCAGCTAAGCTTCAGACATGTTTGGCTCTAGTTTTGAAAGCAAAGTAATAAAAGAATTATAAGCACCTTATAAAGGATCAAATCACAGATTTGGCCAAGTCCAGGTTTCCTTTCCTTCTCCATAATTCTTCAAACATAATCCCAACGTCCGAAACTCTTCAAATGTCAAACTTGCTGCAATTGACAAGTTTGCTTTAAACTTCTTAGACCTGGATCTAGTAATTGGACCCTTAAGTCTGAGTTCACCGTCGCCATCTGTTTCCTTCTTGTTCATGCCCACAGCACCCATGTTCACCAATAAAGTAACGTCGGAATAATTAGTGCTGCCCAGCTAGTGTCCCGCACAAGCATTAACTGAAAATAAATCCAGAGATGGTAAATCTAGTTTCGCAAGATTTACTCTTTGATCTGAAATTGCATCTGGACGTTCCAACGGGTCATCCTCCTCTTCTTCAGAGACAATTGTCCTCAATTGAGCCTCATCGTCATCATGCATGTAAGGAGCTGAATCTCCGATGTTGAACGTTGCGCTTACCCCGAAGTTTCTCGGCAAGTCTAGCTTGAAAGCATTATCATTGATCTTTTCAACAATTTTGAACGGACCCTCTGACCGAGGTATAAGCTTATTCTTGAGTATATTGGGGAATCGTTCCTTTCTTAAGTGAAGCCAAACGAGATCACCGACCTTGAATGTGTACTGTTTGTGATGCTTATTGGCAAGAGTCTTATACCGTTCATTCACCTTCTCGATCCTGGCCCGTACTTGAGCATGCAACTTTATCATAGCTTGTGCTTTGGACTTAACATCCTCATGAACATATTCACTCCTAGGTAAAGGAATTAAGTCCACAGGTAATTTGGGATTTTGTCTGTACAAAACTTCAAACGGAGAGTGCTTCGTAGTACATGCAGGAGATCGGTTGTATGCAAATTTGGCATGTGACAGTTTGACATCCCAGTCTTTGATTGTCTTACTCACCAAGCCACGCAATAAAACTCCCACCATCCGATTGGTTACTTCTGTTTGTCCGTCTGTTTGTGGATGGTGTGAAGTACTGAAACATAATTTCATACCCAGCAACATCCACAAGGTTTTACAAAAATAGCTCATGAATTTCGTATCCCAATCACTGACAATCATTTTTGGAACACCATGTAGTCGAACCACCTCCTTAAAATATAGATCAGCTACACGCAATGCATCATCAGTTTTATGGCAAGCAATGAAATGTGCCATCTTTGAAAACCTATCCACTACAACCATGATTGAATCATTACCCCGTTGAGTGCGAGGCAAACCAACTATGAAATCCATAGATACATCCTCCCATGGGTATTCCGGCACAGGCAAAGGCGCATACAATCCTTGATGGAAAGTACTCTTTGCTTTTTGGCATTGATGTAGGGTGTTTAAGCCTACAACCTCGGATAGACTAAATCAATTTGTTGATGTACGCACAAGAAGTAGATTTAGGGTTCTTGAATGAATCACACGTTCAAGGCTATTCGAATCACACGAGTAGGGTTTTGTTTATATCTCACAAACAAGAAGGAATTGCAGAATAACTCTGAATTTTATTAATCAATCAACTATCCTTATTATACAACATGAGTAGCTATTTATAAGCTATTAAGATCCCTATTCCTAATTGGAAAGAATATTACATTGGAAAGAAATCTAATCCAATACGGAAAGAAAGCAAACCTACCAAGCTAAGAAACATATACAAAACAAATACAAAAATAAATAAAATACAAGAAAATTAATAACCCAAACTATCAGTGGATAATTAAGTTGTCGGAGACTAATTATCCTCTGACGAGCAAATTTGGCTATCGGAGACTAATTAGTCTCTGACGACGTAAACTTGAACTGTCGGGGACTAAGTAGTCTCTGATGACTTAAACTGTCGGAGACTAAGTAGTCTCTGATGACTTAAACTAGTCTCTGATGTGATGTCATCCATAGTCTCCGATGTAGAAATTAGTCTCTGATGTATGCTATTTCCAAATAATATCTCGACCAAGTCTCGACTAAGCTTCAAATGCATCAGATTCTTGTTTTGAAAGCAAAGTAAGGACAAAATTACAAGTACCTTTCAACGGATCATACTGTATATATTAAGCCAAGTCCAAGTTTCTATCCCTTCTCCATAATTCTCCAAACATAAACCCAAGGCTTTACATTCTTCAAGTGACAAACCCGCTGCCTTTGACAAACTAATGTCACACTTCTTAGCTTTAGATCGGGTAATTGGACCTCCAAGCCTTAACTCACCATCATCATGTGACCCATTATTGTTCATGCCCACATCAGGCATGTAGCACACCGAGCAATCACTCCAGTCACATCTCCTTGCATCTTCGGCCAAAAGAAATGTTCTTGCAATATTGCTAACATTTTGGTAATGCCAAAGTGTCCAGCAAATCCTCCTCCATGAGCTTCTCGTACCAACAGCTCACGTATTGAGCAAGATGGAATACATAAACAGTTTCCTTTGAATAAAAACCCATCTTGTAACACGTAATTACCCATGGAACCTCGTACACATCCCTCGATAATTGGTTGAAAATTGATGTCCTGCTTATAATATTCCTTAATCAATTCAAACCCAAGCAATCTAGAATTCAGAACACCAAGTAATGTGTACCATCTTGACAATGCATCCACTACAATATTGTCTTTTCCCTTTTTGTGTTTAGAAGAAAAATTGAAGGATTGCAAAAACTCTACCCACTTGGCATGATGAGGGTTAAGTTTTTGTTGGCCATGGATATACTTTAACGCTTCATGATCTGAGTGCAACACGAAATGGTTAGGACGCAAGTAGTGACTCTAGTGATCTAATGCCCTCACTATGGCATAAAATTCTTTATCATAAGTAGAATAGTTAAGCTTTGCTCCATTTAATTTTTCACTGAAGTAAGCTATCGGTCGCTTATTTTGCACAAGAACAATACCTATATCAACCCCACTAGCATCACATTCAAACTCAAAAGGACTTGAGAAATCTGGAAGGGCTAGGACAGGGGTGTCACACAACAATCTCTTCACCTCTTCAAAAGATTGTTGCGCAGCTGTAGTCCACTCAAACTTCCCCTTCTTGATGCATTCAGTTATAGGGGCCACAACACTGCTAAAGTTTATGACGAATCTTCTACAAAACGACGCAAGACCGTGGAAAGATCTCACTTCCGTCACCGTGGTAGGAACTGGCCAGGATTTGATAGCCTCTACCTTCGAGGAATCCATTGATATGCCCTCCCCTGACACTATGTATCCCAGAAAAGTTACACTAGGTACAAGGAAGTAACATTTTTCCAACTTCGCGTACAACTTTTGTTTCCTCAATACCTCAAAAACTGATCTTAAATGTTTAAGATGATCTTCCACACTTTTGCTGTAGACAAGTATATCATCTAAGTAAACCACGACAAATTTACCCAGGAAAGGTTTCAGTACCTCGTTCATAAGCCTTATGAAAGTGCTAGGCGCATTACTAAGACCAAACGGCATGACCAGCCATTCATACAAACCCACTTTTGTCTTGAACGCTGTCTTCCATTCATCACCTTTACTCATTCTGATTTGATGATAGCCACTTTGTACATCAATCTTGGAAAATATCACTGAACCATGCAGTTCATCCAGCAAGTCATCCAATCTTAGAATTGGAAATCTGTACTTGATAGTAATGTTGTTCACTGCCCTACTATCAATGCACATTCTCCATGTTCCATCCTTCTTTGGTACCACCAAAGTTGGAACAGCACAAGGGCTCATACTTTCTCTTATGTAACCCCTTTCCATCAACTCCTCAATTTGTCTCTGTATTTCTTTAGTTTCTTAAGGATTACATCTATAAGCAACTTTGTTTGGCAATGGGGCTCCAGGAATTAAATCGATCTAGTGTTCAATTCCTCTGATTGGTGGTAAACCTGGTAGGAGATCCTCAGGAAAAACATCCTTGAATTCATCAAGTACTCCTCGCACTACTCCTGGTGATTTTTCCTGTGGTTGTTCCAAATGGAAACCCATAGCTATCAACAATAAACCTTGACCTTCCTATTCTAGGTCTTGCTGGAATTGCTTTCCTGACACCATCAGGTTCTCCTTCCGGGTGCTGAGTGAAGACAACGGTTTTAAGGCTGTCCTCTTATTTCCTATCTTGGCACTATAGACGTTTGTCCTGCCATCAAACTTGACAAATCTATCGTATTGCCATGGCCTTCCCAACAAGATGTGACACGCGTCCATTGCACACACATCGCATAACACTTGATCTTTGAACTTTCCAATTTCGAATGAGATCAGTGCTTGCTTGATTACTTTGACTTCCCCTCCATCACTTAGCCAATGCAACTTGTATGGCTTAGGATGAGCTATTGTAGGCCAACTAAGTTTGTTAATTAACGTGTTGGACATTAGTGCAGCTTCCCGTGTCAATGATTAAGTCACACAGTTTGTTCTTCACCAGAACTCTTGTTATAAAGATTTTGTTCCTTTGGTCAGCTTCTAAAGGAACTGGCTTTGCCTGTAATAGTCTCCTCACAATTAACTGCGAGCCGTGAATCTCAGGCTCCTCCTCCGAATCAGCTTCGAAGTCTTCTTCGGTTCCTCTACAATCAGCCTGGTCCTCTTCTTCAAGTGTTTCTGATCCGTTGGAGTCATTGGATGCCAAACAAACAAATGCAGTTTCAAACGAAAGAATAAATCTTGCTTGGAAGGAATTATCCTTAGATTTATTTTCTATTGATGCATTTGCGGGATGTTGGTTAGGAAGTACTTGTCAACCTGTTGTTACTTTACTTGTTAATATTGGGTTAAGCAACTTCAGGACATAACTGAGAGTTAGTCATCAGAGACTGTCGTTAGGGAATGCTTCTGACGTCAGGGGATGTTTAGGCATCAGGGACTAAGGATGATGTCATCAGCGGATCTTTTATTGCATCAAAGACTACGGCTGACGTCATCATCAGCAGATAAGTTGTACATTCGAGACTAGTCTAAGTCGTCAGAGACTAATTTGATCTGTCAGGGGATAATTAGTCCCCGACAGACTATTTCATCTGTCAGGGAATGATTTAGTCTCCGATAGTGTATTTGATCCATCAAGGGATAATTAGTCTCCGACACTCAATTATCCACTGACAGGTACAGTTATTTTATTTCACATTCTATAATTTTCCGTGTTTGTTTAGGTAATTATTTCCTAATTGGACTAGGTTGGTTATTTTCCTTATTAGATTAGATTTCTTTCCTTTGTATTATCTTTTCCAATTAGGATGAGGTTTTTATTCAGCTTATAAATAGCTGTTCATAATGTATGAAGAATTCAGATTGTGATTAATAAAAATTGTGTGAGTTTTTTCTTACATTTATCCTGAAAGATGGTGGTTAATTCCTTTAGACTTTCACAACCTGATTTGTTTTAGCTTGTGGGTGATTAAATTCTTTAAGCAACTAAAACAGATTGATCCTTTAGTGTTGATTTCTTGGTGTTTAATTTCTTTACGGAGTCATCCTAAAGTTATTTTCCGCAACCTGTGTTTGATCCTACCAGATCAAATACATCAATTTACCTCTCCTTCAAGGCATAGGATGCCTCGATTTCCTCGACATCACAAAGGGTCATGAACCGGTTACTTGGACAATCTCGTTGCATCAGTTTCCCTCTCCTTTACACTTGAAGCAGATTTGTCTATCTTGTATCGCCAATGGTGTAGATGCCTTACCCTTGTCTTTATTGAACTTGTCAAAGGTAGGAGTGAATTTCGGCGTAGATGGTGACTCGTTCCTCCTTTCGCTTTTGCCTCTTTCCACCGTTTTGTTTACTGGCCGTATATAATTATTGACCTTAGCCTTAACATGTTTCTCAGCTCTCATGGCCACTTTAAATACTTCTTCAAAGGACCAGTAGGGTTGTAACTCCACCCACTCAGCCATATTATTGTTCAGTCCTGTTAAGAATCGAGCAATCTTGTGTTCTGCCCTTTCTTCAAGATCACATAACATGGTGAGTTTCTCAAACTCCACTGTGTAGTCTTCCACTGACAGTGTCCCTTGTTTGAAACCTTGTAATTTTAAGAATACATTGTTAGAGATAAATGATGATGATGATTATGTAATAAATTGTGCAACTGTAAATACTTGAGGTATTTTATAAACCTTAAGATCAGCACAAGTTTTGCACCCACTGATGATACACTTATTCATCAGTGGATGGTTAATAACTTCACAAGGCAAGTCAGAAAATAGAAACATTCAAACAACTTGACAAAGTGAAGAAGAATGTCTGATGCTACTTGTAAACAGTCAAAGTATTCCGCACATCAGAAATTCTAATCAAAGTTACGTTGATTAAGTTCCATGATGGGGAACCCATCAGGGGAACCCATCAGGGGGAACTCATCAGGGTATGACGAAGGCAGACCAACCCATCAGGGAAACACTTCAGGACATGTCATTGTCAGGCATACCAATCAGGGTAACCCGTCAGGGGAAATGACCAACATGACATCAGTGGAAGCCATCAGTGTATGTCGTCAGTCATAACCATCAGGATCAAGAAGCACTGAGTAAAACTCAAGTGAAGGTTGAAGCCCTAATCCAGTCAATAAGCATCAGGGGATCCAGAAGCACTGATCAAAGTCCGTCAGGGCAGGCGGTCAGTGGATCGTTGTGACAGCATGCACCCGTCATCAGTTCTTACACGGAAATCAACGTAATGTGTTACAGAAGCAAGAAATATCAACTAGAAAGATATTTCTTGAAGTTTGTTTATGATCTAATGAGAACTCTCACGCATTAAATGCACACAGATCAGGGGAAAAAAAGTAGCAACAAAGCATGAAACAGTCTGACACATAAAGTTTCGATGTGACATACTTGCGGCTAAGTTGAGAAGAGCAGTACGTCTCAAGCACATGATTTCATCCCACTGATTTATCATATAAGCAACAAAGCTCTCATTACAAAAATACAGTGATTAAATCTATCCAACAGATCAAATAAACGCTGAAGCACACAAACACTAGAGAGAAGCTTTGTAATAGATCTTGAGAGAGATATTTCAAAGAAAGTTAGAAGCTAGTGAGTGTGAGAAGCTGTGAACCTTATTCAAAGAATTTGTAGCTGTAAATCACATTTGTGATTATACAGATTTCCAGAAAAACCCCAAGTTTTAATATAACTATTTTAACTTGAATCTGTGTGTTCATTTCTTATAGTTTTTCTGTTTGTTACAACTGTTTTCCAGTAAACACTTCTAAGTTTAAAAGAGCGAAAAGTTTCAGGTGTTTGTATTCATCCCCCCCCCCCCTTCTACAAACACTTGTGCTTATTTTGCACTAACAATTGGTATCAGAGCCTCTTAGCAGATTTCACTTGCTAAACACGATCATTATCTATGGCCAATAAAGCTTGAAACAGTAAAGTCCCCTTGTTGGAAAGGGGCAAATACTTCTTCTGGAGACAAAGAATGATAGTTCATCTTAGAGCTATTGATGATGAATACTTGTAGATTCTAGAAGAAGGACCTCACGTTCCCAAGAAGCTCATTCCTATAGAAGTCGTTAATGGAGTCAGTATTCTTGAAAAGCTTGTCCCAAACACAACTGATTAAATGATGATAGAGGAAAGAGAAAAGGTGAAAAAGGATTTTAAAGTTACTGGGAACCTGTATAATGGTTTAGACGATGATATGCTGAATAGTATCATGAATCTTACCACGTCTAAATCTATATGGGATACCATACAAATCCTTTGTGATGGTACTGAGGAAGTGAGGGAAAATAAATTGCAGCTGTTGACACAACAGTATGAGTGGTTCACAATGAAAAATGGTGAAACACTTACTGAAATGTTTGACAGATTCAACAGGTTGGTAAATGACCTGAGATTATATGGGAAGGCATATGCTAACAAGGATGTGAACAGAAAGTTCATGAGAGCCCTTCCCATATCATGGGATCCTAAGACAACAGCCATCAGGGAATCCAAGGACATGAATCTTCTAGACTTGGATCGGCTTTATGGCACCCTAAAGACATATGAACTTGAGGTTCAACAAAGATCTGAAATGTCAGGGGATGCTAAAAAGCTTAAATCTGTAGCCCTGATGGCTGCCACGAAGGACAAACAAGAAGCAAGGCCAAGTGTCTTGATGAAGCAGCAACTAGAAGATGCTGACATAGAAGGGGACAAAGAAGCTGACTTCAAGGAGGAAGAATATACTCCGGAAGAGTTAGAGGAGCTGGATGAAACCATGGCCTTTCTTGCAAAAAGGTTTTCCAAGCTGAAATTCCAAAAGCCTTCAGGATCTAAAAGATTTTCAGCAAGGAAACCCAGTAGCACTAAAAACTTTATTGACAAATCAAGAATAAAGTGCTACAAATGTAATGAGATGGTTCACTTTGCAAATGAGTGCCGCAAGACCACAAAAGATGGTGAATCCAGAGACAAAGAAGCTGTTGTGGATTACAAGAAGAAATACTTTGACCTTCTTAATGCAAACAAGAAGGGAAAAGCATATATAGCAGAGGGAAAGGACTGGGCTGACTCTGATGAGGAAGAAAATGAAGAGTATGTCAACCTAGCCCTGATGGCCTCATCCACTGACAGTAGCAGCTCAGAGGTAAGCCTCAAAATTTCCTCTAACTTGTCTAAAACTGATTGTGTGAAAACTGTTAAGGAAATGGCTTGTGAGATAAAGGATCTCTATGACACCCTGAGGAGTGCTGTAGCTGAAACTGAGAGAGTGCAGAAAATTAATGAACAGTTATCTGCTAGGAACACTCTTTTAGAATCAGAAAACTCTAGACTTGAGAGTCTTGAAAAAGAACTCTCAAGGACTAAAAATCTTCTCGACTGTGCTATCAAAAGAGAGGAATGGACCTCAAATCTTCTTAGTCAAGAAAGAGAAGTCATTAAGAGATGGAATGAGTCAAACAGGAAACTGGAGGATCGTTTGAAAAGTCAGAAATCTGATCCAAAATCTGGTTTGAGCTATGAAGAGACTCAAGGGCAGCAACCTCCCATTGAGGTTGAGATGGAAGCTAGCTTTGGAAAAAGGTCATCTCAAACTATCAAGTTTGTTAAGGCAGCAACAAAGTTAGAATCTGGGAATGTCTTGTTGGGTTTCGTAGAATAAAATGCAGCGAAAAAAAAATGATTTAAAATAAAACAAAACGAAACCCAAACCCGAGGATCTATGTGAAACAATTTAATACAGATAGTTTAAGATTTTACCGATTAATAGTGCGAATCTGAAGCTTTGGTGAAGGTGTTGATCGTCTCCAAATCTTTAACGCAATCCAACAGAACTACGTCTCTACTGTATCCACACGAACACCCACGAACCGTCTCACGATTCGAACGAGAAGAGTTATAGTACTAGCTGTACGATCTGTATCTCTGAACTCTAGTTTCTCTCTTATGAGCAACTAGGGTTCTTAGAATACGTGAAAACGTTGGTTTTGAGAGAATAGCTGATATATCATATATATAGCCTTTCATAGAGTAATTCCAAAACCTAATCTAATTAGGAGACTTAAAATCCGAATTTTATATTTATTAGATATATATATTTAATCAAGTCTCACTTAATTAATATATATATGCACAAATAAATATATATTCGTATTCCTTCCAAAGGACTCTATTTCATACAGATTACATATATTAATATATATATATATATATGTATATAATTTAAAGCCATGATTTAATTAAATCAATCTTATTGATATATTAAAATCATTGACATTTAAATTATATCTCCTTGACGAATGTTCTTTGTGTGTGACCCTGTAGGTTATTATTACGTTAGCAATAATTTTAAATCATATTATAAAATTATAAACAGTGAGCGGCAT
>CM025788.1:18651502-18668419 GCA_014636745.2 Centella asiatica
TTACATACTTATATGATCTCATATTCAAGTCACATACTTGAATCCATATAATTAGTATCATTCTTCTAAGGACATTTATTATGTTAACATTTATATAACGCAGTCAATAAAACATAATAAAAGAAATTATCATCTAACCAAAAACATATCATAAATATAGTGTCACAATCATTACATAATTGGCAACTAGGGCATACACTCTAACATGTCTTCCCAGTGAGTGAAGCTTCCACTAGTGGTGGGAGAGGCAATATTCTTGCCAAAACACTCAACCTTCCAGTTATGAAAGAACTAGACTGTGCATCAGTGGATACACAGTCGTCAGGGGAAAAGAGTGCATCAGGCCGTTGTAGCCCGTCAAGGGAAAAAGGCCTGTCAGGGGAAAGCAGGAAGAATAGAAATGGTAAGCTAGGTGTTAATAAAACTAGCAATTATTCTTCTATTCATGAAGCCCCTAGAAAAGTGTGCTGGAATTGTGGTAACTGTTATCATTTATCTTTTCAATGCAAAGTAAAACCACAAATTTTGACTGGCACAATTTTGTATGCTGATGATTTACCAACTGTTAAAGCCTGCTCCTCCAAGAAAAAAGGCAAGATAACTGTTGAGAAATCAAAAGCATATATTGAAGCTCCTAAAAAGGAGAAAGTTTTAAATTTGCCAAAACCAAAAGTCATTGATAAAGAAAAGGCTGTATTACCTATTACTGTGACTAAACCTAGAGGACCCAAAACAAATTGGGTACCAAAAACTATTTAAATGTTTTCTTGTGTGCAGGGAAAGGTCAAAAGCAGTCAAATCTGGTTTCTAGATAGTGGCTGCTCAAGGCACATGACAGGAAACAAAGCCCTGCTCACAGAATTTCAAGAAAAGGCTGGTCCAGTAATTTCATTTGGTGATAACAACAAAGGACTAACTCTTGGTTATGGCAAAGCAGCAAGTGGGAATGTCTCATTTGAAAATGTAGCACTGGTTGATGGGCTTAAGCACAATTTGCTAAGCATAAGTCAACTAAGTGACAAAGGATTCATCACTTCCTTCAAAGGAGATCAGTGCCTAATCTCAAATGAAAGTGATGGGAAGCTGGTTTTGTCAAGGATAAGGAAAGGAGATCTCTATGTTGCTGATTTTAATTCAGTAAGTAGAGAATCATGTTTCTATAGCAAGACAACTCCTGATGAAAGCAGACTATGGCACAAGAAGCTCTCTCACCTGAACTTTAAGTCAATTAATGATCTAGTGAAGAGAGAGTTGGTAACTGGACTACCCCAAATGGAGTTTATCCAAGAAGGATTATGTTTAGCTTGTCAACAAGGGAAGCAAAGGAAATCATCCTTTGTCAGCAAGGAAGCCACCATGATCAAAGATCCAATTCAATTGTTACATATGGATCTCTTTGGCCCTGTCAACATTATGTCAGTGTCAAAGAAGAGATTTGCAATGGTCATTGTGGATGACTACACCAGATACACTTGGGTAAAGTTTCAGCATGCTAAATCAGAAGTATCTCAACAAATTATTGACCATATCAAGAAGGTGGAAATAGAATCAGGGTCAGTGGTTAGAATGTTGAGAACTGATAATGGAACTGAATTCAAGAATGCAGCTGTTGAAGGATTTTGTGTGGAGAAAGGCATAAATCATACATTTTCTGCTTTAAGGACTCCTCAACAGAATGGTGTAGTGGAAAGGAAAAATAGAACCCTGATAGAAGCTGCTACGTTAATGCTAGCAGATGTAAAGATTCCTACCTATTTTTGGGCTGAAGCAATTTCCACTGCTTGCTTTACTCAGAATAGATCACTAATCAACAAGGCTCACAACAAGACACCATATGAGCTAATGACAGGGAGAAAGCCAAGTATCAAGTTCCTCCATGTTTTTGAATGCAAATGTTTTGTTCTAAGGAATTTTGGTGAGAACTTAGGAAAATTTGATCCAAAAGCTGATGAAGCAATTTTCCTAGGTTATTCTCTGTCATCCAAGGCCTTCAGGGTTTACAACAAAAGACTTCAAGTGGTGATGGAGTCTATAAATGTAGCTTTTGATGATTAAGAAATTTCTGGGCTTGAAGACCCTAGTTTTCATGAAGAACTCAGGTTTGAAAATGAATATGATATTGATTATCAAGAGAATGAAGCCTATGAGTGCAGACAAATGGAGAATTTATTCATTCCTTATGTCAATCCAAACAATGTAGAACCCCTCTCAGCAGATAGAGTTAATTTCCTAGACAACAGATCAGGGGATACTTCATCAGGGGATCATTCATCAGGACATGCACCATCAGGGGATAACTTGAACAATGAATTTTCCACTAATTCAAGGAGAGAGTTTTCAGAAGTTGGTAGCACAGGCTTAGGGGGAGGAGATGATAGTCAAGCAAGCTCATCAAGACACATCTCCAATCCCAAATGGGCCAGAAGTCACACAACAGATCTGATTATTGGTGACCCAAGCAAAAGAGTGCAGACCAGGAAAGCAACATCTAATGAATACATTGTTAGAGATAAATGATGATGATGATTATGTAATAAATTGTGCAACTGTAAATACTTGAGGTATTTTATAAACCTTAAGATCAACACAAGTTTTGCACCCACTGATGATACACTTATTCATCAGTGGATGGTTAATAACTTCACAAGGCAAGTCAGAAAACAGAAACATTCAAAGGACTTGACAAAGTGAAGAACAATGTCTGATGCTACTTGTAAATAGTCAAAGTATTCCACACATCAGAAATTCTAATCAAAGCTACGTTGATTAAGTTCCATCAGGGGGAACTCATCAGGGTATGACGAAGGCAGACCAACCCGTCAGGGAAACACTTCAGGACATGTCATTGTCAGGCATACCAATCAGGGTAACCCGTCAGGGAAAATGACCAACATGACATCAGTGAAAGCCATCAGTGTATGCCGTCAGTCATAACCATCAGGATCAAGAAGCACTGAGTAAAACTCAAGTGAAGGTTGAAGCTCTGATCCAGTCAATAAGCATCAGGGGATCCAGAAGCACTGATCAAAGTCCGTCAGGGCAGGCAATCAGTGGATCGTTGTGACAGCATGCACCCGTCATCAGTTCTTACACGGAAATCAACGTAACGTGTTACAGAAGCAAGAAATATCAACTAGAGAGATATTTCTTGAAGTTTGTTTATGATCCAATGAGAATTCTCACGCATTAAATGCACACAGATCAGGGGAAGAAAAGTAGCAACAAAGCATGCAGCAGTCTGACACATAAAGTTTCGATGTGACATACTTGCGGCTAAGTTGAGAAGAGCAACACGTCTCAAGCACGTGATTTCATCCCACTGATTTATCATATAAGCAACAGAGCTCTCATTACAAAAATACAGTGATTGAATCTATCCAGTAGATCAATCAAACGCTAAAGCATACAAACACTAGAGAGAAGCTTTGTAATAGATCTTGAGAGAGATATTTCAAAGAAAGTTAGAAGCTAGTGAGTGTGAGAAGCTGTGAACCTTATTTACAGAATTTGTAGCTGTAAATCACATTTGTGATTATACAGATTTCCAGAAAAACCCCAAGTTTTAATATAACTATTTTAACTTGAATCTGTGTGTTCATTTCTTATAGTTTTTCTGTTTGTTACAACTGTTTTCCAGTAAGCACTGCTAAGTTTAAAAGAGCGAAAAGTTTCAGGTGTTTGTATTCATCCTCCCCTTCTACAAACACTTGTGCTTATTTTGCACTAACATACATCTTGTACATAGTCTGTGGGTAGGAAACGTTTCTTCATTCTGCTCTTCAAGGCTTCCCAAGACCTAATTTGTGTCTTGCCTTCTCTTCTTCTCTTGTTCCTCAAGTTTTCGTACCCCAGATTAGCGTAACCTGTGAATTTTAGTACTACCACCTTGAATCATTTGCCGCCATCATAGTCTTTATATTGAAAGACTCTCTCAATTCTTTGTAACCACTCCAAGAAATTTTTAGGTTTTATGCTGCCATCGAAGTCTAGGATATCTAACCACAGACCCTTGTCATCGTCAGCATTGTCTCTCTGCCTCCTAGGTACTGGTCTGGCCGCTTCTTCTCCTTTTGAATCTGAAATGCGAGCAAATCTTGTACTTCGGTTTGGACTTGTGGAAGGGTTTCTTCGATCTAGTCGTACGAGGATCTCATTCATTCTTTCAGTCAAATCATTGATTTGTCTGTCACGTCGTAAGTTCTGGGCTTGCTCCATGGTAAGTCCCCGTGGAATTTGTTCTTCTTCTCCAGCCATTGATGTTGTAGGTTGTAGAATAAGTCAAGAATAATCCGTTCGCCAAAGCTCTGATACCAAGATGATGTATTTGATCTAGTAGGATCAAACACAGGTTGCGAAAAATAACTTTAGGAGGATTTCGTAAAAAAATTAATCACCAAAAATCAACACTAAAGGATCAATTGTTTTAGTTTTCTTAAAGAAATTAATCACCCGCAAACTAAGACAAATCAGTTGTGAAAGTATAAAGGAATTAACCACCAACTTTTAGGATAATCGTAAGTAAAAACTCACACAATGTTATTAATCAAAATATGTCCTTCAACTTACACTATGAACAACTATTTATAAGCTACATAAAAGTCCTAATCCTAATTGGAAAGAAGAATTTGCAATGGAAAGAATTCCATTATGGAAAGATATCTAATCTAACAAGAAAAAAATAAACATTCTAATTGAAACTGTAAACAATTTCCAAAACAAACACGGAAAATAATAAAATATGAAAAATAACAAATTTGTACCCGTCAGTGGATAATTGCCTGTCGGAGACTAAATATCCCCTGATGGGTTAAAATAAACTGTCGGGGACTAAGTAGTCTCTGATGAGTTAAATTATTCCCTGATACTCTACTTCCCCACAGATGACGTTAACCGTAGTCTCTGATGCTTTTAATCTATCTGCTGATGACGTCAACAACCCCTGACACCAGCCCGAAGTATCCCCTGAAGCCAGTCTTCGACCCTCTCTGCGACTAAGCCCTGACATGGCTTAATCCCATGTTCACCAATAAAGTAACGTCAGAATAATCAATGCTGCCCAGCCAGTGTCCCGCATAGGCATTAACTGAAAATAAATCTAGAGATGGTAAATCTAGTTTTGCAAGATTTACTCTTTGATTTGAAATTGCATCCGATCGTTCCAATGGGTCAAATAAGCCACTAGTCTGCCCTCTTGCATTAAGACAGCCCCTATGCTGACGCCACTCGCATCGCAGTCCACCTCAAAGGTGCTAATGAAGTTTGGCAATGCTAACACAGGTGTTTCACACAGCTTCTGCTTCCACAAATCAAAACTTTCCTGGGCAGCTTTTGTCCACCTGAACTCACTCCCTTTCTTTAGACACTCAAGCATAAGTGATACAATCGTGCTAAAGTTCTTCACAAATCTTCGATAGAATGAAGCCAAACCATGAAAACTCCTTATATCACCTACTGATTTTGGTTCAGGCCATTCTTGTATTGCTATTACCATATCTTTTTCCACCTCTATTCCGTTCTTAGACATGACGTATCCTAGGAATATCAATTTGTCTTGAGCAAATACATTTTTCTTCATATTAGCATATAACTGATTTTCACTTAGGACAACAAACACCTCACGTAGATGTAACAAGTGATCATCCATATTGCTGCTATAAACTAGGATGTCATCAAAATATACCACCACAAACTTACTAATGAACCTGCGTAGAACATCGTTCATGAGCCTCATAAAAGTACTTGGTGCATTTGACAACCCGAAAGGCATGACCATCCATTCATACAACCCGTGCTTGATCCTGAATGCAGTTTTCCATTCATCCCCTTCTTGCATTCGAATATGATGGTAGCCGCTCTTCAAATCAACTTTCAAGAACACTACAGCACCATGTAGTTCATCAAGCATGTCGTCGAGTCTAGGAATTGGGTAACGATATTTAACCGTTATCTTGTTGATTGCGCGACTGTCCACACACATCCTCATGGATCCGTCCTTCTTTGGTACTAGCAAAGCTATAACTGACCACAGACTCATGGATTCGCGAACATATCCTCTCTCAATCAACTCATCAACTTGCCTCTTCAATTCTTTCGCCTCCTCTAGGTTACATCTATAGGTTGCTCTATTTGGTAACGATGCTCCCGGTATCAAGTCAATCTGATGCTCAATGCCTCGGATTGGTGGTAATCCTTTAGGCAATTCTTTGGGAAATAATTCTTTAAACTCGTCGAGTAAGCTCTGAAGCCGTGAAATAATTCATCGGGAAATAATTCATGTCTACTTGCTAATAAGGACTCCCTTGATTCCTTTACTTTTGATGCATTGTTCCCTTTGGCTCTTGTTTTCTGATCATCCAAAATTTGCTTTGGTGTCATTAGCTTTAACACAATCTTTCGGCCCTCCTTGTGAAAAGCATAGGTGTTATGCTTTTCGTCATGTATGACATGGCGATCAAACTTCCAAGGTCTTCCCGAGAGCATATGGCACGCGTCCATCTGTGGTACTACGTAAAACAATACCTCATCTTTATATACGCTTCCGACAGAAAACAAAATTAAGACTTGCTTGTCGACATTCACCACATTATCTTGATTAATCCATTGAAGCTTGTATGGATTTGGGTACTTCATTGTCTTGAGTTGCAGTTTTTCAACAACCTCAATTGACACCACGTTTGTGCTGCTCCCTCCGTCGATGAGTAAGTTGCATACCTTCTTCATCATAGTGCACCTTGTTTGGAATATTGTTTCACATTGATTAGCCTCGTCGACTACTTGGGTATTAAGTAGATGCCTCAACTCCAGTAACTCACCATTATCATACTCTTTTTCCTATTCAGAGTCACTAACGTAAGCATTCTCCATGGCAAATGCCTCCCTCACTTCTTGTATAGTGAAAGTTTTTTTGTTAGGACAATCCATGGCGTAATGGACTAGCCCCTTACACTTGTAACAAGTAATGTTACTTAGGTCTTTTTTCAGTTTATCCTTCTTGCCCATACTATCCGCCATTTTCTCTTTGCCCTTACTCTTGGAACCACTTGAGTCAGTCTTCTTGTCCTCCGATCTCCAAGAACTAGTGTTGGTACTAGGCTTTGAGTACGTTCTGTTTGTGTTTGCTTTGCATTGTCTCTCCACTTTCACAGCAAGCTTTACAACATCTTTGAAAAACACATACGGACTTAGTTCAACTGTGTCTGCTATCTCTCATCGCAATCCTCTTAAGAAATTTCAAGGATTCAAACTCCTTCACGTAATCTTCAACACTCATCCCTCCTTGTCTAAGTGTTTGTAGATGCAAATATAGCTCCCACTTGTAATAATCAGGAACAAACCTTTTCCTCATTATGTTCTTCATTACGCGCCAGCTAACAATGGGTTCTTCTCCTTCTCGCCTTCTTTGTGCAACGAGGTTGTCCTACCAAAGACTAGCATATTTTGAGAACTCCAAAGCCGCCAATTTACACTTTTTTTCTTCTGTGTGATTTTTGAATTTGAAAGATTTTTTCCACCTTTTGAACCCACTCCAGGAATTCTTCCGGATCACTGCTCCCAGTGAAGGAAGGAACTTTCAGCTTTATGTTTGAGTGCTCTTCACGAACATGATGTTGATCGTTACGAGCATCAATTTCCTGCTCTTGTTCTGATCCGTTGGAGTCATTGGGTGCCAAACAAACGGATGCAGACGGTAGAATAAATCTTCTTGCTTGGAAGGAAATATCCTTAGATTTATTCTCTATTAATGCATTTGCGGGATGTTGGTTAGGAAGTACTTGTGAACCTATTGTTACTTTGCTTGTAAATAATGAGTTAAGTAATTTCAGGCCTTAGTCGAGGATGGGACGAATACTGGCGTCAGGGGTTGCCGAGGACTGGCGTCAGGGGATGCTCCTAGGCGCGTCAGGGAATAAATGGTCGTCAGGGACTATGCGCGTCAGGGAATAAAATGTACTGTCGAAGACTAAGCTTCGTCAGGGCATGAATTGCACTGTCGGAGACTAAGCTTGTCAGGGAATAAATTGTACTGTCGGAGACTAAGTACAAATTAAGCCTGTCAGAAACTAGTTCCAGTTAATCCATCAGGGACTATTTTCTCGATTGTAGTTTGTTTAATTATTTTTATTAGTTTTATAATTGTAATAGGTTTGTTTTTTATTCTTTCCTATTGAATTAGATTTCTTACCAATGTAATGTTCTTTCCAATTAGGATTAGGTTTCTTGATTATTCAGCTTATAAATAGCTATTCATAATGTATGGAGAGGGGAAACTTTGATTAATAAAAATTGTGTGAGTTTTTACTTACGATTATCTTGAAAGTTGGTGGTTAATTCCTTTATACTTTCACAACTGATTTATTTTAGCTTGCGGGTGATTAAATTCTTTAAGCAACTAAATAGAATGATCCTTTAGTGTTGATTTCCCGGTGATTGATTTCTTTACGGAGTCTTCCTAAAGTTATTTTCCGCAACCTGTGTTTGATCCTACCAGATCAAATACATCATGTTCTGGACCATCAAATATGAAACAAATACAAAACAAATACAGAAATAAATAAAATACATGAAAGATAATAACCGAAATTGTTAGTGGATAATTAAGCTATCGGAGACTAATTATTCCCTAATGGCTATTTTGCCTATCGGAGACTAGCCATCCGCTGATAAGCAATTTACACTGTCAGAGACTAATATCCCCTGATGTCGTAGTCTCTGATGTTGATACATAACCCCTGATGCCCGTAATCTCCGATATAATAAATATCCCCTGATGTTTTCCTCGGCAAAGCTTTGACTAAGTCACAAACGTGCTTCTTGACGCCAAGTTTAAAAGCAAAGTAATAACAACATAATTACAAGCACCTTGTGAAAGATCATAACGCAGAGTTTGCCAAGTCCAAGTTTCAGTGCCATCTTCATAATGCTCCAAACATAACCCTAATATCCGAAACTCTTCGAGATTCAGACACGCTGCAGTTGAAAAACTTGCTTCAAACTTTCTAGACTTGGATCTAGTAATTGGACCCCTAAGCCTTAGCTCACTGTCGCCATCTGATTCCTTCTTGTTCCTGCCCACATCACGTTCGGGCCTTGTTGAAAGCTTAGGATGTTAGATTGTCAAAAACCAATTCTTAGTTGTTCACTAGTCATAAATTTCATTTATGACTAGTATTTATAGCTTCTCTTAAATTATGATAGTTGCTAATTTGAAAAAGAGCTATTGGAGGGTTGTAGTTTCTAGCTGTTGGAAAGTTGTACTTTTTAGAGCTGTTGGTGATTTGTCCTTGCTAGCCGTTATTTTGTCTTGTAGTGATCATCCACAAGGTTAACAGTTATCTAAAGCAACCGTCCAAAAATCACCTTTCTCTTTTGAAAAGTAAAAAGTTTTTAATAAGCCTTACCATAAGCCTTGCTTAAAGAGTGATATATTGCTTAAGGAATCCTTGCTTAAGGGATTCACTAGGTAACACACTCAACAAGGGAGTTAAGGTGAAACCTTGCTTAAACAAGTCCCTTGCTGAAATTCCTTAGACTTGCTGATCTTTGAGGTCTACTTAAGCAAGGTATTGATGTATGGCTCCTTGCTTGATAGAACCCCTGCTTACATGGTTCATCGACAGACCTACTCAACAAGCAATTGGTCTTGTTAAAAGTACTAAGCCATTTCTTGGGTCTGACACATCCTTGCTTCCTGATGAAGTCTTGCTGATCCGTTGGAGTCATTGGATGCCAAACAAGCTGATGCGGTTTCGGATGAAAGAATAAATCTTGCTTGGAAGGAAATATCCTTAGATTTATTTTCTGTTATACATTTGCAAGATGTTGGTTAGGAAGTGCTTATCAACCTGTTGTTATTTTACTTGTTAATGTTGAGTTAAGCAACTTCGGGACTTAGCCGAGAGTTAGGCATCGGAAACTAGCGTCAGGGGATGTTCAACGCATCAGGGACTAAAGATGATGTCAGCAGTGAATCTTTTTATTACATCAGAGACTACGACTGACATCATCATCAGGGGATGTATTGTGCATCGGAGACTAGTCTATTTATCAGAGACTAATTTAACCCGTTAGGGGATAATTAGTCTCCGATAGTTATTTCATCCGTCAGGGAATGATTTAGTCTCCGATAGTGTATTTGGTCCGTCAGGGGATAATTAGTCTCCGACAGGTAATTATCCATTGACGGGTACAGTTATGTTAATTTTTCTATTTTATTATTTTTCGTGTTTGTTTCAGAAATACTTTTCTATTTAAAATAGGTTTGTTATGTTTTCCTTATTAGATTAGATTTCTTTCCTTTGTAGAATTCTTTCCAAAGTAGAATTAGGGTTTTATAACAGCTTATAAATAGCTGCTTATGTTGGACGAAGAAAACAGACTTTGATTAATAAACTAGTGTGAGTTTTTACTTACGTTTATCCGAAAGTTGGTGGTTAATTCCTTTATACTTTCACAACTAATTTGTGTTAGTTTTGCAGGTGATTAATTTCTTTAAGAAAACTAAACAAATTGATCCTTTAGTGTTGATTTCTAGTGATTAATTTCTTTAGGAAATCCTCCTAAAGTTATTTTCCGCAACCTGTGTTTGATCTTAACAGATCAAATACATCATCTTGGTATCAGAGCTTTGGTGAACGGGTTGTTCTTGACTTATTCTACAACCTACAATCTAATGGCTGGAGAAGAAGAACAAATTATTCCCCAAGGACTTACCATGGAGCAAGCACAAAACTTGCGCCATGATAGGCAGATCAATGACCTGACTAAAAAGATGAACGAGTTACTAGCCAGGTTAGATCGAAGAAACCCTTCTACGAGTCCAAACCGAAGTACAAGATCTGCTCGCACTTTAGATTCAGAAGGAGAAGAAGTGGCCAGACCAGTACCTAGGAGGCAGAGAGAAAACATGAATGATGATAAGGGTTTGCGCCTTGATATTCCAGATTTTGATGGCAGCGTGAAGCCTGAGAAATTCTTGGAATGGCCACAACAAGAGGAGAGAGTCTTTGAATATAAAGACTATGATGACCACAAAAGGTTTAAAGTGGCAGTGTTGAAGTTCACGGGTTATGCTAACTTGTGGTATGAAAATTTAAAGAATAAAAGAAGAAGAGAAGGCAAGGCACGCATAGGGTCTTGGGAAGCTTTAAAAATTAGGATGAAGAAACGTTTCCTACCTACGGATTACATGCAAGATGTGTTTCTAAAACTGCAAAGTTTCAAACAAGGGGCACTGTCGGTGGAAGAATACACAGTGGAGTTTGAGAAACTTGTGTGATCTGAAAGAAAGGCCAGAACATTAGATGACTCGATTCTTAACTGGACTAAATAACAATATCGCCGAAAGGGTGGAATTACAACCCTACTGGTCCTTTGAAGAAGTATGCAAGGTGGCCATGAGAGCTAAAAAACATGCCAAGGCTAAGGTCAATAATTATATACGACCAATAAACAAAACGGTGGAAAGAGGAAAAAGTGAAAGGAGGAACGAGGCACCACCCGCGCCAAAATTCACGCCTACCTTTGACAAGTTCAAGAAAGACAAGGGTAAAGCTTCTACGCCTTTGGCGACAGAAGGTAGACGAATTTGCTTCAAGTGTAAAGGATACGGACACATGCAGCGTAATTGTCCTAGCAACAAAGTAATGACTATCAATGATGCTGAAGAGATTGAGGCATCCTATGCTTCAAGGGAAAGAGAAACACTTGAAGAAGAGGAGTCAACTAGTTGTAGAGAAACAGAAGATGATTTCGAGGTTGATTCTGAAGAGGAGCCTGAAATTCATGGTTCGCAGTTGATAGTCCGGAGATTATTGCAAGCTAAACCAATCCCCTTGGAAGCTGACCAAAGGGACAAGATCTTCATGACTAGAGTATTGGTAAAAGACAAACTGTGCAATCTGATAATTGATACAGGTAGTTGCACCAATGTGGTCTCTACTACATTGATTGATAAATTAAATTGGCCAACGTCACCCCATCCCAAACCATACAAGTTACATTGGCTGAGTGATGGAGGAGAAGTTAAGGTGACAAAGAAAGCACTGATTTCCTTCGAGATTGGCAAATTCAAGGATCAGGTGTTATGTGATGTTTGTGTCTTGGATGCTTGCCACATACTGTTGGGAAGACCATGGCAGTATGACAGGTTTGTTAAGTATGACAGCAGAACAAATGTATACATTGCCAAGGTAGGCAATAAGAAGACGGCTCTAAATGTAATGACCCGGAAAATTTGTTTATATATAAATAATTTATTTATTCATATTTTATTTTTTTCCTCTATATATATTAACGTGTATAGTTAATATATGATGTTTTTGAATGTCTAAATATTTTTGGACCCATTAAAGGGGTTGTTGTTGTTTGATTTTTGGTTGCAAGGATAAGCAATGATGTTTATATTTGATGACGTCATTGTGTACGTATGTTAATTTGATTAATAAACTGCTTGTGTGTCATCAAGTGGATTAAACGTATGTGCATGAAGGACAGCAGGCTTATTACGATGCTTAGCTGCTAAGAATCATGATGAGCAGCCGTTTTTACCGTCCAGATTAACCAATCATTTTATTTCAAAGCTTAATCTCAGCCTACTATAAATACCTCATTCGGAGGAACATTTCAGTCTCTTTTCTAAAAATTTTCTTTTCCAAAGATCTTCTTTAAACCTACCATCTCCGTTTAATTTCAAGTTCTTTCTTTTGGACTATCACTTTCAAACAAGCTTTGATCTCTTTCGTCAACCCAGGAGGTAAGAATCTTAAGTTCACTTTTGCCTTTCTTTTTGCTTGGTATCCAAGAAGTTTAGCTTTAGGAGCAAGTCTTTAAGAAAGAAAAAGAAAGGATTATATTCTTTTGTGTCTAGAAGTGTTGCTCATAGCTTAAAGCATGTTGAGAGTTGATTTATGGAGTTGTGTTTGAGATCACCACCCTTGGAGGAATGAGGAAGACGACCCTGTATCTGAGACGAGGTCCAACTTAGTCTCTGATGAGATGTTGTTAGTCCCTGATGAGATATTGTTAGTCTCTGATGAGATGTTGTTAGTCTCTGATGAGATGTTGTTAGTATCTGATGAGATGTTGTTAGTCTCTGATGAGATGTTGTTAGTCTCTTATGACGTCAGCATTAGTCTTCGACTGTGTTGATGTTAGTCTCTGATGACGTCAGCATTAGTCTTCGACTGTGTTGATGTTAGTCTCTCATGACGTCAGCATCAGTCCCCGACTGTGTTGATGTTAGTCTCCGATGACATCACCCTTAGTCCCCGATGGGTTAAGATGACATCATCAATCCCTGTTGAGATAATTAATCTCTGATGAAGGAATGATTAGTCTCTGATGATGGCATCACCCTTAGTCTCCGATGAGTTAAGATGACGTCATCAGTCTCTTATGGGTTTAATAGTCTCCGATGACATCATCGTTAGTCTCCGACAGGCTAAGTTTAGTCCCTGATGACGTCATCCATAGTCTCTGATGAGATATATGTTAGTCTCTGATGATGACGTCAACCTTAGTCTCCGATGAGTAAAAGATGACGTCAGCAGTCTCTGATAAGTTAAATAGTCTCTGATGAGTGAAATTTTCCCCGACGGGCAACCTCATGCCCTGATAACCATTTTTTATATGAATAGCCATCTTTAAAGTATGGATTTCTCATGATATACCCACAATGATATTTTACAGAACCCCTTCTTTTTCAACTGGTATAGTGAATCTAGCTAAGGACCAAGGCAAGTATATATTCATTCCACTTCTTTCTTATGGATTACGTATAATCATTGATTCGATTTATGTAAATAAATGATGTTGATGCCTATGCATGATGATAATCTCTTTTATGATTAACTAACATACGATCATTGAATCCGATGTGCGTGAAAAAAATGTTGATGTTGGAACTATGTGTTATTGGGTGTTTGCTAGTTGTTTAAAGTTCCTAGCACACCAAATGATGATAAAGATGATGTTTGGGTGTTGCAAGTCATGGACTTGTATGCACACCCAAGTAACTTCTGTATGGATATATAGTTCCGCCTGTGATGATTACTGTCTTTTAATTGTTGAGTACGCCAATATGTGTTGTTGGCAGTCGCTGCTTTTAATTGATTAGCACGTCAAGGCTATTCAAAATTGAGAAAATGTTTACAAGAAGATATATCCATATGGAAAGTTAAGGGGCTATTGAATACTTTCGCCTGGTATTTTGGCCAATGATGATAAAGAATGATAGACCGAGGCAAGGCATCGGTAATGAGATTTCTTTCCACAGACCATATGCTTTCTGCGAAGGACTACGTATGTCAAATGATGAATCAAACGACTAGGCTGACCAGCTGGGATGAAGTTTGATTATGTAAGGTAGTCAGATAATGATCAGTCTGGTCAGGTGATACATTATCTGATGAGTAAAGGGCGAATCTTGATTTATTGAGAGAGGGTCAACCCCTTGATATCACTTGGGAACCCTAAATGATACATGTTAATTGATTTTTGAGGAGGTGTTGGCATTGCTTCGCCCAACCTCAATGAATACTAAAGCTTTTGAATTATCTTTTCTTTTAGCTTATGAATATATATTTGCTGAGCGTAAACGCTCATGTGGAATGCTATGAATGTTTTTCAGGTTATGTCGTGAAGGCTGAGTCCCCTAAGAGAGGGAAGGAGAGAATTGCTTGAGTATGTTTAAGTTGTAAGGCCTTATGAGCCATCTAGAGTTTTGTTTCCACTGCAGCTTGTTTATTTTCAAGCTTTGAGGTTTTGTAAGATGATGTGGACCTTAAGATTTTTAATAATGTATTTTGGGAATATATTTCCCACAGGTATGTTGTTAAGGCTTGGCTGTGTTTTTTTGTTTTGCTGTTGTGATGTTGTGTTGTAGTTTTTTGGTGTAGCCCGGAATTCCAGCCTGGGGATCTCGGGGACTGTCATCCAAATCGCTGATAGTGTCCGAGGCCCGGCTTGGGGGATTTTCGGGGGCGCCACACTAAAACCTTTATCCTCTCTTGGTGCACGCAAAGAGAGTTTAATGGTGAGTGAGAAGCAATTCCAGTCTGAATTGGAACAGGAGGGTCAGGGCTACTTGCTGGTTGCTGTCGGTTTTCAATCTGAGCAGAAGCCAGAAGGACTAAACAAGGACGTGGAGAAATTGTTGGAAGAATTTCAAGATGTGCTTCTTGATGACTTACCACCAGGTTTACCACCTATTAGAGGAATTGAACATCAAATTGATTTAATCCCTGGGGCATCCTTACCTAACAAAGAGGCTTACCAATGTAACCCTCAAGAGGCACAGGAAATACAAAGACAGATTGAGAAATTAATGGAGCGAGGTTACATAAGAGAAAGCATGAGTCCTTGTGCTGTTCCAACGTTGGTGGTACCAAAGAAGGATGGAACATGGAGAATGTGCATTGATAGTAGAGCAATGAACAACATTACTATCAAGTACAGATTTCCAATTCCAAGATTGGATGATTTGCTGGATGAGCTGCATGGTTCAGTGATATTTTCAAAGATTGATCTATGGAGTGGCTACCATCAAATTAGAATGAGGGAAGGCAATGAATGGAAAACAGCGTTGAAGACAAAGGTGGGTCTATATGAATGGTTGGTCATGCCTTTTGGACTAAGTAATGCACCAAGTACCTTCATGAGATTGATGAATAAGGTACTAAAACCTTTCTTGGGTAAATTCGTGTTAGTATACTTAGATGATATACTTGTTTATAGTAAAAATGTCGAAGATCATCTTAGACACTTGAGATTGGTGTTTGAAATGTTGAGGAAACAAAAGCTATACGCCAAGTTGGAGAAGTGTTACTTCCTGGTGTCTAGCGTAACCTTTCTAGGTTATATAGTGTCAAGAGATGGAGTTTCGGTTGACCTATTGAAAGTAGAGGCGATCAAATCTTGGCCAGCACCAACAACAGTAACGGAAGTGAGATCGTTCCATGGACTTGCTTCGTTCTACAGAAGATTTGTTAGAAATTTCAGTAGTGTGGTTGCACCTATCACTGAGTGTATAAAGAAGGGAAAGTTCGAATGGACGGAGGCTGCTCAAAGAGCGTTCAAGAAGGTGAAGGAATTGTTGTGTGACACGCCAGAAAAGAAAAGGCCTAGGAGCTGTCCTAATACAAAAGAAAAGGCCCATTGCTTATTTTAGTGAAAAACTCAATGGTGTAAGGCTGAACTACTCGACTTATGATAAAGAATTCTACGCAATAGTAAGAGCTCTTGACCATTGGAGTCACTATTTGCGGCCGAGTCACTTTATATTGCATTCGGACCATGAGGCTTTAGAGTACATTCACGAACAGCAGAAACTGAATCCTCGTCATGCTAAGTGGGTTGAATTCTTGCAATCCTTTAACTTCTCTTCAAAGCATAAGCAGGGCAAGGATAATGTTGTGGCTGATGCTTTATTAAGAAGATATACTTTGTTGGGGGTACTAAGTTCAAAATTGCTTAGTTTTGAATTGATCAAGGAGTACTACAAGCTAGACGTGGATTTCCAACCCATTATTGAATCGTGCTCACAAGGAACTGTTGGTAGTTACTTGTTCCAAGATGGATTTCTGTTTAAAGGAAATTGTTTGTGCATCCCATCTTGCTCAATCCGAGAGTTGTTAGTAAGGGAGGCTCACGGAGGAGGATTGGCAGGGCATTTTGGCATTACCAAGACTTTGGAGATATTGCAAGAGCATTTTTATTTGCCAAAGATGCAGGGGGATGTAACCGGTATAATTGCAAGGTGCGCTACTTGTCAGAAGTCAAAAAGTACATTTCATCAGGGTCTTTATACTCCACTGCCAATACCAGATTCTCCTTGGGAAGATGTATCGATGGATTTTATCGTGGGATTACCTCGAACACAACGGGGTAATGATTCAATCATGGTGGTTGTGGATAGGTTTT
>CM025788.1:18668519-18685908 GCA_014636745.2 Centella asiatica
GCCATCAGTTAATCACATACTAGTCTCAATGTATTATTGTTGTCCCGTTTACAATGATACTCGACTAGGGACATCTAATAATAATGATACATCACATACTTATATGATCTCATACTCAAGTCACATACTTGAATCCATATAATTAGTATCATTCCTCTAAGGACATTTATTATGTTAACATTTATATAACGCAGTAAATAAAACATAATAAATTATCATTAACCAAAGCCATATCAAATATATAGTGTCACATTCATTACATAATTGGCCACTAGGGCATACACTCTAACAGTCATTAGATGCCAAACAAGTTGATGCGGTTTTGGATGAAAGAAAAAATCTTGCTTGGAAGGAAATATCCTTAGATTTATTTTCTGTTAATACATTTGCAAGATGTTGGTTAGGAAGTGCTTATCAACCTGTTGTTACTTTACTTGTTAATGTTGAGTTAAGCAATTTTAGGACTTAGCCGAGAGTTAGGCATCGGAAACTAGCGTCAGGGGATGTGTCTGGCATCAGGGGATGTTTAACGCATCAGGGACTAAAGATGATGTCAGCAGTGAATCTTTTTATTACATCAGAGACTACGACTGACGTCATCATCAGAGTATGTATTGTGCATCGGAGACTAGTCTATTCATCAGAGACTAATTTAACCCGTCAGGGGATAATTAGTCTCCAATAGTTATTTCATCCGTCAGGGAATGATTTAGTCTCCGATAGTGTATTTGGTCCATCAGGGGATAATTAGTCTCATACAAGTAATTATCCACTGACGGGTACAGTTATGTTAATTTTTCTATTTTATTATTTTTCGTGTTTGTTTCAGAAATACTTTCCTATTTAAAATAGGTTTGTTATGTTTTCCTTATTAGATTAGATTTCTTTCCTTTGTAGAATTCTTTCCAAAGTAGAATTAGGGTTTTATAACAGCTTATAAATAGCTGCTTATGTTGGACGAAGAAAACAGACTTTGATTAATAAACTAGTGTGAGTTTTTACTTACGTTTATCCGAAAGTTGGTGGTTAATTCCTTTATACTTTCACAACTAATTTGTGTTAGTTTTGCAGGTGATTAATTTCTTTAAGCAAACTAAACAAATTGATCCTTTAGTGTTAATTTCTGGTGATTAATTTCTTTACGAAATCCTCCTAAAGTTATTTTCCGCAACATGTGTTTGATCTTACAAGATCAAATACATCACTTGCTCATAATCAACCTTGGTGAAAAGGTTCCTTGCTTAAAACTATCCTTACTTAAAACTACTATACTAAAATCTATCTTACAAGTTGGATTTTTGTTAGAGATAAATGATGATGATGATGATTATGTAATAAATTGTGCAACTGTAAATACTTGAGGTATTTTATAAACCTTAAGATCAGCACAAGTTTTGCATCCACTGATGATAAACTTATTCATCAGTGGATGGTTAATATCTTCACAAGACAAGTCGGAAAACAGAAACATTCAAAGGACTTGACAAGGTGAAGAAGAATGTCTGATGCTACTTATAAGCAATCAAAGTATTCCGCACATTAGAAATTCTAATCAAAGTTACGTTGATTAAGTTCCATCAGGGGATCCCATCAGGGGAACCCATCAGGGGGAACCCTTCAGGGGGAACCCATCAGGGGGAACCTGTCAGGGGAACCTGTCAGGGTATGACGAGGGCAGACCAATCCGTCAGTGTCAGGCAAACCCATCAGGGTAACCCGTCAGGGAGAATGACCAACATGACATCAGTGGAAGCCATCAGTGTATGCCGTCAGTTATAACCATCAGGATCAAGAAGCACTGAGTATAACTCAAGTGAAGGTTGAAGCCATGATCCAGTCAATAAGCATCAGGGGATCCAGAAGCACTGATCAAAGTCCGTCAGGGCTGGCAGTCAGTGGATCGTTATGACAACTTGCACCCGTCATCAGTTCTTATACAGAAATCAACGTAACGTGTTACAGAAGCAAGAAATATCAACTGGAAAGATATTTCTTGAAGTTTGTTATTGATCCAATGAGAACTCTTTCGCATTAAATGCACACAGATAAGGGGAAGAAAAAGAAGCAACAAAGCATGCAACAGTCTAACACATAAAGTTTTGATGTGACATACTTGCGGCTAAGTTGAGAAAAGCAGCACGTCTCAAGCACGTGATTTCATCCCACTGATTTAACATATAAGCAACGGAGTTCTCATAATAGAAGAACAAAAATTGATTGAATCTATCCAACAGATCAAACAAGCACTGAAGCACAAAAACACTAGAGATGAGCTTTGTAATAGATCTTGAGAGAGATATTTCAAAGAATATTAGAAGCTAGTGAGTGTGAGAAGCTGTGAACTTTATTCACAGAATTTGTAGCTGTAAATCACATTTGTGATTATACAGATTTCCAGAAAAACCTCAAGTTTTAATATAACTATTTTAACTTGAATCTGCGTGTTCATTTCATATAGTTTTTCTGTTTGTTACAACTGTTTTTCAGTAAGCCTTATAAGTTTTAAAGAGCGAAAAGTTTCAGGTGTTTGTATTCATCCCCCCCCCCCCCCCCACCCCCCCCCCCCCCCCGTTCTACAAACACTTGTGCTTATATTGCACTAACAATTTTATTATAAGTTTATTTAGAACATATTTAAGCAAAAACTATATTACATCATCAATTTAAATAAATGTTAAGTATAAATACTTTTAGTAATGTAAATAAACAGGGGTTAACTTAACATTATATATTACCTATATTTCAAATATATACTATATATTTCACCTAAATTATTTTTCATGTAAAATGTGTATGTCCTATAGAGAGCAACTATCTTGTTAGGTGTATAGCATTTGATAATGAAGATTATACTTAGAATAATTAGAAATTCAAATGTACAATTAGTGCTAGTATATAGCAACTAAGTTTTTGTAGCTAGTAGTTACTCTCTGATTGTTGTAATATATTATTGTAAGAGAGTAAGTCAAAATTGTATTGTAAGAGACTACTAGAACTATATTGGATAGTTCAACAAAGTCAAAGATTATGTTTAGTCTATTAGAGACTAACTGCCAGAGACTGAAGATTTGTTGAAGTTAGTCAAACTTTTGGGTGAAAGAATAAATATTGCTTGGAAAGAAAATATCCTTAGATTTATTTTCTATTAATACACAAACAAATTGTTGGTTAGGGGAAGTGCTTATCAACTTGTTGTTACTTTACTTGTAAACTCAAATTCAAAGTTAAGTAGCATCGGAGACTAAGAAAATGGTCATCGGGGACTAAGGAAATGGTCATTGGGGACTAAGGAAATATTTATCGGAGACTAGGCTAAATGGTCATCGGGGACTAAGGTAATAGTCATCGGAGATTAATACTTCGTCAGAGACTAATTTATGCATCGGAGACTACGGATGACTTCATCAGAAACTACTTAGTCTCCGACAGTTCAAGTCATCAGAGACTAACTAGTCTCCGATAGCTAAATTTACTCGTCAGAGACTAATTAGTCTCCAAAAGCCAAATTTACTCGTCAGAGACTAATTAGTCTCCGATAGCCAAAATTGCTCGTCAGAGGCTGATTAGTCTCCGACAGCTAAATTAACCACTGATAGTTTCGGTTATTAATTTTCTTGTATTTTATTTATTTCCGTATTTATTTTGTATTTGTTTCCTAGTTTTAATAGGTTTGTTTCCTTTCCTTATTGGATTAGATTTCTTTCCAATGTATTATTCTTTCCAATTAGGATTAGGGATTTTAACAGCTTATAAATAGCTGCTCATGTTGTACAATAAAGATATAGTTGATTGATTAATAAACTTGTGTGAGTTTTTACTTACGTTTATCCGAAAGTTGGTGGTTAATTCCTTTATACTTTCACAACTGATTTGTTTTAGTTTGTGGGTGATTAATTTTTTTAAGCAAACTAAACAAATTGATCCTTTAGTGTTGATTTCTGGTGATTAATGTCTTTACAAAATCTTCCTAAAGTTATTTTTCCGAAACCTGTGTTTGATCTCTCAGATCAAATACATCATTATTGGAGACTAAGGCTAAGCTATCAGAGACTAAAGTTAAGCCTATTGGAGACTATGGCTAAGCCTATCGGAAACTAAGCATTATTCCACCAGAGACTATTATTGAAGCCATAAGAGACTAAAGCAAAGATTACTCCCTAATGAAGTGAAGAGTTCTATTTTGAATAGAGGTATATACCAGAAGTGTTTCTATTGTATTAGTGTTACTGTTCAGATTGAAAATGGAAAAATACTATCTAATAGGATTAGAAGCTGAATGATTATTTTGAAATAGAAGTTGTAATTGAATGCACAGAGATATAAGAAGCTGTACGATTTCATTGATCCATATACATTCAATACATAATTTGAAGCGGACAATTGACTTTGTATGCTGGGAATCATGATGGTGGAACCAGAATTCCAGTACTAAAGAGAAAAGAATATCCGATCTGGAAACAAAAGATATATATGCAATTGAGGGCTACTGATCTTGATTACATTGTTAGAATTGAAAAGGGTCCATATCAGCCAAAGAAATTTGTTCCTACAAAGTTTGTGGATGGAACGATACTGGCTGAGCACTTTGAACTTGTACCAGAAAGTGATTATACTGTTGAAGACAAGTTACAAGTTTTTTTTTTTTGATAAATAGGAAATGCAATAAAAGGAAAAAAAGAAACAGAACTAACTAGGGGCATACCCCCAGCCTACTAGCACAGAACGCTAGATAGGGAGACAAACCCAAAAAGGAAAGCCGCAAGCAAACAGAAACAAAGCAAAATAAACCTACACCTAACCAACAAAAAACTAGGAAAGGCAACCTGCCCAAAACCCGCTCTGAAGCAGCAAGGAAAAAAAAGATACAACATCAACACAAAAGCAGCAGAAACAACCCCATTGCACTAGCAGAAGAGACACCACTGCAGCAACCAAAATGGAGCAGGAAACTGTGCAGAACAGACAGCAACTCCACCTTGCAGCAGCAGAAGAAAACCAGAAACAACAAACAGGGGGCATTACTGCTGCAGCAAACCCAAAAAATCAAACATCAAAGCAACAAGGAGGAAACAACAGAAAATTTTTTCCCTACAATTCAACAGCAACATAAGCAATTTCTGCAGGAGCAGCTGCAACAAAAACACATCAGAGCATCAGGAGCATAAACAAGTTCTGCAGGAGCAGCAGGAGCAGAAGCATTTTCTGCAGGAGCAGAAGCATTTTCTGCAGGAGCAGAAGCATTTTCTGCAGGAGCAGAAGCATTTTCTGCAGGAGCAGCATTGGCAGAATCATCAGCAGAGTAAATTTTCATCATTGCAGATTCCAAAAACAAACAACAAAGCAACAAGCTTTAGCAGAACAAATATAAAACACTGCATTTCAATAGCAGCTGAAGCAATTTCAGGAACAGTAGACAAAAAAAACACAACAAAGCAGTATTAGCATAAGCAGATCTGTTGGAGCAGCTACAGCAGAGGCAGAAATTCAGGAGCAAGCAGCAGTAGAAACTTTCCATCACTACAGATTCTTTCCAACTATGAAGCCTTGACTTCACTATATGAATACAATCCTGAGCCACGTGAAAATCATTGTGGCCTTGACCTCCATGTCTCCTTAAGTTTCTTTCAAGCCAGATTTTGTATATCAATGTGATTATACATAAATGACTGATGAGCTTTGCCCCTGCTATTTGCTTTATGGTCGTCAAATGAGCAAGATAATGACTGAAACAGATCCAAGGGCCAATCCAACCCGCCATGCCCATTACTCAAGTGAAGATAGAGGAGCTGAACCTGCAGTTAAAGAAAAGGTGAGTTGAAGTTTCTTCTGGTTCATCACAGAATTGGCAAGGTGTGACTATTTTTGGAAGAATTTTGTCTTGGACTACTAGCCAACCGAAAAAAGACATTCGAGGTATAGAAAAAGAATTCCATAACAGGTTGCACCAGGGAGAATTGGGGAGCTTCCTTCGGATCGAGTTCCAAATTTTACTTAAAGTGATCTTGGAAATGTCTTCTCCTTGCCAGAGAATCATATCATGGTCCCTACTTGGCTTAGGAAGCTGAGCAATAGATGTTCTCAGATCAATCAGCAGAGTGTAATTTGATGTAGGCAAGCACCAAGAGTTTCCTGATATAAAGGAGTTGAGTTTAGAGCTGAAACTACTATTTGCATTAGAGATAATGGGCATATCTGGCCTGCTGACCAGGGGCTGAGAGGAGATCCAAGGGTCTTGCCAAGTAAGAATATTACATCCAAGTTACAAGTTTTAAAGGATGCTAAGATGATGAACATACTCCACAATGGTTTGGATAAAAAAATATGTTCACAAGCATTATCAACTGCACTATATCAAAACAAATATAGGACACCATCAAGGTCATGTGTGAGGGGATAGACCAAGTCCGAAAGAATAAAAGGTCATTGTTGATTTAATAGTATGAATTCTTTTAAGCAAAGCCTGGTGAGCCAATAACATCAGTTTATGATATATTCAGTGTTTTGCTAAATGTTTTGAAGATTCTTGGAAAGACATATGATAATGAATATGTTAACATCAAATTCATGAGGGCTCTTCCACCAAGCTGGAATCCAAAAACAACTGCAGTAAGGGAGCTCATGATTTGGATCCCTTACACTGGATAGGCTCTATGGAAATCTGAAGACATATGAACTTGAAGTAGAGCAAAGACAAAGATGAACAACAAGGACAAAGGAGTTGCATTGATGGTTGAGACTAACATGTCTCATGATGATCTTGGTGATGAAATCTATACTGCAAGATCTGATGAAGAAGAACCTAAAACTGACACTGATGATGACATGCAGGAATATATGGCCTTCATGGTGAAGCATTTCAAGAAATTCAGAGCTAGTAGGAAAGGAAATAAGTCATCAAGGAAGCCTAACCCAAAAAGAGAAGGTCAAATTGTGACCTTTAACAAAAAGAAGATCATATGTTACAATTGTGATGGGTTAAGACACTTTACTAATGAGTGCAAGAAGCCTAGATCAACTGAGAGATCTAAGGATGATAAGAATGGGAAATCAAGGAATGACTTTGCTGACAAGAAATATAAATCAAAGAGCAAGGCCTTGACTAGTGAAGGCAAAGACTGGTTTGACAGTGATTCTGATGAAGAAATTGTCAACTTTTCCTTGATGGCTCAAACTGATGAGCCAAGTAATTTTTTGAAGGTATGTGATGTAACTCAAAACTTTAATGCGCTTAATCTTATTGATATATCTAGTATAGAAAGCATACAAAAAGATATGTTTGATTTGCATGTTAGCTTTAGATCATTAACCATTAAACATGCTAGAATTAAAGAATCACATGACCAACTCTCAAAAAGAAATAAATTTCTTGAAGATAGATAAGCACAATTTGATACTATCAAGTCTGACCTTGATAAGGCTCATAATATGATTGACGTTTTTAAAAAGAGAGAATATTACTTAGCTAAACAACTTGAGCTTGAACAAACTAAGATAAAATAGTGGAATCAATCCTCTATGAAGTTGTTAGACTTGGTAGGAAGTCAAATGATAGGTCAAAACTCTGGTCTATATTATGATGAGTACCTATGAAGGAAACCAGTAATGGAAGAAAGTTAAGGAATTGCTAGCTCCAAGACTCACAAACCAAGTCCTATTAAAAGGATTAATTTTGTCTCACTTGTCAATGAACATAAGTTCATCAATACTAAAAATCAACCTGTGACGGCCCCAAAAATCCCATACCGGACTTCGGGCACCGTCAAATTGACAAGAGAACAAAAACGACATCCAAGCACATATATCATTACATAAGAGAAGTAAATTGTATTCTCTATTACATTCATCCATAAATAAAATTCTAATAGCAGAAGCCTATGAGAGCCCACACAGGCCTTACAACCTAAACAATTCAATAATCTTCTCACGCTTCACTCTTGCTCAAAATTCCATCCACAAGAGGGCAATGAGAAAATGTTCACTATGCCATCCTTTCTTTGCCTTTAGCAGACGACTCGGCCTTCTCGCCGTAACCTGTAAAACATTATATAATAGCAACATGATCGATTTACGCTCGCAAGTATATAATCAAGTATTGGTGGCTTTGAAACAGGAGAAATTTTCTTGGCTTAAGTGTTTATCCGGTTGGACGGAAACAATGTCCACACCTCTGAATAACTTTAAAGAAGAATATATATATATATATATATATATATATATATATATATATATTCCAGGGTCCCCAAATGATAACGAGGGATTTGACCCTTTACTTGAAAAAAATTCTTGAATCATTCATCTGCCCTCTCTTCATCAGATAGTGCGTCACCTGGCCAGCCTGACCACTATCTAACTTCATCTCTTCATCAAACGACATATCAGCCGGCCAGCCTGATCGTTTGACGTCATCATAATGATATACGTAGTTGAAGCAGAAAACTTTCATCTGCGAGGGTTCGGTTACCGATGCCTCAGTTTCCGTTCCCTATCATCCTTAGACCTCGGGTGCCAGGCAAACGCAACCCGTTAGTCTTTAGTTACCCACATGGATATATTTTACAAGTATGGAGTGAGAAAAAAAAGATTAAGTCTTTTCTATCCGTATAGGATTTACTTTGGCGCGTTAGCGAATTTAAATAGCTAACATCCGCCAAAAGAATGCTTCATTCTAGTACAACATTTTTCACGTACATTGGATCAAGAGATCGTACGTTACTTAACTTTGAAGAAATTTAATCATGAATGTTGAGATAAAAATATCTCGGGTACATTACGCATATCGAAAGAATGATCATGCGTATTAATTGAAAGAAAGTAGAGTGAGTATATACTTGTCTTGGTCCTTAGCTAAAAATCAAACTCAATTTACTTGTGAGTGAGACACTCTGTAAAATAGGCATATAACATGAGAAATCTATATTTTTGATAAAATTATGAGAAAAGATGCACATGTGATGTCCATGAACTTTTAAATGTCAAAATGACCTTTTGAACCTTTGAGGTTTAATAAATAATCAATAATATCTTAAAATAATTTTAAGAAATAATACTTTATACTTTCAAAGAAAACTACGCATCAATGGATAAACATCAAAGCATGAAAAGTGGTCATCAGGGCTTGTAGTCTCGTCCATCAGGGGATGTGATATGGTCGTCAGGGGATGACTGCCCGTCATGGGATGACCTTCGGTCATCAGGGGATGATCCTCAACCATCAGGGGATGGTCTTCGACCATCAAAGGATGACCTTGATCATCGCCAAACTCCTCGGTAGATTAATTGACTACCGCCAAACTCACTTGGCTATCGCCAAACTCCTTGGAGAAAAGTTGTTCAACGCCAATCTCGGGAAGTCATCGCTGAACTCATCAGTGGATATATTGTTCAACGCCAAACTTTATTGGCTATCGCCAAACTCTCTTGGTTGTCAGAGGATGATTTGTTCATCGCCAAACTTGATAAGTCGTCACTGAACTTCATCAGTGGATAATTTGTTCAGTGCCAACTCCTCGGAGAAAAGTTGTTCAGCGCCAAACTCGCTAAGTCATCGCTGGTCTCCTCGGGAACTAAATACACATCGGAGACTAAGAAATTTCCTTTATCAGAGACTAAGAAATTTCCTTCATCGGAGACTAACAGTTTTAGCCCATCAGGGACTAACTATTTTAGCCTATCAGAGACTAATTTGGAATCCCCCAAGGACTATTTTGTTCGGTCAAAGACTAACTCCAAACTGTCGGAGACTAAGTTAGACTTGTCTCAGATACAACGGTGTCTTCCTCACTCCTCCATGGGTGGTGTTCTCAACCAAAACCATACATAGGTCAACTCTCACCATCCCCACAGTAATATATAACATCTCTTCTGCAGTGTGTAACATTCTTATCGTCTACCAAAACTTATAGACACTGTTAAGCCTCAAAGACTCAGGTTGAAGAAAACTCAAGCATGGTGTTTTCATTACTAATAAAAAGAAATGTTTGGTAGTTAAAGATTGTCCATTAGGTGGTCGTCAACAAATCTTACTCTCCTATTGGGTAGCTTTTGAAATAAAAGGCATTAATACCAGGTGTTAAAAGCATGCATTAAGTCATACTTTTGGAAGTGAATGAACCTAGTATGTTCACAAACATGACATGCAAAACAGAACAAAAGGTGCAAGAACATAACAGAGCTTCAGTATAGTGTTCATACCTTTTTGGCTGCAAGGAAGAAGTTAAAAGCTTGGGTTGTCCCTTTAGAAAGACAGTTGTTCTTTAAGAGTGAACCTGGATTTTGTGGGTAAGTTTTCTGTATATAAGATTTATGAACGTGGGGCTAGGGTTGTAACTAGGATATATATATATATATATCTCACTTGCAAAGCAACAAGAGCGATTGGATTATTTGGAAATAGATTTCAGTTGTTGGCTGTGGAAGGAAATATCAAGCTTTAGAAAGAAGTGATTGGTGAGAAAGGGTGGATGCAACGGCTCCTAAAGTCGGTCAATCATTAATCATAGCCAACAATCCAGTGTACTATTGGAGTAGATTAGCTGGTTGGACGGGCCACGTGCTCTCAATCCTGACATAATGTAATTAATACTCTTGTCTCACTTCCGTCTTTGGTTTAGAAACGGGTATTGTAGCCGTGAGTTGCCTTCCCCACGTGAGAAAAGTATATGCTTACTCTTGGTAAGTGCTTGAATAAAATAAAGGGAAGTATGATAATAATAAAATAATCATTAAAGGGTTTGAGTTCAAAAATATATTTAAAAACTTTTGGACATCACATTGCCATAAAATTTCCTTTAAGATATGAATTTATTATTCATACCAAAAATAAAATAATAAAAGAAAATAATTTAAACCTTCATACATAAAATAAATCATAAAGTGAAATAAATTATACAACAAAATCATCTTATTTTTTGGGTTCTCACACAACCAATCACTACTTTTCCCAAGAAAGATCAAAAATCAGTGAATGTTGATGAAAAGAGTCCATATAAAAAATTGAACATAGGTTTCATGACAAACACTCAACTAAACAAGAGAATGGAGAAATTGGCATAGTCTAAGGAAGAAATACCATCAGAGTCTAGCAATGGTAAAAGAAGTAGGAATGGAAAAATAGACATTAATACTTAACAAAAAAAAAATATATAGACATTAGTAAGTAAACTAATTATGCTAGAATGTCTGATGCTCCTAGAAAAACATGTCACATATTTGGTAACCCCAATCACATTTCTATATACTGAAGGAATAAAAAAAAAGTTCCTAAGGAGGAGACTAAACCAACAAAGATAGTTAAGTATAAATCACTTTTAAACAGGTTTAATCATCTTTGCAATAACTGTGGAAATACTAATCCTGGCAATGTCTCTCATTCGAGAAGTAAGACTAATGATTGTCCATTAAAAGACAAAATTTCTAAAAGACAATCAACTCCATCAAAGTCTAGTTTTGAATCCAAAACTAGTGAAAAGACACAAGAAAGTTTGTGTCCCGAAGAAGTTTAACTAGTTGTTCTTACTGTGCAGGGCAAAAAGAAAAGATCATGGTTCTTGGACAATGGATGTTCAAGGCACATGACTGGTGACAAGTCCCTACTAATATAGTATGAAGAAGAGAACGGTCCTAAGGTGACCATTGGAGATTACAGCAAAGGGCATAGAAATGGCTATGGTAATGTTGAACATGGAGATGTCAACTTTACAGAAGTATCACTAATTGATGGCTTAAAACACAACCTATTGAGTGTTAGTCAACTATGTGATAGATGATACAATGTCACCTTCAAAGAAAACCAATGTCAGGTGTGTGACAAGAAGACTAGAGATGTGATCTTAACAAGGAAAAGAAAAGAAAATCTATACATTGCAAATCTAATCTCGACTACTGATCAAGTCACATGTCTCTATAGCTAAGCCTCTACTGATGAAAGCTGACTTTGGCATAAAAAGCTTTCCCACCTAAATTTCAAAAACATCAACACTTTGGTGAGAAAACGTATAGCAGCTGACATTCCTCATTTGGAGTTTAAACAAGATGTTTGTATGAGTCATGCCAGAAAGGAAAGCAAAGGAGTGTATCATTCAAGAGTAAACCAACAACATCAATTACTGACCCATTATAATTACACATTGATTTGTATGGTTAAGTAAATGTGATGTCAATCTCAAGGAACATATATGCATTGCTTATAGTGGATGATCACACCAGGTATTCATGAGTGAAATACCTTCACTCAAAGGATGAAGACTCTCAGTTGATTATTGATTATTATAACTAAATAAGCTCAAATTTTTGTAGAGGGGCGTTTGGGGGGGGGGGGGGGGGGGGGGGGGGGGGGGGGAACTTTTCGCTCTTTAAAACTCAATAAACAAAAACTGGAATAGCTGCAATGTTATCCCCTGATGAGGATGAACACAGAAAACTGTACTTAAATTAAAATGAAGACACAAGCATTCAAATTAAAATAGTTATATTATAACTTAGGGATTTTCTGGGAATCTATATAATCACAAAGTGATTAAACAACTACAAATTTGTAAGTAAATACAACTTCTTTTTGTTCACACTTCTAGCTACAATCTCTCTATAATTTTCTGTCAAGAATAATTACAAAACTTCTCTCTAGAGTGTGAAGATGATATGGATATCTCTATGTTAATTGTTCTGCTTACAGTGTGTTACAACCTTTAGATATATAGGAAAACAGAAATAGAAACCATGTGCTTGTCATGCTTCTTTTTCAACATAGCCGTAGTATGTCATGTTGATGTCACAAGTGTCAGACCCCTGATGGCTATTGTTGCTTCTTTTTCATTCCTTGTTTTCCATAAGTCTTTGTACCAAAGGTTGCTTTTGGACCTCCATATTTCAAGGAGTATATTCTCAGGAATATACCTTGCTTCTTTGACAAGTATTAGTGCATAACTTGTAATCGCCAATGATGAGTGGACTAAGTCTTAACTATCCCCTGATGACAAGTCCTTGATGTAGACTTGATCAGTGCTTCTGGATCCCCTGATGTAGACTTGATCAGTGCTTAATTTTCCACTGATGTTAATCCTTGATGCAGAATTAGATAAGTGTTTCTTTATTCACTGATGCTAATCCCTGATGTAGAACTAGATTAGTGTTTCTTGATCCCCTAATGTTAATCCCTGATCCACTGATGCAGTAGTCAGGCTATCCCCTAATCGCTTTATCCACTGATGTCATCCACTGATGCAGTAATTAAGATATCCCCTGATGGTATCCACTGACGGCTAATGGTATCCCCTGATGCCTTTTTGAATACTGACATTTTTAACCATTTATACTTTGTTGTCTTATTTATGGATGTCTAATGTGCGGAACACTTGAACATTAAGTACAAGACATTCCGTGACACTAACAAGTCTGTTTTCCCAGTGAGATGCCAAGAACTTGTAGAAGGGGGGGGGGGGGGGGGTTGAATACAAGTTCTTTGAAAATTCTTCGATTACTTGTTCTTTAAGAAACTAAATTTTTCTTGCGGAATAAAAAGAACAAGAACACAAATCTATTTATAAACAATTGCTTTATTGATTTACAATTGAATACAAATCCTAACAATCACAATAATGTAATTGTCAGCTTCTTTTCTATTCTGTATAGGAAAAGATACAAAACTATGAAAAACCTATACAGCTTCTGAATTACACTCTATAACTTATTACTGATTCTATGAAAATTGAATTATAATTAACTCAGTTCCTATTCTGAATAAAATTCAGCTTCCTTATTCGAATCAAATACAATCTTTCCTTTTTGATAGGAACATATTTCTGGTTAGTTTCCTTACCAGCTACGTCTTCAATAATATTTTACTTTACGTGGAAGACATTCCTTTTTCAATTCGAACTCTGTATCTATCAGAGATTAATTCACAATTAGTCTCTGATGCTTCTTTTAGTCCCTGACGTATCTTTTAGTCTCTGGTACATTTAGTCCCTGATGACTCTTTTAGTCCCTGTTGACGTCAGCTTGTGTAGTCTCCGATAGTGTTATTTAGTCTCTGACACGTTAAGGATTAGTCTCCGATGACGTCAGCTTAGTCTCCGATTCCTTTTTCTTTAATCTCTGATGACGTAAGCTTTTAGTCTCCTATAGAAGAATTAGTCTCTGACAGTTAAAACATTTTAGTCTCTGACCAGTTCTTTTAGTCTCCGATAAACCTTTTTGCAAACTCTAACAGATCAAATACACAACTTGACTTCTTGAAGTTTCGATACTCCATTCCAGCAGTTAATTACAAATAAAAAATAATCGTATCTCTTTACAAAGAATAAATGAATTACAAACAAAGAGATAACTACTGGCTACAAAACTTTAGTGTTACTAATTAACACTTCGTATACATTTGTATTCTAAGTAATCTAAAGACAATCATCATCAAATGTTCTAAAACCTAACAATCTCCCCCTAATTATGAATATCAGAATGATAAGCATAATTTCAAGGTTGATGATGATGTCAAAACTCAATATTACAATTACTTAGAAAAAGAATAAAGAATTACTAACTACAAATGTATTCTGAACTAAGATCTTTGATCTTTTGTTCAGCTTCCACCGAGACTTAGGTTTAAATCCTATAAGTCTGGCTTCAAAAAGAAATAAAATTACAACTTTCACAGCAAACAACATACCTTTAGTTCAACAACTCTTTTCTTTTCCTTCTATTCTCCCTGAATTGTTCTAACCTTTCCATCAGCAACTTTTTGAGAACAACTTCTGTTGTTTCTTCTGCATTTCTAAGAAGTTTAATAAATCCTTCTATATGATTTTCACTCACTCGGTTGATATCTCTGTTATAGTTAAAGAAAACTTTCTCACCATGAAAAGTCTCATACCATAATCCAAGCGGTACTGATTCAGGAAGATCGGTTGGCTCTTTGTCCACACTCTTTATCTCCTTTATAGCCTTCTTGATCTGACTTCGAAATTCCATGTTGAGCTTTGTAGTAAAAAGTACAGTAGACAATAACCATTCCAAGTCTTCTTTTGATTGCCTCTCCAAGTCTGGCTTAGCATACTTCACAAAGTCTCCATCTCTGAAAAAGATATGCAGTAAATCCTTGCCATTTTCATCCTTGACCAAATTTATATTTCTTGTATTCCTCTTCAGGGCTTTGATCACTTCACTTGTACTAGCCATATCAACTTTATAAGGCTTCCTTGATGGAACTGTTTGTGGTTTTGTTATTCCACTTACAGCCACCAAGGCAGTCTCAGTTGACCTTGGAGATTCTTGCTTTGTAGATTTTGAAATCTTTTTCCTGGTCACAGCTACCTTCTTTGTACTAGTCTTCCTCGTTGAGTGTTTTTTCTTCTTAGACTCCTCCTCCTTCCTCTCTTGTTCTGCAGCCATATCTTCCTCTTGCTGAAGTTTTTGAGCAAGCATTGCATCAGCATCTATTAATCTTGGATCTCAAGGATTAACTAACTCAACTCTCCCTCCCAGCTCAAGTTCAATAGGAGTGGGAAAGTGAGCAGTCTTCATAGCATCCCCCATTAGCTTAGGCTATCCTGGTTGAGTAAGAGAATTTTTCTTTGTATCTTCAACCATGACACCTTTGCCTTTATCTTTTGATGAGCTTGGGGCTTCTGCAGTCGGTTTGGAGGAAAGAAGAATTGTTGCTGGTGGTGGTGTTGTTGTTGTTGAAGTTGTTGTTGCTGTTTGTGCAAGATCAGTATGCTTCTTCAAAATTTGTTCTTTATAGGCTTGCAGTGCAGCATTTTCTTTCAATGTTTTCTCTTTTAATGCTTGCAACTCCATCTACATCTGCAAGGAAGCATTTGAATCTGGAACAGTAGATTTGGATTGTACAGGAGGTTGTTTGAAATGACTACTCTCCCCCTTTTTGACATCAGCATCTTGGGGTTTGGAGGAGGTAGCCAAGTGTGGTAGTGCCTGCAGCAAAAGTTGTTCCATTCGATCTTGCTTTTGGAGAAGGAGATTGACATTGGATTCTAGGTCTTGAAGTCTACGGTCAGTCTTGGACTTGTCTTTGATAAGAGTATCAATGGCAGTGATTGTCCTCCTTGACAAGTGTCCTTCATAACTCCGTCGAATCTTATCTGTCTCAATCTCCATCTGCTGCTTGATTTCCTTGACTGCTGCATTAATTCCAATAACCAAAAAGTGGTGAAACTTGGTATGTTTCTTGTCCACTTTGGTTATCTCTTCTAGTATGTCCTTAGAAGATGGTGCAGCTGCTGTTGACCCAATGTTGGTCACATAATCCTGCCTTAGTTGAGCAGCTGCATCCTCCAGAGAATTTATGAACTGTGCATCGAGCCACTCGTCCACATTCTCGGCTTCAAGTTCTTCAGGAACAGGTTCATTTACCATGGATGTCTTTAACGCAGATATGTGATCTTGAGATTGTTGAAGGCCATAAAGGATCTCAAAATCTGCATTTGACATGTCAAAAATAACTTGTAATGTGGCATCCCTGTTAGAGTGTATGCCCTAGTGGCCAATTATGTAATGATTGTGACACTATATTTATGTTATGTTTTGGTTAAATGATAATTTATTATGTTTTATTTACTGCATAATATAAATGTTAACATAATAAATGTCCTTAGAAGAAAGATACTATTTATATGGATTCAAGTATGTGACTTGAATATGAGATCATATAAGTATGTAATGTATCATTATTCTTAAATGTCCCTAGTCGAGTATCATTGTAAGCGGGACAACAATAATACATTGAGATTAGTATGCGATTAACTGATGGCCATATCTCATTGGTCATAAATATATACGAGATATATTAAGTTGATACATAGGTACATGTTAGAGAACATTGTACTGGACAGACCCACCATGAGAATTCTACATGGAGCGTTATGCTATGTGTCATAAGTAATTCTCATAGTGACAATGATGTAATGGTCCTTCGACCTGAAGTCATGACATTTCTACATAAGGAGTTATGCGTTTTGACATTATCAAAAGTCACCTTTAACCGGGTGGACGATAAAGGTAATTGTTGGATGCATAATGAGTTATGTGAGAATTGGGAATGATGTAGATGAAATTTAACACTCCTATAAATTAGGGGTGATATCTATAGGCCTCTTGATTGAGTGAAACTATTAAATGCATGGCCATGCTCAAATAGAGATTTGTTTCATATAGTTTACTCATTGATCAAGAAAACTAAGATTAAATTATGAAGAGGATGACACATCCATGCCTTGAATTTAATCTTAGATATCATGGTTAAAAGGATTAAGTTACATTGAAACATTGGTCACGAAAGGTAACGTCGAATCTATGACTTTATTATTACTTGGGTAACAGTGATGTATTACTAGATGCCGCTCACTGTTTATAATTTTATAATATGATTTAAAATTATTGC
>CM025788.1:18686946-18697769 GCA_014636745.2 Centella asiatica
AACTATCTGTATTAAATTGTTTCGCATAGATCCTCGGGTTTGGGTTTCGTTTTGTTTTATTTTAAATCATATTTTTCCGCTGCGTTTGATCCTACGAAACCCAACAATCCCCTGTCCTGGACCTTCCCCCAATTTCCTCTGTTGGAGTTGATTGTTGAGCAGAGGAAGTTTGGGCTGCTTGTGTGGTGGATGTCTCAACAGGTTTTAAAAAATCACCTGCTGAGAATTTCTCTCTTTTATTTTCTTCAAGGATCTCATCCTTGCTCACACCCTCTCCTTTTGCCTGGGGTTGGGCACCCAGCTTCTCATGCTCTCCTTTTTCCAAGCTTTCTAAAGCTTGACTCTCTTTTATGTGTATGCTCTCTCCTTTTTCCAGGTCAGGAGTCTGACTCTCACTATTTATTCTCACAGCCTCACTCATTTTGATGGTGTCACTCTTTCCTACAGAAGTGGGGGTTTGAGAAGTGCTTGTGACAACATGGATAGGGGGTTCTCTTTGTGTACCTTGGGCTAGGGAGCCATCCATGGAAATTGTATGAGAACTTGGCTTGAGTATTGGCTCCTCTTGGGAAAAATCAAGAGAATTAGTTATATTTACATCAAAAGAATCAAGAATGGGAGAAAAAGGAGAAGAATGTACAGTGGGGAGTGTTGGTTGTTCCTCAGAGATTAAAAATTGAGGAACATCAATAGATGACTCTGTGTGTGCACTCCTTGTGTCACTCTTTTGTTTTATTAACTCTCTTATCGGTTCCTCTTGGTTGTGATCAAGAGTTTGTGCTGACTCTATACAGTTTGTTCCTGGTTGGGAACTTTCTTCAATGTCAACATCCTTTTGGGAGGATGGTGACAGTTCACTGTTTGTCCTTATAGCCTCCAATGCTTTTTGAGAAGCACTGGATTGGGCTTGGCTAAGGGTTATAATTCTCTTTTTCCTCTGAAGTGGAACTTCAGCTTCTGGTTCTCCCTCGTCCTCACTTGCTCCCTCAATTATTTTTCTCTTAATTGGGAGTTTTGTGATTGTCTTGGTTTTTACAACCACAGTCTTTTGGGAGACTGTGGAGGGGGCTATAGATTGTTGTGGTGAAGTTGTTGGAGGATTCACAGGGTTTTGGCTTTTATTATCCTCAAAAAATTGCAAAGAGTAAAGATTGGGAAGCCTATCAATAAGAGTAGATCTCATGATAGGAGGGAAAAATAAAGGAACAGTTACCTTTGCAGAGTTCTTCACATCTTTGACTATTCTTTTACTCTGCAAAACAGTTGGTACAACTTGCATTCCAGTAATATTTAGGTTAGGGATTAGATAATAAGCAATCATCATCAAAAACCTAGCATAATAAGTTTTGGCAACAAGTTTTGCAGAATTAAAAGCCCAATGTTTAGATGTCTACCATACAACACACTAAAAATAATTTGTTGGGTGAGTGTAGTGATAGCATCATATCCACTGCATTTTGTTGTAAAAGCTTTAGTGATTATGTCAAAGAATAGTGACCACTCTTGCCTTAGATGGGGTCGTGTAACAGACCCAACAGACCCAATTTCAGCAGAATAATTTAAGTTTTTCAACATGGAAAGAATTTCTTCATCAGAGGCAGGGGAGTCAAAGTTTTCATAAACTGGTAAATGTAAAGCATTATTTACAACTGTATGATCTATAGTATACGTAGTGTTTGCATACCTGAAACTTACCATAGGTGAGTCAGTTTTTGCACCTTGTATGGTAGTAGTGGACCAAATAGCCGTGATGACCTCAGCAGCTTGGACGGGAGCTTCATAAATGGCGTAAGTTAGTGTAGAGTTTTGAAGAAAATCCACGAAGGGGTGGTACTGGGCTTCAAAGACATTCTTATCAGCCACCCCTGCATGGTTGGTCTTAATGAAATCAAAGTCTCCAAACTTGAAAGCAACTGTTTTAGCGGCCATTGCAAGAGATCTGTGAACTTTGGAAGAAACTTAAAAGAGGGTTAAATTGCAGAGTATTATCAGAAAGAAAATAATTTTAGAGCTTTGAGTGATTGTGATTGCAAAGATGTTTGAAATTTGTTTTATCAATTTGTTGGAAACGTTTGCAATTCTTACAGATAGGTAACTACCAGTTTACCCTCGATCGGAGATTGCCCTAATCTCTGATCTGTTCACTCGTAAGAGACTAGAAGTAGATTAGTCTCCGATAGGGTTTACTATCAGTGACTAAGGTAGTCTCCGATAGGATTTACTATCGGGGACTAGTTAGTCTCTGATAGTATTAACTATCGGGGACTAAGATAGTCTCGGATAGTATTAACTATCGAGGACTAAGATAGTCTCTGATAGTATTAACTATCGGGGACTAAAATAGTCTCGGATAGTATTAACTATCGGGGACTAAGGTAGTCTCTTATTCACTCTAGCTCATATTATTCCAGAATTAAAATTCTAGCAAAAAAAAAAAACTCAATCCAGAAACTTAATTCTAGCTCCTAATGATCTGTTTAATTAAACAGCTGCAAACTAGAAATTTAATTCTAGCTTCTCAAAACTAAACAACTTGTTTTCTAAGATTTTAATCAGTTTTTAGAGACATAATTCAACATTCCTAACTCATAGACTAATCTATTAAATGTGGATTCATCTAAAGGTTTTGTGAAAATGTCTGCAAGTTGTTTATCAGTTGTAACCCAGTGTAATTCGATATTTCCTTCACTTACATGCTCTCTTATGAAGTGATATCTAATATCAATATGTTTTGTTCTTGAATGTTGCACTAGATTTTCTGTTATTGCTATGGCACTTGTATTATCACAATAAATGGGAATCTTGGATAATGACATACCATAGTCTAGGAGTTGATTCTTAATCCATAAGATTTGAGCACAACAACTCCCAATTGCGATGTATTCAGCTTCTGCTGTTGAAGTAGAAACTGAATTTTGTTTTTTGCTGAACCAAGAAACAAGTCTGCCTCCAAGAAGTTGGCAGCTTCCACTTGTGCTTTTCCTGTCAAGCTTACATCCTGCATAATCAGCATCTGAATAACCAATTAGTTTAAAATCAGATTCTTTGGGATACCATAATCCAAGGTTTGGGGTACCCTTTAGATATCTGAGTATTCTTTTTACAGCAATCAAATGTGACTCTCTAGGGTCAGCTTGAAATGTAGCACACAGGCATGTAGCAAACATTATATCAGGTCTACTTGCAGTTAGATATAAAAGGGAGCCTATCATTCCTCTATAACTAGTGATATCAACTTTCTTTCCTTTTAAATCTTTATCTAGTTTAGTGGAAGTAGGCATGGGTGTTTTTGCAGGTGAACAATCAACCAAATCATATTTTCTCAATAAGTCTTTGATGTATTTTGACTGACTGATAAATATTCCATCAGGTGATTGTTTAATCGGCAATCCTAAAAAGAATGTTAATTCTCCCATCATACTCATTTCATATCTGGACTGCATAAGTTTTGAGAATTTTTTACAAAGGTTTTCATTTGTAGACCCAAATATAATATCATCTACATATATCTGCACCAATATAATATCAGAGCCTTGTTTTCTATAAAATAATGTTTTATCTATGATACCTCTAACAAATTTGTTTTCAATTAAAAATTGAGATAGAGTATCATACCAGGCTCTTGGTGCTTGTTTTAAGCCATAAAGTGCTTTGTCTAACCTATAGACATGATTTGGAAATTTGGAGTCTACAAAACCTGGGGGTTGGCAAACATAGACTTCCTCTTCCAATTTTCCATTTAAGAAAGCAGTTTTGACATCCATTTAGTACACCTTGAAGTCCTCTTAGGCTGCATATGCCAAAAAGATTCGTATTGCTTCAAGTCTTGCTACTGGTGCAAAAGTTTCATCATAGTCTATTCCTTCTTCTTGAGAATATCCTTTTGCAACCAGTCTTGCTTTGTTCCTTGTAATTGTACCAGCTTCATCCATTTTGTTTCTGAAGACCCATTTGGCACCAATAATTGATCTATTCTTTGGTTTAGGTACCAGTCTCCAGACTTTGTTTCGAGTGAATTGGTTCAATTCTTCTTGCATGGAAATTATCCAGTCAGGATCTTGAAGTGCTTCCTCAATTTTCTTTGGCTCAATCTTTGAGAAAAAACTGAGATATAAACATTCATTTTGAGTTGCACTTCTAGTCTTGACTCCATCCTCTAAACTTTCGATTATCAAATCTGGCGTGTGGTCTCTCAACCATGGAATTGCACGTGACAGATTTGATCTTGAAGTTGAGGCTACATTTTCTAGATTGGTGTAACCCATTCTAGCTTCATGATCAGAGACTGCTCCCCCTGAACTATTGACTCCTTCATTATTAGCTTCCCCTGAGCTATTTATTTCTACTGAATCTGGTGTCAATATAATTTCTAATTGTGCATCAATGACTCTAGTCTCTGGTAGACCATTAGTCTCCGATGGGATACTAATGTTACCAGTCTCTTGAGTTTCATCTAACATTCTATTTTCTGATAGAGTATTAGTTCTAGGCACTTCATGCACAACTGTTAGCTCCCCCTTAATTGTGTAGGGATCATTGCTATCTTGGGGTTGTTCAGTAGTCTCTGATGGATATTCCCATGCATCCAATTCATTCTCAAAACTAAGAGTTTCATGCAATCCTTGTCCAATCATTCCTGGAATCTTTTTATCATCAAACATGACTTGAATTGATTCCACAATGACCTTTGTTCTTAGATTATATACTCTGTATGCTTTACTTGACAGAGAATAACCTAAGAAGATTGCTTTATCAGATTTATTGTCAAACTTTCCTTTTGATTCTGATGAATCTCTCAGTACAAAGCATTTACAACCAAACACATGTAAGAACTTGAGAGTTGGTTTTCTCCCAGTCATTAACTCGTAAGGTGTTTTGTTGTATGCTTTGTTAATCAAGGATCTATTCTGTGTAAAGCAAGCAGTGCTTATAGCTTCCTCCCAAAAATATGTGGGAAGCTTAGCCTCTTGTAACATAGTCCTTGCTGCTTCAATAAGGGTTCTATTTTTCCTCTCAACAACTTCATTTTGTTGAGGTGTTCTTGGAGCTGAGAATTGATGAGTTATTCCTTTTTCAGTGCAGAATTCAAGTACTTGGGAATTCTTGAATTCTGTTCCTCTATCGCTCCTTATAACCCTTACTGTTTTTCTTGACTCAGTTTCTATTTTCTTGATATGATCAATTATCAACTGAGCAGCTTCATCTTTTGTAAAGAGGTATTTTACCCAAGTATACCTCGTGTGATCATCCACAATAACCAAGGCATATCTATTTCTTAAGATAGACATCACATTCACTTGACCAAACAAGTCCATGTGTAACAATTGTAGTGGGTCAGTGATTGATGTTGCTGGTTTGCTCTTGAATGATACACTTTTTTGTTTCCCTTTCTGGCATGCATCACATAATCCATCTTGTTTAAATTCCAATTATAGAATGCCAGCTGCTAATTCTTTCCTTACAAGCTTGTTGATATTTTTAAAATTCAAGTGAGAAAGCTTCTTGTGCCAAAGCCAACTTTCCTCAGTTGAGGTTTTGCTATAGAGACATGTAATTTGATCAGTAAAAGAGATAAGATTTGCGACATACAAATTTCCTTTTCTTTTTCCAGTCAATATCACATTCCCAGATTCATTGTCACACACCTGGCATAGGTCTTCTTTAAAGGTGACATGAAATCCTTTATCACATAGTTGACTCACACTTAACAAATTGTGCTTTAAGCCGTCAACCAGTGCTACTTCTGTGAAGATGACATCTCCATGTTTAACATTGCCATATCCCCTTGTATGGCCTTTGTTGTCATCTCCAAAAGTGACTTTTGGGCCACTTTTCTCTTCATACTGTTTTAGCAGGGTCTTATCTCCGATCATGTGCCTTGAACATCCACTGTCCAAGTACCATGATTTCTTCCTTTTGCCCTGCACAGTAGAGAATAACTAGTTTGAGATTTTTGGGACCCAGATTTTCTTGGATCCTTTCTCACTAGTTGTAGACTCAAGACTTGACTCAGATTGAGTTGATTGTCTTTTAAAAGTTTTAACTAGAATAGGACAATCAATAGTCTTGCTACTTGTTTGTGAGAGACTGCCAAGTTTAGAATTTTTAGTTTTAATGCAAAGATTATCTAACCTTTTTATTGGTGATTTATCTTTTATTCTCTTTGAAGGTGCAGTCTCAATCATAGGAATTTTATTTTTGCTCCTACAGTTTACTGCTATGTGGTTAGGGTTTCCACATACATGGCATGTTTTTCTAGGAGCATCAGGCATTCTAGCATAGTTTGTATGTTTGTTAATGCCTATCTTTCCATTCCTATTTTTCTTCTTTCTGCTTAACTCCACTAACTTTTCAGCCTTTTTGTCTAGAAGAGCTTCCAGTTTTTTTATTCAATTGTGTCTTTGTCATGAACCCTATGTTTAATCTTTTTGATTCACTCTTATCAACAACATTAACTGTCTTTTGATCAATTTCTGTTTTTGCAGTCATATGTTGATCTTGAGTGTTTATAAATTTAGGTTCAATAACAGGAGATACAAAATTAATTCTTTTAAAACTTGGCTTACTAGTTGAGGAGTTTGCAGTTTCGATTTGATCATTTAAATCTGAACTTTTATCTAGATTATCATCATAACCTAGTCCAGATTTTTGACCTATTGTTTGATACCCTACCAAGTCAGATAACTTTTTAGAGGAAGTATTCCATTGTTTAATCTTAGCTTGAGCAATTTCAAGTTGCTCTACTAAGTAATATTCCCTCTTTTTCAAAGCATCAATCATATGATGTGCTTTGTTTAAGTCAGACTTGATGGTATCAAACTGTGCCAATCTCTCTTCAAGAAACTTGTTTCTTTTTAAGAGAATGTCACGTGATTCTTTTACATTGGTATGCTCTATAGTTAAAGACCTAAAACTAACATGTAAATCAGACATATCTTTTTGCATGCTTTCAATGCTAGATGTATCAAGTAAATTAAGCACGTTGAAATTCTGATTTGCATCACATACCTTTGTAGAATCACTTGACTCATCACTACGAGCCATTAGGGCAAAGTTGACAACTTCTTCATCAGAGTCGCTGTCAATCCAATATTTTCCCTCAGTAATAAAGGCTTTGCAATTGGATTTGGCTTTCTTGTCAGCAAAGTCCTTCCTTGATTTTTCATCCTTAGATCTATCATTAGATCTAGGCTTCTTGCACTCATTGGCAAAGTGTCCTAACCCATCACAATTGTAGCATCTTATTTTCTTTAAGTCGAAGGTGACTTTTTGACCTTCTCGTTTAGGGTTAGGTTTTCTCGATGATTTTCTTCCTTTTCTACTAGCCCTAAATTTCTTAAACTGTTTGACCATGAATGCCATGAATTCCTCCATGTCATCATCAGTATCCAGTTCATCTTCATTATCAGTTGAGCTAGCATCAGAAGGTTCCTCATTAAGCTTCTCTTGAGACTTGCTTGCTCAACCATCAACGCAGCTCCTCTATCCTTTCCATGCATGCGTTGTCGTTGCTCTACTTCAAGTTCGTAGGTCTTTAAATTTCCGTAGAGCCTGTCCAGTGTGAGAAGATCCAAGTCATGAGCCTCTCTTATTGTTGTTGTCTTTGGATCCCAACTTGGTGGGAGAGATCTCATGAACTTGGTGTTTATATCCTCATTATCATAAGACTTCCCAAGTATTTTCAAGTCGTTGAGCAAAGTGTTGAACCTGTCATATACTGATGTTATAGGTTCACCAGGCTTTGCTTGAAAGAACTCATATTGTTGTGTCAACAATGATCTCTTGTTCTTTCGAACTTGGTCAGTCCCTTCACACAGGACTTTGATGGTGTCCCAGATTTGTTTAGATGTAGTGCAATTTATGATGCTTGTAACTTGTCTTCGTTTGTGTAATCACTTTCAGGAGCAAGTTCAAAGTGTTCTGCAACAACAGATCCTTCGACAGTTTTTGCAGGAATGAATTTCCTGGGTAAATAAGGACCCTTCTCAATCCTATCTATGTAATCTGGATCTGTTGCTATTAAGTGCATATACATCTTTTGTTTCCACATTGGATATTCTTCTCTTTTAAGAATAGGGATTCTGGTACCATCATCTCTACTTCCCGCATACGCTATAATGTTAGAGCTGCTTGCTTCGTCGTTGGCCATCTCTTGGAACGTTTTAATTGAATAAATTCAATTACAGGCTTTGATACCAATTGTTTTCCCAGTGAGATGCCGAGAACTTGTAGAAGGGGGGGTTGAATACAAGTTCTTTGAAAATTCTTCGATTACTTGTTCTTTAAGAAACTAAATTTTTCTTGCGGAATAAAAAGAACAAGAACACAAATCTATTTATAAACAATTGCTTTATTGATTTACAATTGAATACAAATCCTAACAATCACAATAATGTAATCGTCAGCTTCTTTTCTATTCTGTATAGGAAAAGATACAAAACTATGAAAAACCTATACAGCTTCTGAATTACACTCTGTAACTTATTACTGATTCTATGACAACTGAATTATAATTAACTCAGTTCCTATTCTGAATAAAATTCAGCTTCCTTATTCGAATCAAATGCAATCTTTCCTTTTTGATAGGAACAGATTTCTGGTTAGTTTTCTTACCAGCTACGTCTTCAATAATATTTTACTTTACGTGGAAGACATTCCTTTTTCAATTCGAACTCTGTATCTATCAGAGATTAATTCACAATTAGTCTCTGATGCTTCTTTTAGTCCCTGACATATCTTTTAGTCTCTGGTACATTTAGTCCCTGATGACTCTTTTAGTCCCTGGTACGTTTAGTCCCTAATGACTTTTAGTCCCTGATGACGTCAGCTTGTGTAGTCTCCGATAGTGTTATTTAGTCTCTGACACGTTAAGGCTTAGTCTCCGATGACGTCAGCTTAGTCTCCGATTCCTTTTTCTTTAATCTCTGATGACGTAAGCTTTTAGTCTCCGATAGAAAAACTAGTCTCTGACAGTTAAAACATTTTAGTCTCTGACCAGTTCTTCTAGTCTCCGATAAGCCTTTTTGCAAACTCTAATAGATCAAATACACAACTTGACTTCTTGAAGTTTCGATACTCCATTCCAGCAGTTAATTACAAATAAAAAATAATCGTATCTCTTTACAAAGAATAAATGAATTACAAACAAAGAGATAACTACTGGCTACAAAACTTTAGTGTTACTAATTAACACTTCCTATACATTTGTATTCTAAGTAATCTAAAGACAATCATCATCAAATGTTCTAAAACCTAACAAAGTCCTTTGAGTTATCCACTGATAACTTGCCTAGTGTAGTAAAGGCTATTCCCTGATAGACTAATGTGCCTATTAATGAATACTAATTTGTTCAAATATACTAAGGTTTATGGACCACCTTGAGTATTTACAAATGCACAGTTATTAAAAGAACAATAACATCATCATCATCATCATCATCAACATAATACCTAATAATCTCCTCTTATTTATGATTATCAATTGAATAACCATAAATCTAATTTCTTTACTAATGATGATGCCAAACCCAAAAGAATAAAGAATAAAGAATGCAATTGCATTTAGCTAAGTGCATTTGTACAGATAGAAAGAAAAACTATTTACAAATGTACAATACTGAAAAAAGTGTTTACCACTTAGATTTCAGGATCCTAGGGTTGCTAAGCAATAACAAAGGGCAATGGTTGACTTGATTCAATCAGTTGTGAGTCACTTCCAAGGCATTGTTTTCTTTTATCAGGATTCTAATCAGGAATCCCTACTCCTTAATATTCTCCATCAGCTTTCAACATGTTGAACTCCTTTTGTAGTAGTTTTCTAAACTTTACAATATTGACATTCATGTTTTGCTTCAGAGCTTCAAGGACAGATTCAATTTCTTCCAAGTTTGCAACAAGTTGTGACCAGTAAAAGGTGATGATGTCCCATTTGGAGTTTTTGAATTCAACACCCATAAGACTAGTGATCATCTTTGGATATTCCATGAATCCTTTTACTGGGGGAAGATCCCTTACAACTGCTAAGATCCTATCATTAGCTTAAGTCTCTTCAATTTCCTTTAACACCCTGATGTGAGCAGGAATTGTAACGAGCCAGATTTGTCTTCCTTAGAAATTCTACATGGATCAGATGGTGATAGTAAGCTAAGGCTTAGAGTACCGATTACTAGATCCAAGACTAAGAAGATTGGAGTAAGCTTGTCAACTACAGCAGGTTTAACAATTGAAGAGTTTAGGGCCTTGGGATTATGTTTGGAGCATTATGAAGAAGGAATAGTAACTTAGACTTGGCCTAATATGTATTATGATCCATTGAGAGGTACTTGCAAATTTGTTATTACTTTGCTTTCAAAAATGGAGTCAAACTCGTTTGTAGCTTAGCCTAGACTTGGCCGAGAACTGGTGTCAAGGAATGCCAAGGAAAGCATCAAGGAATGCCGAGGAAAATGTCAGGGAATGCGAGAATAGAGTGTCAGGGGATAACTAGTCTCCGACAGACAAATTCGATCCGTCGGGGAATATTTAGTCTCAGATAGACAAAATTACCCATCAGGGGATAATTAGTCTTTGAAAGACAAATTATCCACTGACAGTTACGGATATTGTTTTTATGTATTTAATTACTTTCCATATTTGAATTGTATTTGTTTCCTAGTCATAATAGGTTTGTTTGTTTTTTCCTTGTTAGAGTAAATGTCTTTCCAATGTATTATTCTTTCCAACTAGGAACAGGTTTTTTATAAGCTTATAAATAGATGCTTGTAGTGTTTAATAACATATTATTATTATTATTATTATTATTATTATTATTATTATTATTATTA
>CM025788.1:18697869-18736753 GCA_014636745.2 Centella asiatica
TTATTGTTATTATTGTTATTATTGTTATTATTGTTATTATTGTTATTGTTATTATTGTTATTATTATTATTGTTATTATTATTATTATTGTTATTATTATTATTATTATTATTGTTATTATTATTATTATTGTTATTGTTATTGTTATTGTTATTGTTATTGTTATTGTTATTATTATTATTATTGTTTTGATAAATAAATTTAGAAAAGTATCTTGCACGTTTTCTTTCTTGTTTATGAGATATAAACAAAACCATATTCGTGTGATTCGAGTAATATTGATCGTGAGATTCGTTCAAGATCCTTAAATAGACTTCTTGTGTGCGTATCAACAAGTTGATTTAAGCTATCCGAGGTTGTAGGCTGACCACCCTACATCATATTGGTATCAGAGCAAGGCTTGGTGTTGGGAGTGGGAAATCAAGAACGTGTGATTCTTTCTTGTTTTCTAGTTTCTTACATGGAGTACATTCTAGTGTATTGCATCCAAACTGCAGTCAAGAATTTCTTATCAGGAACTTGTCTTGATTGTTTCCATTAAATTGAATATGTCTGATTCTAGTGGACATGATAACATTGGAGATACGGGGTTACTTCGTGGAGCAACTTTGTAAGATACAAAGATCTTACGATTACAAAATCAATATGCAACAATGACGGCTCAATTGGACTGGCTAGAGGAGATGATGGCCAGGTTGCTGAACCATGACAACAACCACGCACGAGGAACTGATGGTCCAGAATAAGAACAAGAAACTAATGCTCGTAACAATCAACATAATGCTCATGAAGGTAATTCAAACATAAAGCTTATTAGAAATTATAGCATTTGATGATGATGTATAAACTTAGAATTGTAAGATTTTGTAATTGTACAAGTACCTGCAGTAGTGTTCTATCAAATATTACCATTAGAAACTGCAGGAGACCATAAGAGACTACAAGTAATGCATAACATATTATTACTTGATGGGGTTTTATCGCTCATACTTGTTTGATTCTCTTTCAGCTAAACACGAGAAAGGAGAAAATTTCTGTTGGAAGCCTGAGTCACAACAGTTGTTAATGAACCGACGACTCTGGCCTACGGTTGGGAAATCGGGGTCGTCATAAGAAAGAATTAACTATGATGAAACCTTTGCACTAGTAGCAAGTTTGGAAGCAATCAGGATATTCCTTGCCTATGTTCATGCAAATTTCAAAATGTATCAGATGGATGTAAAGAGTGCATTTCTGAATAGGAAAATACAAGAAGAGGTGTATGTCCAGCAACCTCCTGGCTTTGAAGATCACCAATTTTCCAATCATGTCTACAAGTTAGACAAAGCACTCTATGGACTTAAACAAGCACCAAGAGCATAGTATGATGCTCTATCCTAGTTTTTAATTGAAAATAAATTCACTAAAGGTATCATAGATAAAACTTTATTTCATAGAAAATATGTTGGTGATTTAATACTTCTTCAAGTCTATATTGATGATATTATATTTGCTTCTACAAATGAGAGTCTATGCTCTAAGTTTTCTAAGCTTATGCAAAGTAGATATGAAATGAGCATGATGGGAGAATTAACTTTCTTTTTGGGTTTACAGGTTAAACAAACCACTGATGGAATTTTCATTAGTCAAACAAAATATTTAAAAGACCTTTTAAAGAAATTTAATTTACAAGATGTTGCAACTGCTAAAACTCCCGTGCCAACAACCACTAAACTTGACAAAGACTCAACTGGTAAAAAGGTTGATGTTTCAAGTTATAGAGGCATGATAGGCCCTCTCTTATATCTCACTGCAAGTAGACTTGATGTAATGTTTTCAACTTGTTTATGTGATAGATTTCAGTTAGATCCTAGAGAATCTCATTTGATTGTAATAAAAAGAATATTCAGACATCTCAACGGTACTCCAAAACTTGGCATTTGGTATCCTAGAGATTCTGGATTTGATCTAATAGGTTATTCAGATGCAGATTATGCAGGTTGTAGATTAGAAAGGAAAAGCAAAACAGGAAACTATCAATTTCTTGGAAACAAATTAGTATCATAGTTTAACAAGAAATAACATTATGTGTCAACCTCAACAGCTAAAGTAGAATACATTGCTATTGGGAGTTGTTGTGCTCAAATTTTATGGATGAAAAATCAACTAATAGACTATGGTGTGGTGTATAATCAAATTCCTATTTATTGTGACAACACTAGTGCTATTTTCATTCAAAAATGTTGTGCAACACTCTAGAACAAAACACATAGACATCAAGTACCACTTCATCATAGAACATGTGATGAATGGTACTGTGGAACTTCATTTTGTTTTAATAGAGAAGCAGCTTGTAGACATATTCACCAAACCATTGGATGAAGCCACCTTTAACAGGTTGGTAAGTGAGCTAGGTATGCTCAACTTTGGTGAATATGCTTCTTTGAAAATTTTGTACAAGTCTAATTTGCAGTAGTAGTTAATTATTTTCTGATAACTTAGTCACCAGAGACTAATTAATAGCTGATTGAAGCAATTAAAATTATCTTTTGACAAAATTAATTGTTCAAAAAGCTAATTACACTGTGAAGCATTAGTTAATAATTGTTCTATTTAAAGGATAATTATTAACTGATGATAATGCAGTATTGGCTAGTTATTCTCCAACAATTTAACTGTTAGTGGATAATTAACTCCTGATTATATATATAGTAGATAAACTTTTGTACTATGCAAGATTCTCTATGTTTATTATTCATCATCTATTTAAGTATCTTGTTATAGCTGATTCAGGTATGTCTTAACTCTCTACTACTTTATTTTTTATTTCTTTCTTATTCTGCTACAATAAAGGATGTTACTAATGATCGAACTCTTTCTACCCAAGTACCAAAACTCTCTTAAAACAAGTTTATATCAAAAGTCACATCTTCTATCTCTCAAAAGATAAAGGTTGTAAAATGAAAACAACCACAACCAGCAATAGTTGACGGGGAGGGTGAGTATTTAGAGGAAATTTAGAGGAAGAAATAAGGAATAATGAGAACCCTTGGAGACTGCTTAATATTCAAAAGGATATTAAGTTCTAAAAAGAAAAAGCACATCTCTATGTGTAATCTCTCAAAAGGCTGTATCTATTGAAAACAGTTCACCTCCAAGGATATAGGTATTTTAGTCTACAATGATCACATCTATAAAGATCTTTCAAGAAGAAGAAGAAACAGGCTCTGATCAATGATCAATCTGTCACTAAATGCACACACAGGGTCTTGTATTGATGCTTCTCTTTTCTCTATTCAAGAGGAGCAGCCAATATTCAAATACTACCCTTATTATTTCTTTTTCTCTCTTTGATGTTTCTTTAAAAGCAATGAAAAATTTCTTAATTTCATTGGTTTCAGATTCTTTGATAGTTCATTCATCAAAGAAGCCAATTTTTGAAGTTGAAACAAATAGCAACTCTCAACTCATCATTAGATACTACAATTTTACTATATCAAACATCCACTGATAACAAACACTTACTTCCTATATTTTCTACGCCACTCTAGGTCACCTACAACAGAAAGATTTTACATTTAGTGAGCCTGAGAGAATTTTTTTTTTTTGCTAATTTGCAAAAATATATTAATTGAAAAAAAGGGACAAAATTAACGAGAGGCATCCCCCTCAACCTACTAGCACAAACCCACTAGCTAGGGAAAATACAAGCCAAAACTATGAGCATAAAGCATAAACACAATGCATAAAGAAATAAGGCAAAAAATAAAGAGTTGATACACAAAGCAATACTATCATATGTTGGCATATCCTCCGATGGACAAAAAACCCCTGATGCATGCAATAAGAAATCTCCTAAAGCTAGCAACAAGAGAAAGCAGTAGAACCCCTAATGTATGCATCAAGATATCCCCTGAAGTGATTAACTTGATAACCCCTGATGGGAGTAGCAAGAAATCCCTTGAAGCGAGTAACATGAAACACCCTGATGGCCAAGAGAGACATCCCCTGATGGAAGAAAACATCCCTGATGGCCAAGAGTGGCATCCCTTGATGGCCACAAAATCTGTTAATACGAGAAGCATGAGATCCATGTGTGACATCCCCTGACAGCAGGACATCAACATCTCCTAACGACCAAGAGAGACATCCCCTGATGGAAGAAAACAACCACTGATAGAAGAAACAACCACTGTTGCGAGCAATATGGCAAAACACCAGCACAAAGAAAGTAGACAACATATAGCAACAGCATACAACATACAAAACCAGCAGGATAATTTGTAAATAGGGAAAGAGATGCCACTGAGGGAGACTAGAACCCAGCCTCCTAAATTTTGCATGTGAGACAAGCCTACTTTTGATGATAAGAATAATTTCAGCTATAAGGGCATGTCGGTTCTTGCCAGCTTTACCATGCATCCTGCCATTTCTTTAGGACCAGATGTGATAGACAATAGTGTTGAAACTGAACCATATTAGCTTGTTTCTAAAACAATTAAAATTTAAAGAACTGAGGTTGTGCAAGAGTGCAGTCCAGATAAAGTTGGAGCCATGCCAACTAGCTTTCCGAAGGATAGCGTGAACGATCTTGAGAGAATAGTTGCATTGGAAATATAAGTGGTCACAGGTTTTCGGTCCATTGTTGCACAGGACACACAGATTTATGATATTTAGGCCAAAGTTGAGCAATTTATCCAAAGTCCACAGACTTTTATGGCAGCACAACCAGTTGATGAAGGAGTAGCACAGAATGACAAGTTTATTCCAAACAACTCGAATCCAAATAACTTTCTGAATCTTTGTGTAGATATCAGACCATATACATGTGACATTAGTTATATTAAGTGGAACATTACTCTAATGCACAATATCATGATTCATGATGTTGAAAGGAGTAAGGTAGTCAAAAGTGCTCCTCCAATTGATAATAATTTGGTGATTAGATAGTGGGAGCCTCCAAGTTCCATTGAAAATGATATCTACAACCACAACTTCCCTCCCTAGACTTGATTCAAGAATGATTGGGTCATTAACAGAATTGGCTAGGGGTAGTGGGTTGTGCCATGGGTCAAACCACAGGCTCACACTTGAACCATCACCAATAGAGTAATTGATGAATTGTTTAGCCATGTCTCTAAGGGAGAGGATTTTCCTCCAAGACCACGAGGATTGAGCAGTAGCCTTCATAGACCAAAAATTGGATTTTTTAATAACAATATTACGAATAAATAATGTCCATAAGGATTGAAATTGAGGATTTAAGATTTGCCAAACCCTATAAAGCAAATGAGCACGGTTCCACTTCCTTGAACATTTAAAGTCCAAACCACCCTCATCCCTAGGAGAACAAAGCTTCATCCAGGCTACTTTGGCCCCATGGTTATTAAGACTAGCACCTTTCCATAAGAATCTGGTGAAAATACTTTGGAGCTTCTTGTGGATGTAGTTGGGCAGCATGAAGTGTTGAGCACAATATGATTGTATGGAAAAAAGTACCACCTTGAGAAGCTGAATTATACCAACATAGGATAGAAATTTCGAAGTCCATGATGCAATTCTACTGGTAATTCTGTCCACTAAGGTATCGCAGTCTCTTTCCCACAGCCTAGAAAAGATGAGAGGCACGCCAAGGAACTTTACAAGTAACACACCCTGAGGAAAGCCTAAAAGCTAGAGAAGCTGGACCTTATTGTGATCATCGACCCCTGAGAGGAAGCATAGACTCTTTGAGTTGTTAGCGCTCACAGCAGAAAGTTTCGAGAAATTATCCAGAGCTTGCATGAGAGTGATAACTGAGGAAATATCACCTTTACAGAACATAAATAAATCATTTGCAAAATAGAGGTGTGTTAGATGAATAGCAAAGTCTCTCCAATGAAATGAGAAGTTGTTAGACTTCTCAATCTCCATATTAGTAATAGTAGTAAGAAACTCCATAGCCACTACAAAAAGTAGTGGAGAGATGGGGTCACCCTGTCTTATACCCCTCGAGCCCTTGAAATGACCACAAAGAGAGCCATTAACTTTGACAATGTAGGAAATAGTGGAGATGCATTCTTTAACCTAGTAGCAAAATTTTGGAGGAAACTGTAGATGCCTCAAGGAAGCAAAAATAAAATTCCATTTAAGCGAATCAAAAGCTTTTTGAAGATCAATTTTCAGAGAGCACCTAAGGGGTTATTTATCCAAATGGTAGTTCCTCACAATGTCTTGAGCAATGAGGATGTTATCTCCAATTTTTCTGTGAGGGACAAAAGTTGTTTGGGATGGAGAGATAATGGCAAGGAGCACTTTTTTCAAACGATTGACAATGACTTTTGAAATAATCTTGTATACAATCATGTAGCAGGAAATAGGCCTAAAATCATACATCGAGGATAGGTGAGCATGCATGCTTTGGAACCAAGGCTATAAAGGTATTATTGAAATTGCCAAGAGGGCAACCCTTATTAAAGAAAGCCAAAACAGCAGCAATAATGTCCTTACCAATGATATCCCAAGTGAAGGTTAGGAATTCAGCATTGAAGCCATCTAATCCTGGGCTCTTGTTTTTTTTTAAGGATTTGAAGGCCCAAAAAATCTCATCCTCATTGACACAAGCATTTAGATAGTTGAAATCATCATGGCATATGGTTTTGTGGACAGGTAAAGTACTAAGGTCCAAAAAATGATCATTAGTGATAGGACTAAGGATATTTTTGAAATAGTTGATATCAACATTCTGAACTCCATCATGCCCATGTATAAAGTGACCAGTGTCATCCTGAATCAAAAAAATTTTGTTTACATTCCAGTTTGATTTAAGTTTGTAGAAGAAGAACTTAGTATTCATGTCCCCTTCACTAAGCCATTTAACCCCCGACTTCTGCTTGAGTAAGCATTCTTTTCTAACAAGAGCAAAAGACAAAGCGAGGGAGAGGGTATACTGCTTCTCTAGAAGGGAGAGATCCATAGGAAGGGACAACAGATCAGATTGCACTTATTGGAGATCAAAGGTTGATTGTTTGATATAGGTGTGAACATTGCCATTGGATTTGTTGAGGTCTACCGAGAGTTGCTTGGCCTTATGGAACGTAGCCCAAAGCTGCTATAAAGGGTTATCATGAGTATCCACCTTCCACACATTTTGAATAGCATCTTTAAACCCCTCTAAACCAACCATGAAATTGAAGAATTGGAAAGGCTTCTTAATTCGCTGAGCATGTATGTCAAGATATATAATCATAGGGTTGTGATCAGAAAGACCAACTAAGGTCCTATCACGCCTTTTATAGATAGGGTTAGCAAACTGCGAGTTCCATCAAGACAGGTGAGTACCAGTTGCACAAAGATCAGATAGAGAGCAGTTCCCCAGGCAAGCTTTAAAGTCAAGCATCCCACCTAAAACTTCCAAAGGGGAAATGAACTCATTGAAATCTCCAATAACGCACCAAGGAAAACCAACACAAGGAAGAGCTAAATTCTGCAGATCAACCCATAATAGCCTTCTGTCTAGCCTTCTGTCTGAAGGAGTATAAAGGTCATAGGCAAAGGTAACCAAAATGTTACAATTAAGGGAAATAGAAAAAACTTTACAATGTATGTGTTGGGAAGAAGAAGATAAGATATCTACTGTCCAAAGGGTGGTGTCCGAACTCACCCAGATCTTCCCGTTAGGGTGATGGATATAGTTAAAAAACTAATGCCAACTCTCATTAACAGAAAACGAAATAGATTGAGCTTTGGGAGATTTAACTCGAGTCTCAAAAAGACCAACAAAAGATAAGTTGAACTTCTTTAAGAAGTTCTTCACATTTCAGATGGTTGGTAGTTGGTTTAGATCCCTAACATTCATACCACAAAACGTAGACATAAAATTAAATAGGTGGTTTGGAGGTGATCCCTCCTTTCTTCTTCTTATTTTTCCTCCGAGAAGAGTCTTGGCTTAAAGGCAAAAGATGTGTAGCTGTTGATTTTAGCTCCTTCCCATCTATGTTTTTTTATCTTAGAAGCAAGGTTGTCCAATAGCAAAGGTGGGGAGAGGTTAGAGTCCAACACATGAAGTCCTTGCAAACTATGAATATCCTTAACATCTGCAGTTTCAGAATCATTTTCAAGGGTTTTGAAAGTATTTGTAGCAACTACATCTTCTGTAGCTGAGCGATCTAGAGGTTCAACAATCTTTAGTCCCTTGGTAACAGGCTTCCATTTGTAAGAGTCAATAAGAACACCTTTACCTTCGTCCACACTAATGGGAATAGAAGAGTTTGAGGGATTTAACTTCTTATTCGCACGTGGTGCATTTGTATCCTTTGGAACCTAGTTATAATTTGCATTTGGGCAACAAAATTGAGAGTGACCAAATACATTGCAGTGGGAGCATATGAGAGGTTTGTGTTGATACTCAACTCTGACCAAGTCAAGAAGCAAAATGGTTGATTTGTCATTGAGGACTGCAACAGGAAGAGATTTTGGAGAAGAGGATGTAACCTCAACTTGTATGCAAACTCTTGCATAGCTTATAGGCTCCATTCTTGAACTGGCCTTGTCTAATAATAAAGGTTTGCCAATCCCAGAGGCTAGATAGCTTAGACCTTCCAAGGTCCAATAAGAGATAGGAATGTCATGAAACTTCACCCAAATGGGAGCAATAATGCATTTCTCCTCAGTAGTTTCAACCCCTTTCTCACCAATACTTTAAAGAGATAAGTTTATTTGTAATGTACCAAGGACTTGTTGTAATGAGGTTATCCCGCCTTATGGAGCTGGAGAACTTGAAAACAAATCTGCCCTTAAAGACAGTGATCTTTTCAAACCCGAAAAGGGTCCAGTGCCTTTTCGCAAAAGTTTCAACAACTAAAAAAGATGGCTTAGAATGCAAAAAAGTCCCCTCTAAGCTAAAATGCCACCTATCAACTCCTTTCCTTAAAATCTCAGCAGGTGGACTAATAAAAATTGTCCCATCATGAACTATGGGAAGGTAGTAGTTAAGGTCAGAGGGCTTAACTTCCTTGGTGACAACTTTGTTCTAGGATAAGGTCTCTTTATTCAGACGCGCATCTGACATTGAATCAGTTGCACACTTAGGTGAAGATTCCCCCCTCAACTAAAGAGCCATAGGGCACTGCATTTGCATCTGAATCAAATTTATGACTAGCTTCCCTAGAGGAGGATTTTAATGGAATACACCCATCTTTCAAGAAAGCATTCACATCTTTAAGGTCCCAGCCAAGAGTGTTAATGAAATTAATCAAATCGACACTCTTCCGTCGTTTCGCTGCAGCACTATCTCTATCATTCATGGTGAGTTGGGTAGCAGCCCCAAAAACTTCTGATATGAAGGAGCTAGGAACAAATTCCCCAAGTTCCTCCTCCTCTGAATCTAAATCTGTAATAGAGAGATTGGCAGAAATCATTTGAATAGGGGTAGTTTCCAAAGAATTGGCCATAGGGATAATTTCCCCATGGGGAAGAGTTGAGTGACGAGAGCCAGCCATGAAAGCTGGAGTAGAGAAGGAAGAGAGGGAAAAAGGAAGGGTGATGCCCAGTAGCTCCAAGAGAAAGAGCTAGGGATGATAACAGGATGGAGAAGAAGGGTGACAACAATGGTGGGCGGGAAAGGGTTGCAGGTTAGGGTTTTAGGTGGGAAAGAGAGAAAGAGGAGGAAAAGTTAGAATGAGAAACATTGTACCAATCCAGCCTGAGAGAATTCAAAAAAAAAATTTCCTGTAATTTCTTTTTCCTCACCTTTTTCCAGACACAAGGTCTGACTCTCAGCTTGAGAGAATTCAAAATGAGAGTCAGACCTTATGTCTGGAAAAAGGTGAGGAAAAAGAAATTACAACAAATTTGTTTTTTGGAAAATAAGTGTGAGAGGCTAACTTGGTTAGGCAAAAGGAGAGGGTGTGAGCAAGAATGAGATCCTTGAAGAAAAGAATAGAGAGAAATTATTTCACACACTACCTATGTAGCTCATGTATTCTCAAATATCAGATGATACTAATAGAAGAACTTGTGAATGTTTGGTTGGATGCAAGCAACACAAGATTATTGGATGACGCAGTAGCACACTTCATATCAAAATATTTGATCACATATAGGTCAAGTGCAGCTGTACTCACAGAATGTTTTTGAAGCATTGATCAAATAAAGAAAAACATGAAGCTCCAACACTTCATAATCAATGGCTTTTAAAAAAGCTCAAACAATTTCTTTCTGCAAGTTAACCTATACTAGTGATTTCTACGCTCCAACATTAAGATGTTGATGTCAAAAAGGGGGAGAATGATCAAGGCAAGAGAAGCAAAGAGTAATTCTAATAAAGAAAAGGGGAGAATTTTTAAAAATGTTAACAACCTCAGCAACATAATAGACCACTGGCTGCGGTGAAGACATGTTACACGTGCGGAGTGGAAGGGCACATGTCTCCCAACTGCCCTAAGAAGAAAGGTGGCAAGCCTATGCTAACAGGAGCCAACACAGTGCCAATACGACCACATGCAAGGACTTACAACATGACAGTGCAAGATGTTATAGCTTTCGATGACGTTGTGACAAGTACACTACTAGTGAACTCCATTCCTGCTCATGTATTGTTTGATTTGGGTAATACTCAAAGTTTTGTATCTAAACGGTTAGCTAGAAGTATGTTAATTCTGCCTGAATGCCTACCTAACCCCTTAGAGTTAAATCGTTGCCAATCGTGAAGTAGTAAACATTGATCATGTTTACCCTAACTGTACTTTGAAGATAGACCAACATGAATTTCTTGTCGACCTTGTGCTTTTTCCTTTGGGGAATTTGACGTAATCTTAGGAATGGACTACTTATTCAAATACTATGCCAATATTAACTGCAAAAGGAAGAGAGTCGTTCTACAATCGCCCCAAAGGGCGAAGGTTTGGTTCCATGGCACCAAGATGGTAAAATCATCGTCATTCTTAACCATGATTCTGGCAAAAAAGATGATTCGCAAGGGTTGTGAAGCTTTCTTTACTTATGTGCATGATACTGAGAAGGATATGATGAAGATTGAAGATGTCCATGTGGTAAAGGAGTTTGCAGACATATTTCCAAAAAAGTTGCCTAAACTACCTCTAGACAGAGAATTGGATTCCAGAATCAACTTGATTCCTGGTACCGTGCTAATCTCCAAGGCCCCGTACCATATGGCACCATCCGAACTGAAGCAGCTGATGATTCAATTACAGGAACTCTTAGATCGAGGGTTGATCAAGCCGAGCGTATCACCTTAGGGAGCACCCATGTTATTCGTTTGAAAGAAAGATGGATCGATGAGACTCTACATAGATTACCGAGAGCTAAACAAAGTCACGATCAAGAAAAAGTACCCCCTACCGAGGATAGACAACCTCTTCGATCAACTCAAATGGGGGAGGTACTTCTCGAAAATTGATCTTCACTCAGGGTACTACCAATTGAAGATCAAAGTGGAGGATATACCGAAGACGACATTCCGCACTCATTATGGCCACTACGAGTTCCTAGTGATGCCATTGGACTAACAAATGCACCAGCTGCTTTTATGGACCTGATGAATCACGTCTTCAAACCATTCTTGGACAAGTTTGTCATTGTTTTCATTGATGACATTCTCATTTATTCGAAGATGGTGAAAGAGCATGAAGAGCACCTAAGGACAGCTCTGGAGATTTTAAGAAGAGAACAATTATATGCCAAATTCTCCAAATGTGAATTTTGGCTTAAGGAAGTGAAGTTTCTAGGGTATGTGATTAACGAAAATGGTATTGTAGTGGACCCTAGTAAAATCAAAGCAATCACAAAGTGGCCTCAGCCAACAAGCCCAACCAAAGTAAGGATCAAAACTAGTTGTACCCCTGACAAACCTAATGAAAAAGATTGCGAAATTCTCTTGGATTCCTGATTGTGAGAAGAGTTTTCAAGAATTGAAGACAAGGTTGACTACAGCCCCTATACTAACATTACCGGACGACAAGGGCGAATTCATTATTTACAGCGATGCCTCAAAGTAATGACTTGGGGCAGTATTGATGTAGCATGGCAAGGTGTTTGCCTATGCCTCAAGACAGTTGAAAGATTGCAAAAAGCGATACCCTACGCACGACATAAAGTTGGCGGCTATCATTTTTGTGCTAAAGATTTGTAGACACTACATTTACAGTGAAAAGTGCGAAATATATACTGACCACAAAAGTTTGAAGTATATATTCACGCAAAAGGAACTCAACATGAGACAAAGGCATTGGTTGGAGTTGATTCAGGACTATAACTACTCTATCAACTACCACGCCGGAAAGGCGAATGTAGTTGCTGATGCGCTCAACCGTTGTGAAAGACTGAACATGATGACCATCCAAGAAGAGATCAGAATGGAAGTTGAGCACTTACAACTCAATACCCTTACCACTGCCCAGAGGATGGATATAGAAGAAGAAATTCATGTTCGGCCTCAATTGCACAACACCATTAGAATCGCATAAGAAGAGCATTGTGGGGAAAGGGATAAACTACTTAACGGAGATAAAGATAAGTGTCGTGTTCACAACGATGGATTATTACAATATGAAGTTCAAGTGTTGATTCCTGCAAAGACTGAATTGAGGCAAGAACTTCTACACGAAGCCCACAACTCAAAATTCTTTATTCATCCGAGAGGCAGGAAGATGTACCAAGACTTGAAACAAAACTTTTGGTGGCCCAACATGAAGAGAGAGATAGTTGATTAGGTGAGTAGATGCTTAACGTGCCCAAGGGTTAAAGTGGAACATCAAAAACCAAGTGGACTGCTTCAACCTTTGGAAATCCCCGAGTGGAAGTGGGAGTTTATTACAATGGACTTCGTAGTTGGATTGCCAATCATATTGGGAGGGATGAATGCCATTTGTGTCATAGTTAATAGATTGACCAAATCAACACACTTTTTGTCCATCAAGTACACATACAAGATGGATCAAATGGTGAAACTATATGATGAGGAAATTGTAAGTCGACATAGAGTGCCAGTCTCCATCGTCTCCGATCGAGATCCGAGGTTTACCTCAAGATTTTGGAAGAGCTTCCAAGAATATCTGGGAATGAGACTAGACATGAGCACAACCTTTCACCCCCAGAAAGATGGCCAATCTGAACGCATGATTCAGATACTAGAAGATATGTTATAAGCTTGCGTTCTCGATTATAAGTGCCACTAGGACAACCACCTGCCACTGATCGAATTCGCGTACAATAATAGTTACCATGCCAGTATCGGTGTGGCACCATTCGAAGCATTGTATGGTAGAAAGTGCAGAACTCCACTTTACTAGAATGAAGTAGGAGAAAGAAAGTTAATCGGACCAAAGATAATCCAACGGACTAAAGAAGCGATCAAGATGATCAGAATGAGAATGAAGGCTGCTCAAGACCGACAGAAACAATATGTTGATCAACATAGGAAGGATCAAACTTTGGAAATTGGAAGTTATGCATTATTAAAAGTGTCACCATGGAAGGGCGTAATGCGTTTTGGCAAGAAAGGAAAGTTGAGTCCCCGATACGTGGGACCGTTCGAGGTGTTGAGAAAAATTGGTGAAGTGGCTTACCAATTAGCACTACCACCAGCTTTAGGCCACATTCATGATGTATTTCACATATCAGTCTTACGCCCCTACAAAGTTGACCATAGAGAAATAATAGATTATCAATCGATAAAGCTACAACCTGATTTTTTTTTGTGGTAATTATTTTTGATTACCCTAATTAAGTTATGTCTAATTAATAATAATTAAGTTATTATTAAAGAATAATTAATAATTAAATAATTATTCATTAAAGAAAATTACCCATTTTTTAATTAGGACTAATTGCAAGGTAATTAAAGAATGATTTAAAATTTGATTAGAGGTAATTAATTCCAATTACCTTAATCATTTACGAATAATTAAAAAATAATTAGGGATAATTACTTACTCTAATTAAGATTAATTAGAGAGTAATTAAAGGAATTTTAGGGATGATTAATGGGTAATTAGGGAACAATTATCTTTATCTAATTATACTTACTCATGATTAATTAAGGGACAACTACCTTAATTAAATTCATAATAATTAAATATTAAATCAATTAATTTCCAACTAAATTATTTCAAACTCGAATAATTAAGGGACGGTTAATCCAAGTCTCGAGCAAGATTAATATCGAACAATAGTATGTACAAGTCATAACTCAATCATACTTAACCCTTGTACGTGCCCCACTGCTTGAAATCTGTAGCCTAAGGCAAATTCAAATAATTTAATTGATGATCCATAATTGTAGATCGTGTTGAGGGAGAAACGTTAATCTCATTAAGTTATAGGGGGACTCACAAGAGACCCTAAAGGCTACTCTCAGTTTGAGGTGACTTTACTTAAGCTAGTGCATGCACTCTAAGCCCACATGAGCATAATATTCATTTGCATGATGACATAGTTTAATCAAGTCATTCCATGTTTCATCTGGCAGAAGTATTCACACTCGAAGGAAAATTTTAACAGTTAGTAGACACATTTTGTTGTTAACAGCAAAACGAGGCAAGTATATATTCAATCTGATGCTTACTTTAATTTAATGCATGATCAGTTGCTTCGATATGCGTAATGATATGTTATGATATGATATGTATGACAAGTATATACTCACTCCTTTTATTCATTTATGCGCATTATCTTTTGCTTCGATATGCATGCAATGTGATGATATGCCTATTTTATTTACTTTCACGAAGGATTATGCTATGCTTCAGTTTTCGCTAGCATATTATAAATGATTATGTATAGATGTGCTTGAGCTTCAATTTATCTTATTCCTTCTTGAACGTTACATCTGTACAACGAATGAGAATGACCTATCCTTTACTAGGTCATGCCACATGGTTGGCAAGAGGAAAGGGAAGGTAGGGATTCCGATCGACCACCTGACCTAGAGGTTTATAGTGACTACGTACGTTCACACACTGAGGGATCATGTTGTTACGGTTTGGCCAATTGTACACAGCATGGTTAGCAGATCCGACAGGATTAACCCCCGATGGATATTATTTCTAGAAAGATATACACAGGTGGACACCTGTCTTTCTTCATGGAGGGTTACACATTATTTATCATCAGTGACCCTCATAGTTCTTCGAAGGTTTCGAGGCATCGATATTGTTTCATCGAGCCTCACAAATAGAATTGAACATCTATTAGCCTTTCAGAACTACCCCATTTGTGTTTATATATTTGTTGAGAATAAATCGCTCATTCTTGTTGAACTTAATATTTTACAGGGTATGGTGCAAAAGTTGAACCCTCCGACAAGGGGAAAGCAAAGATGATTAGTTACTGAGCTTATGTTGATCATGTGGGTGGCTGCTAAGGAAGGAAAGCATTTAGAAATTCATAACATTTTGGACTATAATTTAGAGATACCTTAGCTTCCGCTGGAAACACAATATTTTGGGTTTGTAAAAACTCGCTACTAATATTTCGGCTTCATTTATACTACGAATGGATATGACGTTATATGTTTCCCTCTATTGACGGAGCCCTGGTTTGATAGGGAATTTTGGGGCCATCACATGAAACAACAAAACCATCTCTATCAAGTTCATTATAACTATGTTTTTACATGTTTTAATTCAATTCTAAGAACTTGTGTTATAAGGATGTGTTTTGACATCATCATTAAATCTTGATTTATGCTTATTATTGATAATCACATATTAAGTTCATGTACAACTATGTTTTTACATGTTTTAATTCAATTCTAAGAAATAGTGTTATAAGGATGTGTTTTGACATCATCATTAAACCTTGATTTATGCTTATTATTGATAATCACAAATAGGGGGAGATTGTTAGGAATTATAGCATTTGATGATGATGTATAAACACTTAGAATTGTTTGATTTGTAATTATACATGTACCTGCAGTAGTGCACTATGAGAAACTACTATCAGAGACTGTTGGTGAGCATCAGAGACTACAAGGAATGCATTTGGAGAGTTCAACAAAAGTCAAAGTTGGTCAAGCAACATTAGCCTATCGGAGACTAAGTTTTAGCCTCTCAGAGACTAAGATTTAGCCTCTCGAAGACTAAGGAATTAGCCTCTCGGAGACTAAAATTTAGCCTATCAGAGACTAAAATTTAGTCTGTCGGAGGCTACAATTCGGAGATTAAAATTTAGCCTATCAGAGACTAAAATTTAGCTTGTCAATGACTAAAATTTTAACCTATCAAAGACTAAAATTTTAGCCTATCAGAGACTAAAAGTGTGAACTACCAAAGACTAATGTTGAAGCTACCAGAGAATAAGACAAGACTTTCTATTGCATCGAAGAACGATCAGGGGATGCAGTTAGTTAGGGAATATATCATAAAAGCTCCATTCGTGAACAAAGAATTGCATCAGGGGATAAAAGATTATCATCAAAGCCAATACCAAAGTTCCACAAAGCACCAAACTTGAAGTTAAATCTCCCAAAAGTCATTTTACTCCAACACCAGACTGTCAGGGGATAACCAGAGTCCATCAGGGGATAAGTTCTCGGTGTCAGGGGATAGATTTCTCGCATTAGGGAAAAAGTTCTCGGCATCAAGGGATAGATTTCTCGGCATCAGAGACTGTCCATCAGGGGATAAATGATCAGAGACTAAAGATGACATATGACTGATAAAGTTAAGGCGGTGGAATTAAGATAAGGATGGTTAACCTATAAGGAAAGATTGGCTACCAAAGAAGCTTCAAAGGAAATAAGTTATACAAACACACACATGAGTATAAAGACTGCAAGTGTGAACACTACAAAAATAACTTATAGAAATAAGTTATATTACACACAAGCATGCGTATCAAGCTGTAAGTTTAAAATCTGCAAGCCGCAAGTATGAAATACTGCAAAAATATCTTACGACAACTTGAAGAAGAAATTCATGGAAGTTGGTACAATCAAAAATTAGGAAGCTCATAGAGATAAGTTATTCGTTGCATAGATAACTTATAATGGGAACTCCAAGAGGAAAATAAGGGAGCTGGTGCGCTGATACACCAGAGATGTTACATAACAGGTTGGCATGCAAGGAAGGTCATGCAAAAAAAAGAAGTTATGTGACAGAGTTACAATTACGAAAGAATATCAGAGATATTTTTGGAGGCAACTCACAAAGGAAGCTTGGAGGACAAGGGAGGTAGGTCGATAAATAGAGACATGAAGCAACTGAGATAAAATCACCAAAAATCACTCATACAACAAGAAGATCACTGAGATACGCGAAAAAACAAGTATACATAATATCTCAGATTATATAGCAGTTGTAATAAACTCACAGAGAGAGTGAGAGAAACAAGTTTTCATAACTTGAGAAGCTAGAAATCGTATTTTAGAGCACAGTTGTTATTTTCAATAGAGTTGCTTGAAGCTGGTCATTCACACCAGTGAGCTTTTGTAATGTGTCACTGACTAATAAAAGTTCAGAAGTACTTGTGATATATTGTATTCATTTAATTTCGCAACTTTCAATTCAATATATTCACTCAACTCACAAAGTTCGAAAAAAATTTGTGGTTTGTATTCAACACCCCCCCCCCCCCCTTCCCCACCCCCATAAACCATCTTGTGGGACAAACAAGTGATAATGAAACATAATTCAAGAACTCCAAAGTTGAATGTTTCTATGTGGATAAAAGAATTTCTCACACATTTTCTGCTCTAAGAACCCCTCAACAGAATGGAGTAGTTGAGAGGAAAAACATAACTTTGATTGAAACTACCAGAACCATGCTTGAAGAAGCCAATGATGTATTTGATCTGGTAGGATCAAACACAGGTTGCGGAAAAATAACTTTAGGATGACTCTGTAAAGAAATTAATCACCAGGAAATCAACACTAAAAGATCAATCTGTTTTAGTTGCTTAAAGAATTTAATCACCCGCAAGCTAAAACAAATCAGGTTGTGAAAGTCTAAAGGAATTAACCACCAACTTTCAGGATAAACGTAAGTAAAAACTCACACAATTTTTATTAATCAAAATCTATTTCCATCGTATAACATAAGCAGTTATTTATAAGCTGTGATAAAATCCTAAGTTTACTTTGGAAAGAATTCTACTTTAGGAAGAAATTCTACAATGGAAAGAAAATCTAATCTAGCTATGGAAATAACTGTACGACGGAAAGAAATCTAATTAATTAAGGAAAGAATAGAAACAAACCTATTACAATTAGAAAACTGATAAAAATAATTTAACAAACTGCAACCGAGGAAACAGTCCTGACGGGTTAACTGAAATTAGTCTCCGACGGGCTTAATTTGCACTTAGTTTCCGACAGTACAAATTATCCCTGATAAGCTTAGTCTCCGATAGTATAAATTATCCCCTGACGAAAACTTAGTCCCCGATGACCATTTTATCTCTGACTCGCGCAGGAACATCCCCTGATGTGAGGCTCAGCATGTGCAGGAATATCCCCTGACGTCTATTTCTCAGCCACAGTAGCTTTACTTCAACAAACTTACGTTAGTAAAAATACAAAACTAGCACATAACTAAAAACTAATTATAAGTTAATTAACCCCAATTAATCTAATGGATCATACTCCCCTTCTTTGAAAACAATTGTCCCAATTGTTGAACAACGTCATGACAAAAAGGAGTAAAAATACCAACTCTAACTACTAAACTAACTCCCAACATAGTACAACAAAATTTAACACATTGAAAAAGACCTTAACAATTCCTTGCCCCTATCAAAGGGAATATGCATTGCAGACTGAAGTGGAAGCCAACTAACCATGAAGATATCGTAGTTATGGTCAATCTGGAATCTTACCTGCTGCAATCTCCAATCAACATAAGGCTTCGTAACTGACTCCCATATTTGATATGGTTGAAAAACAACATCTTTCTTGCAAATTGGCGGACTTAACGCAGGCCCAAACAAAGTATATCCATGCAACAAAGCAGCAGTAATCACCACGTTCTTTCGAGGCGAGTTTGACTCAGACTTGTCAAAGAAAGTACTCAAAGAATCCTTGGGTTCAGCAAAATCATGTTCCAAGCTTTCAGAAGGTTCACCATGAATTTGGTCAGCTTCTGAAGGTTCTGAATTTGTTTGAAATATCCTTCGAACAAGCAGTTGTGAACCATGTGTTTTAGGTTCTTCTTTAGAGTCAATTTCAAACGCCTCATCAACCTCTTTACACACCCCTTGCTCCCCTTCTTCAGTTGTTTCTATCTCCTTGGAAGCATAGGTTGCCTCAATTTCTTCAATGTCACGCAAGGTCATGACTCTATTGCTAGGACATTCCCGTTGCATGTGGCCATATCCCTTACACTTGAAACAAATTTTCCTATCTCCTGAAGTTAAGGGTGCAGATTTCTTCTCGTTATCCTCCTTGAACTTGTTGAGGTTTGGGGTAAACTTAGCAACAGGTTGTGCTTATTTCTGCTCCTCCAGTCTCTCCCATTCAAAACTCTGGTGGTTGGGCTTGTTATGTCTGATTCCTTGAGCTTTAACATGTTTCTCCGCTCGCATAGCCACTTTACAAATTTCTTCAAAGGACCAATAAGGTTGCAGTTCAACCCTTTCTGCAATATTAGAATTAAGACCTGTTAAAAACTGAGCAATTTTATGCTCGGCTCTTTCCTCTAAGTCACATAACATAGTTAACTTTTCGAACTCTACTGTGTAATCTTCCACCGAGAGTGATCCTTGTTTAAATCCTTGCAATTTTAAGAAAACATCTTGTACATAATCCGTAGGAAGGAATCGCTTCTTCATTCTAGTTCTCAGTGACTCCCAAGACTCTAAGCGTGCCCTGCCTTATTTTCGTCTTTTGGCCTTCAGATTTTCGTACCACAAGTTTTGCATAACCTATGAATTTCAGCACAGCCACCTTGAATCTTTTACGATCATGGTAATCCTTATATTCAAAGACTCTTTCTATTCGTTGTAACCACTCAAAGAAATTTTCAAGCTTCATACTTCCGTCGAAATCAGGAATATCTAGACGAAAACCTTTGTCATCATCAACGTCTTCCCTCTACCTCCGCGGTGCTGGTCTAGCCACTTCTTCTCCCTCTGAGTCTGAAGTGCGAACAGATCTTGTACTTCTGTTTGGACTTGTAGAAAGGTTCCTTCGATCCAACTTGGCTAGTAACTCGTTCATCTTTTCGGTTAGGTCATTGATCTGCCTTTCACGACGCAAGTTTTGTGCTTGCTCCATGGTAAGTCCTCTTGGAATAATTTGTTCTTCTTCTCCAGCCATTAGATTATAGGTTGTAGAATAAGCCAAGAACAATTCGTCCACCAAAACTCTGATACCAAGATGATGTATTTGATCTGGTAGGATTAAACACAGGTTGCAGAAAAATAACTTTAGGATGACTCCGTAAAAAAATTAATCACCAGGAAATCAACATTAAACGATCAATCTGTTTTAGTTGCTTAAAGAATTTAATCACCCACAAGCTAAAACAAATCAGGTTGTGAAAGTCTAAAGGAATTAACCACCAACTTTCAGGATAAACGTAAGTAAAAACTCACACAATTTTTATTAATCAAAATCTGTTTCCATTGTACAACATAAGCAGCTATTTATAAGCTGTGATAAAATCCTAATTCTACTTTGGAAAGAATTCTACTTTGGGAAGAATTCTACAATGGAAAGAAAATCTAATCTAGCTATGGAAAGTACTGTACGACGGAAAGAAATCTAATTAAAGACGGAAAGAATAGAAACAAACCTATTACAATTAGAAAACTGATAAAAATAATTTAACAAACTACAACCGAGGAAATAGTCCCTGACGGGTTAACTGAAATTAGTCTCCGACGGGCATAATTTGCACTTAGTCTCCGACAGTACAAATTATCCCCTGACAAGCTTAGTTTCCCACAATATAAATTATCCCCTAACGAAAACTTAGTCCCCGCTGACAATTTTATCCCTGACTCGCGCAGGAACATCCCCTGATGCGAGGCTCGGCATGTGTAGGAATATCCCCTGAACTCTGTTTCTCGGCCACAACAGCTTTACTTCAACAAACTTACGTTACTAAAAATACAAAACTAACACCTAACTAAAAACTAATTATAAGTTAATTAACCCCAATTAATCCAATGGATCAGCCAAGCTGCCTACCTATTTTTGGGCTAAAGTAATTTCAACTACATGCTTCACCCAAAATAGAACCTTGATCAACAAAGCTCACAACAAGACTCCTCATAAGCTAATGACAAGCAGGAAACCTAATGTTAAATTTCTTCATGTATTTGGTGCCAAATGCTTTGTGTTAAGATGTCAAGGTGAAAACTTAAGAAAATTTGAACCTAAAGCTAACGAAGTAATTTTTCTAGGTTATTCTCTAACAAACAAAGCATACTAAGTCTACAACCTTAGGCTAAACACTGTAATGGAATCTATTCATGTTGCATTTAATGATCTGAAAATAATTGGAATGCAAGATGAAGAGAATCATGAGATCCTAAGGTTTGAGATGAAGATGAAGTGGATCCTCTAGACTTTTAGATGATGAAGTTGAACCCCACGAAGCTACCTTGCCAGTGGATGATTCAATACCTATTGAGGAAGCCTTGTCCGAGGATAATGTAGGGTTAGTGGATAATGCCACTACATCAAGGGATGATCCACTGTCATTGGATAATGAATCAGGGGATATCACGAACTCCAATCTAGAAATATCCCTTGATTCAGGGGGAGCTTCTCAAGAAGCTGAAAGCACTTTACACCATGGAGGACAAGGAACAAATGAATCTTCTTCTTCAAGAAGATTACCTTCACAACCAAAATGGATAAGAGATCATCCTATGGAGTAGATTATAGGAGATTCAACTAAAGGTGTGACAACAAGAAGTGTTACTTAGAATGAATGGAATATGGTATGGTGTGTAATCAAATTCCTATTTATTGTGATAACACCAGTGATATTGCCATTAAAGAGAATCTTATGCAGCACTCTAGGACAAAAGACATCATGTATCACTTCATCAAAGAACATGTGATGAATGGTACAATGGAACTTCACTTTGTTCCCACTCAGAAGCAACTTGCTGATGTATGTGATCTGGTAGGATCAAACACAGGTTGCGGAAAATAACTTTAGGAAGACTCCGTAAAGAAATCAATCACCGGGAAATCAACACTAAAGGATCAATTTGTTTAGTTGCTTAAAGAATTTAATCACCCGCAAGCTAAAACAAATTAGTTGTGAAAGTATAAAGGAATTAACCACCAACTTTTAGGATAATCGTAAGTAAAAATTCACACAATTTTTATTAATCAAAGTCTCCCCTCTCCATACATTATGAACAACTATTTATAAGATGAATAATCAAGAAACCTAATCCTAATTGGAAAGAACATTACATCGGTAAGAAATCTAATTCAATTAGGAAAAAATAAAAAATAAACCTATTACAATTATAAAACTAATAAAAATAATTAAACAAACTACAACCGAGAAAATAGTCCCTGATGGATTAACTAGAACTAGTCTCCGACAGGCTTAATTTGTACTTAGTCTCCGATAGTACAAATTATCCCCTGACAAGCTTAGTCTCTGACAATGCAATTCATGCCCTGATGAAGCTTAGTCTCCGACAGTACATTTTATCCCCCGACGCGCGTAGTCCCTGACGACCATTTATTTCCTGACTCGCGTAGGAGCATCCCCTGACGCCAGTATTCGTCCCATCCTCGACTAAGGCCCGAAGTTACTTAACTCATTATTTACAAGTAAAGTAACAATAGGTTGACAAGTACTTCCTAACCAACATCTCGCAAATGCATTAATAGAGAATAAATCTAAGGATATTTCCTTCCAAGCAAGAAGATTTATTCTACCGTCTGCATCCATTTATTTGGCACCCAATGACTCCAACGGATCATCCTCCTCTTCTTCAGAAACAATTGTCCTCAATTGAGCCACATCGTCATCATGAATGTAGGGAGCCAAATCACCGATGTTGAATGTTGCACTTACCGCATAATTCCCTAGCAACTCCAACTTGAAGGCATTGTTGTTAACTTTTTCAACTATCTTGAAAGGACCCTTGGACCGAGGCATTAACTTGTGCTTACGCAAGTTAGGGAACCTTTCCTTCCTCAGATGCAACCAAACGAGATCACCCACGTGAAAGTCAGGTTGTTTACGATGCTTGTTGGTTAGATCTTTGTACCTTGCATTAACCTTTTCAATTCTAGCTAGTACTTGTGCATGCAATTTCATCATAGCTTGAGCCTTCGCTTTCGCATCAGAATGGACATATTCACCTTTTGGCAAAGGAATTAAATCCACTGGGATTTTTGGATTTTCACCATATACCACTTCAAAAGGTGAATGTTTTGTGGCATAAGTGGGAGAGCGGTTGTATGCGAACTCAGCATGTGCAAGCTTGACATCCCAATCCTTAGTCGACTTGCTTACCAATCCACGCAACAAGACTCCTAAAGTTCTATTGTACACTTCAGTTTACCCATTCGTTTGAGGATGATGTGAAGTACTGAAACACAGTTTAGTGCCCAACAGTTTCCATAATGTCTTCCAGAAGTAACTCATGAATTTTGTATCTCGGTCACTGACTATGGTTTTTGGAATCCCATGCAGTTGAACCACTTCTTTCAGATATAAGCCAGCTACTCGAGATGCATCATCAGTTTTATGACAAGCCATAAAGTGTGCCATTTTGGAAAATCGATCCACCACAACCATGATTGCATCATTACCTCTTTGCGTACGTGGCAATCCAACAATAAAATCCATTAACACATCTTCCCAAGGAGAATCTGGTACCGGTTATGGAGTATAAAGACCCTGATGAAATGTACTCTTGGTCTTTTGACATGTGGCACACCTCTCAATAATGCCGGTTACATCACCCTGCATCTTTGGCCAATAAAAATGCTCTTGTAATATTGTCAAAGTCTTGGTAATGCCGAAGTGTCCAGCTAATCCTCCTTCGTGAGCTTCCTTTACCAACAACTCCCGAAATGAGCAAGATAGAATACACAAACAGTTTCCTTTAAATAGAAATTAATCTTGAAACACATAGTTACCCGTGGATCCTCGCAAGCATGACTCGATTAGGAAATCCATGTCTAGCTTGTAGTACTCCTTATCAGTTCAAAACCAAGCAATTTCGAACTGAATACACCCAATAAGCTATATCTCCTTGAAAATGCATCCGCCACAACATTGTCTTTCCCCTGTTTATGCTTCAAAGAGAAATTAAAAGATTGTAAAAATTCAACCCATTTAGCATGACGAGGATTCAGTTTCTGTTGCCCGTGAATGTACTTCAAAGCTTCATGGTCTAAATGCAGTATGAAATGACTAGGACGCAAATAGTGACTCCAGTGGTCCAATGCTCTCACTATTGCATAGAACTCCTTGTCATAAGTAGAGTAGTTAAGTTTGGCCCCATTCAACTTTTCACTAAAATAAACAATAGGTCTTTTCTTCTGTACTAGCATAGCTCCTATGCCTACTCCACAAGCATCACACTCTACCTCAAAAGGACTTGAGAAATCTGGTAGAGCTAAGACCAGCGTATCACAAAGCAGTTCTTTCACCTTTTCAAACGCCCTCTGAGCAGTTTCGTCCACTCAAATTTCCCCTTCTTTATACATTCAGTAATGGGTGCAACCACACTACTGAAATTTCTAACAAATCTCTTGCAGAACGAAGCAAGTCCATGGAAAGATCTCACTTCCGTTACCGTGGTTGGTACTGGCCACGACTTGATAGCTTCTATGATGTATTTGATCTGAGAGACCAAACACATGTTACGGAAGCTTTGTTTGTTCAAGTGCAGAAAATAACTTTAGGTTGATTCTATAAAGAATTTAATCACCAAGAATCAATTCTAAAGGATCGATTGGAATAGTTTGCTTAAAGAAATTAATCACCCACAAACTAAACAAATCTGGTTACGAAAGCTTAAAGGAATTAACCACCCACTTTTAAGGTAAACGTAAGTTTAAAACTCACAAAATTTTATTATCAAAAATCTGTCCTCAACGTACAACATAAGCAGCTATTTATAAGCTGTTATAAAACCCTAACTCTACTTTGGAAAGAATTCTACAATGGAAAAAAAACTACAACGGAAAGAAATCTAAACTAATAAGGTAACTAGATATTCTAATTCAAACTGGAAATAATTTCCAAAACAAACACGAAAAAATAATAAAATATAAGAAATAACATAACTGTACCCGTCAGTGGATAATTGCCTGTCGGAGACTAATTATCCCCTGACGGATCAACTACACTATCGGAGACTAAATCAACCCCTGACGGATAAAATAGTCCCTGATGGCAAGACTAGTCTCCGATGCACAATACATTTCCTAATGATGACGTCAGTCGCAGTCTCCGATAAAACAATAACATATGCTGATGACATCATCGTTAGTCTCCGATGCGTTACTTTAGTCCCCGACGTGTTTAGTCCCTGGCGCGTCCGATACACGTCTTAGTCCCCGACGCGGCACTTTAGTCCCCGACGCGGCACTTTAGTCCCCGACGCGACACTTTAGTCCCCGACGTGTTTAGTCCCTGGCGTGTCCGATACTGATGAATAATTAATCCCTAACACTCATTCTCGGCCATGACAGTTTTTATTCTATCAAAGTTACGTACTAAAAATATAAAATTAGAATCTAACTAAAAACTAATTGCAAGTTAATTAACCCTAATTAATCCAATGGATCATTATACCTTTGATAGATCAACCAAAACTCCATCCCCAGAAACTATATAGCCTATGAAGGTTACGCTAGGCACCAAGAAATAACATTTCTCCAATTTGGCATGTAGCTTTTGCTTCCTCAACATTTCGAACACTAACCTTAAGTGTTTAAGATGATCTTCTATGCTTTTACTATATACAAGTATATCATCCAAATACACCACAACAAATTTTCCCAAGAAAGGCTTTAATACCTCATTCATCAGCCTCATGAAAGTACTCGATGCATTGCTAAGTCCAAAAGGCATGACCAGCCATTCATACAAGCCCACCTTTGTCTTGAACGCTGTCTTCCATTCATCACCTTCCCTCATTCTGATTTGATGATAGCCACTCCGTAAATCAATTTTGGTAAATATCACTGAACCATGTAACTCATCCAGCAAGTCATCCAATCTTGGAATTGGAAATATGTACTTGATAGTAATGTTGTTCACTGCCCTACTATCAATGCACATTCTCCATGTTCCATCCTTCTTTGGTACCACCTAAGTTGGAACAGCACAAGGGCTCATGCTTTCCCTTACATAGCCCCTCTCTATTAGTTCCTCAATCTGCCTTTGTATTTCCTGTGCCTAATGAGGGTTACATCGGTAAGCCGCTTTGTTAGGTAAAGACGCCCCAAGAATTAAATCAATTTGATGTTCAATTCCTCTAATAGGTGGCAAACCTGGTGGTAAATCTTCAGGAAACACATCCTGAAATTCCGACAATAATTCCTTCAAGGCTCCATTTGGTTTCCCTTGTACCTGTTCAGCTTGAAACCCCATAGTAATCAACAAGTAGCCCTTCCCCTCTTGTTCCGATTCGGCATTGAATTGTTTCTCCATCACCATTAAACTCTCCTTACATACACCAAAAGAGGATAAAGGTTTCAGAGCCGTCTTCTTATTGCTTACCTTGGCAATGTATACATTTGTCCTGCCATCGTACTTGACAAATCTGTCATACTGCCATGGTCTACCCAACAGTATGTGGCATGCATCCATGACACAAACGTCATGCAACACTTGATCCTTGAATTTGCCAATATCAAAAGAAATCAATGCTTGCTTTGTTACTTTCACTTCCCCTCCATCACTCAGCCATTGTAATTTGTATGGTTTAGGATGGGGTGTTGTGGGCCAGCTCAATTTTTCTATCAACGTAGTGGAGACCATGTTCATACAACTCCCGGTATCAATGATCAGGTTGCACAGTTTGTCCTTCACCAGTACTGTGGTCATGAAAATTTTGTCCCTTTGGTCAACTTCCAAAGGAACCGGCTTAGCTTGCAACAATCTTCGGCTATCAACTGCGAACCATGAGTTTTAGGCTCTTCTTTGGAATCAACCTCGAAATCATCTTCAGTTTCTCTCCAGCTAATTGACTCCTCTTCTTCAAGTGTTTCTCTCTCCCTAGAAGCATAGGATGCCTCAATCTCTTCAACATCATGGAGAGTCATCACTCTGTTGCTAGGACAATCACGTTGCATGTGTCCGTAGCCTTTACACTTGAAGCAAATTCGTCTATCTTCTGTTGCCAATGGCATAGAAGCTTTACCCTTGTCCTTCTTGAACTTGTCAAAGGTAGGAGTGAATTTCAGCGCAGATGGTGCCTCGTTCCTCCTTTTGCTTTTGCCTCTTTCCACCATTTTGTTTACTGGTCATATATAATTATTGACCTTGGCCTTTACATGTTTCTCAGCTCTCATGGCCACCTTGCATACTTCTTCAAAGGACCAGTAAGGTTGTAACTCCACCCTCTCGGCAATATTATTTGTTAGGTTTTAGAACATTTGATGATGATTGTCTTTAGATTACTTAGAATACAAATGTATAGAAAGTGTTAATTAGTAACACTAAAGTTTTGTAGCTAGCAGTTATCTCTTTGTTTGTAATTCATTCATTCTTTGTAAAGAGATGTAAATATTTCTTATTTGTAAGTAACTGTTGGAATGGTGTATCAAAGTTTCAGAAAGTTAAGATGTGTATTTGATCCGTTAGAGTTAACAAAAAGGCTTATCACAGACTAGGGAAACTGGTCAGAGACTAAAGATATTTTATCTATCGGAGACTAGTTTACCTATCGGAGACTAAGGCTTAAGTCATCAGAGATTAAGTCTAAAGGAGTCGGAGACTAAAGCTTACGTCATCAGAGACTAAAGTTAAAAGCATCAGAGACTAAGCTTTAACGCGTCAGAGACTAAACAATTCTATCGGAGACTACACAAGCTGATGACATCAGGGACTAAATGCACCAGAGACTAGTAATGACGTCACCAGAGACTAAAGATGAAGCATCAGGGACTAATCGTGATTTATTTCCTGAAAGATACAGAGTTTGAATTAAAAAGGAATGTCTTCCACGTAAAGTAAAATATTATTGAAGACGTAGCTGGTAAGGAAACTAACCAGAAATCTGTTCCTATCAAAAAGGAAAAATTGTATTTGATTCGAATAAGGAAGCTGAATTTTATTCAGAATAGGAACTGAGTTAATGATAATTCAGTTGATATAGAAGCTGTAATTAGGTTTTTACAGAGAATTGTAACTTCGAAGCTGTATAGGTTTTTCATAGTTTTGTATCTTTTCCTATACAGAATAGAAAAGAAGCTGACGATGACATTATTGTAATTGTTAGGATTTGTATTCAATTATAAATCAATAAAGCAATTGTTTATAAATTGATTTGTGTTCTTGTTCTTTATATTCCGCAAGAAAAGTTAATTTCTTACAGAACAAGTAACTCAAAGAAATTTCAAAGAACTTGTATTCAACCCCCCTTCTACAAGTTCTCGGCATCTCACTGGGAAAACAATTGGTATCAGAGCCTGTAATTGAATTTATTCAATTAATACGTTCCAAGAGATGGCCAATGATGAAGCAAGCAGCTCTAGCATAATGACGTATGCGGGAAGTCGTGATGGTGGTACTAGAATTCCCATACTTAAAAGAGAAGAATATCCTATTTGGAAGCAAAAGATGTATATGCACTTAAGAGCAACAGATCCAGATTACATTGATAGGATTGAGAAGGGTCCTTATCTACCCAGGAAATTTATTCCTGCTAAAACTGTCAAAGGATCTGTTGTTGCAGAACACTTTGAACTTGCTCCAGAAAGTGATTATACGAATGAAGACAAGTTGCAAGTGTTAAAGGATGCTAAGGTAATGAACATACTTTATAATGGAATTGATAAAAATATGTTCACAAGCATCATAAATTGCACTACGTCAAAGCAAATCTGGGACACCATCAAAGTCCTGTGTGAAGGGACTGACCAAGTCCGAAAGAACAAAAGATCATTGTTAACACAACAATTTGAGTTCTTTCAAGCAAAGCCTGGTCCAATAACGTCAGTATATGATAGGTTCAACACTTTGCTCAACGACTTGAAAATACTTAGGAAGTCCTATGATAATGAGGATGTCAATACTAAGTTTATGAGATCTCTTCCACCAAGTTGGGATCCAAAGACAACGGCAATAAGAAAGGCTCATGACTTGGATATACTCACACTGGACAGGCTCTACGGGAACTTAAAGACTTATGAACTTGAAGTAGAGCAACGACAACGCATGCATGGCAAGGATAGAGGAGCTGCGTTGATGGTTGAGACAAGCAAGTCTCAAGAGAAGCTTGATGATGAATCTTCCAGTACTAGCTCGACTGATCAAGAAGATGAACTGGATTCTGATGATGACATGGAGGAATTCATGGCGTTTATGGTCAAACAGTTCAAGAAGTTTAGAGCAAGCAGGAAAGGAAGAAAATCGTCAAGAAAACCTAACCCTAAACGTGAAGGTCAAAAAATCACCTTCGACTTAAAAAAGATAAGATGCTACAACTGTTATGGGTTAGGGCACTTTGCCAATGAGTGCAGGAAGCCTAGATCTAGTGATAGATCTAAGGATGAGAAATCAAGGAAAGACTTTGCTGACAAGAAAGCTAAATCCAAGAGCAAAGCCTTGATTACTGAGGGAAAAGATTGGATTGACAGCGACTCTGATAAAGAAGTTGTCAACTTTGCCCTAATGGCTCGTAGTGACGAGTCAAGTGATTCTACAAAGGGCAAAAAGAAGAAATCATGGTACTTGGACAGTGGCTGTTCAAGGCACATGACCGGAGATAAGACCCTGCTAAAATAGTATGAAGAGAAATGTGGCCCAAAAGTCACTTTTGGAGATGACAGCAAAGGCCATACAAGGGGATATGGCAGTGTTGAACATGGAGATGTCATCTTCACAGAAGTAGCACTGGTTGACGGCTTAAAGCACAATTTACTTAGTGTGAGTCAACTATGTGATAAAGGATTCCATGTTATCTTTAAAAAAGACCTATGCCAGGTGTGTGACAAGGAATCTAGGAATGTGATATTGACTGGAAAAAGAAAAGGAAATTTGTATATTGTAAATCTTATTTCTTTTACTGATCAAATCACATGTCTGTATAGCAAAGCTTCAACTGATGAAAGTTGGCTTTGACATAAGAAGCTTTCCCACTTGAATTTCAAGAACATCAACAAGCTTGTGAGGAAAGGATTGGTAGCTGGCATTCCACAATTAGAATTTAAACAAGAAGGATTATGTGATGCATGCCAGAAAGGGAAACAAAAAAGTGTATCATTCAAGAGTAAACCAACAACATCAATCACTGACCCGCTACAATTGTTACATATGGATTTATTTAGTCAAGTGAATGTGATGTCTATCTTAAGAAATAGATATGCACTGGTTATTGTGGATGATCACACGAGGTATACTTGGGTAAAATACCTCTTTACCAAAGATGAAGCTACTCAGTTGATAATTGATCATATCAAGAAGATAGAAATTGAGTCAGGAAAAACAGTAAGGGTTATAAGGAGCGATAGAGGAACAGAATTCAAGAATTCCCAAGTACTTGAATTCTGCATTGAAAAAGGAATAACACATCAATTCTCAGCTCCAAGAACCCCTCAACAAAATGAAATTGTTGAGAGGAAAAATAGAACCCTTATTGAAGCAGCAAGGACTATGTTACAAGAGGCTAAGCTTCCCACATATTTTTGGGAGGAAGCTATAAGCACTGCTTGCTTTACACAGAATAGATCCTTGATAAACAAAGCATACAACAAAACACCTTACGAGTTAATGACTGGGAGAAAACCAACTCTCAAGTTCTTACATGTGTTTGGTTGTAAATGCTTTGTACTGAGAGATTCATCAGAGTCAAGAGGAAAGTTTGACAATATATCTGATGAAACAATCTTCTTAGGTTATTCTCTGTCAAGTAAAGCATACAGAGTATATAATCTAAGAACAAAAGTCATTGTGGAATCAATACAAGTCGTGTTTGATGATAAAAAGATTCCAGGAGTGATTGGACAAGGATTGCATGAACCTCTCAGATTTGATAATGAATTGGATGCATGGGAATATCCATCAGAGACTACTGAACAACTCCAAGATAGTAATGATCCCTACTTAGTTGAGGGGGAGCTAACAGTTGTGCATAAAGTGCCAAGATCTAATAATTTATCAGAGAATAGATTATTAGATGAAACTCAAGAGACTGATGACATTAGTAATCCTTTGGAGACTAATGTTTCACCAGAGACTAGAGTCACTGATGCACAATCTGAAACTCCAGTGACACCGGAGCAAATAGAAATAAACAGCTCAAGGGATCTGATAATGCAGGAGTCAATGGTTTAGGGGGAGCAGTCTCTGATCATGAAGCTAGAATGGATAACACCAATCTAGATAATGAAGCCTCAACTTCAAGATCAAATCTGCCACGTGCAATTCCATGGTTGAGAGACCACACGCCATATTTGATAATTGGAAGTTTAGAGGATGGAGTCAAGACTAGAAGTGCAACTCAAAATGAATGTTTATATCTCAGTTTTCTTTCAAAGATTGAGCCAAAGAAAATTGAGGAAGCATTTCAAGATCCTGACTGGATAATTGCCATGCAAGAGGAGTTAAACCAATTCACTCGAAACAAAGTCTGGAGACTGGTACCCAAACCAAGGAATAGATCAATAATTGGTGCCAAGTGAGTCTTCAGAAATAAATTGGATGAAGCTGGTACAATTACAAGGAACAAAGCAAGACTGGTTGCAAAAGGATATTCTCAAGAAGAAGGAATAGACTATGATGAGACTTTTGCACCAGTAGCAAGACTTGAAGCTATAAGAATCTTCTTGCATATGCAGCCTACAAGAACTTCAAGGCGTACCAGATGGATGTCAAAAGTGCATTCTTGAATGGAAAATTGGAAGAGGAAGTCTATGTCTGCCAACCCCCAGGTTTTGTGGACTCCAAATTCCCAAATCATGTCTACAAGTTAGACAAAGCACTTTATGGCTTAAAACAAGCACCAAGAGCCTGGTATGATACTCTATCTCAATTTTCGCTTGAAAATAAATTTGTTAGAGGTATCATAGATAAAACCTTATTTTATAGAAAGCAAGGCTCAGACATAATATTGGTGCAAATATATGTAGATGATATTATATTTGGATCTACAAATGAAAAACTTTGTGAAAAATTTTCAAAACTTATGCAGTCTAGATATGAAATGAGTATGATGGGAAAATTAACATTTTTCTTAGGTTTGCAAATAAAACAATCAACTGATGGAATATTTATCAGTCAGTCCAAGTATATCAAAGACTTATTGAGAAAATATGATTTGGTTGATTGTGCATCTGTAAAAACACCCATGCCTACTGCCACTAAGCTAGATAAAGATTTAAAAGGAAAGAAAATTGATATTACTAGCTATAGATGCATGATAGGCTCTCTTTTATATCTAACTGCAAGTAGACCAGATATAATGTTTGCTACATGTTTATGTGCTAGATTTCAAGCTGGCCCTAGAGAGTCACATTTGATTGCTGTAAAAAGGATACTCAGATATCTAAAGGGTACCCCAAACCTTAGTTTATGGTATCCCAAAGAATCTGATTTTAAACTAATCAGTTATTCAGATGCTGACTATGCAGGTTGCAAGCTTGATAGGAAAAGCACAAGTGGAAGCTGCCAACTTCTTGGAGGCAGACTTGTTTCTTGGTTCAGCAAGAAACAAAATTCAGTTTCTACTTCAACAGCAGAAGCTGAATACATCGTAGCTGGGAGTTGTTGTGCTCAAATCCTTTGGATCAAGAATCAACTCCTAGACTATGGTATGTCATTATCCAAAATACCTATTTATTGTGATAATACTAGTGCCATAGCAATAACAGAAAATCCAGTGCAACATTCAAGAACAAAACACATAGATATTCGATATCACTTCATAAGAGAACATGTAAGTGAAGGTAATATCGAATTACACTGGGTAACAACTGATAAACAACTTGCAGACATATTCACAAAACCTTTAGATGAATCTACCTTTTCTAGATTAGTTTCTGAATTAGGAATGTTGAATTATGCCTCTAAAAATTGATTAATTTTTTTTTAACAAGTTGTTTAGTTGTATGCAGCTAGAATTTAATTTCTGGAAAGAAGCTGCTTTATTTTATTAAAAAAGAATTTTAGAAGCTAGAATTAATTATCTGGATTGCAGCTGTTTTTATTTAAACAGAATTTGTGAAGCTAGAATTAATTTTCTGGATTAAATAACATGAGCTAGAGTAAGCAAGAGACTATTTTAATCCCTGATAGTTGTTTTTAATTAGTCCCCGACTAAATTAAAAAATTGAACTATCGGAAAGCAACTAGTCCCCGATAGTTAATACTATCAGAGACTAACTAGTCCCCGATAGTTAATACTATCAGAGACTAACTAGTCCCCGATAGTTAATATTATCAGAGACTACATTAGTCCTCGATAGTCAACACTATCAGAGACTAATCTTCTTCTAGTCTCTTACAAGTGAACTTACCAGAGATTAGGGCAGTCTCCGATCGAGGGTAATGTTTTCCCAGTGAGATGCCGAGAACTTGTAGAAGGGGGGGTTGAATACAAGTTCTTTGAAAATTCTTCGATTACTTGTTCTTAAAGAAACTAAAATTTTCTTGCGAAATAAAAAGAACAAGACCAAATCAATTTATAAACAATTGCTTTTATTGATTAAACAACTGATTACAAATTCTAACAATCAATTTGATCGTCAGCTTCTCCTAATTCTAAACTGTATAGTAAAGATACAAAACAATGAAAACCTATATAGCTTCAAATTACAATCCTCTGTAAAAAACAATTACAGCTTCTACAATTACTGAATTATTATTAATTCAGTTTCTATTCTAAATAAAATTCAGCTTCCTTATTCGAATCAAATACAATCTTTCCTTTTTGATTAGGTAAAGATATCTGGTGAGTTTCCTTACCAGCTATGTCTTTAATAACATTTAACTTTACGTGGACGACACTCCTTTTTCAATTCGAACTCTGTATCTTTCAGAGATTAATTCACAATTAGTCTCTGATGCTTCTTTTAGTCTCTGACGGCTTTAGTCCCTGATGACTCTTTTAGTCCCTGGTACGTTTAGTCCCTGATGACTTTTAGTCTCTGATGACGTCAGCTTGTGCAGTCTCCGATAATGTTATTTAGTCTCTGATACGTTAAGGCTTAGTCTCCGATGACATCAGCTTAGTCTCTGATTCCTTTTCCTTTAATCTCTGATGACATAAGCTCTTAGTCTCCGATAAAAAACTAGTCTCTGACAGTTAAACCATTTTAGTCTCTGATCAGTTCTTCTAGTCTCCGATAAGCCTTTTTGCAAACTTTAATAGACCAAATACACAACTTGACTTCTTGAAGCTTCGATACTCCATTCCAGCAGTTAATTACAAATAACAATAATCGTATCTCTTTACAAAGAATAAATGAATTACAAACAAAGAGATAACTACTGGTTACAAAACTTCAGTGTTACTAATTAACACTTTCTATACATTTGTACTCTAAGTATTCTAAAGACAATCATCATCAAATGTTCTAAAACCTAACAATCTCCCCCTAATTATGAATATCAAAATGATAAACATAATTTCAAGGTTGATGATGATGTCAAAACCCAACATTACAAATACTTAGAAAAAGAATAAAGAACTGCTAACTACAAATGTATTCTGAACTAAGATCTTTGATCTTTTGTTCAGCTTCCACCAACACTCAGGTTTAAATCCTATAAGTCTGGCTTCTTATTTCAACACACAACTCCAACACAACACTTTTACCTTATCTTTTCTTCAACTGTTCCATCCTTTCCTTTCTATTCCTTCTCAACAACTCCAGCCTATTTTTCAACAGGTTCCTCAATATAAGCTCAGTTTCTTCAACAGCATCTTTGAGTAAGGCAAGAAATCCTTCAATATGCCTCTCGCTGACACTATTGATGTCCCTGTTGTAGTTGAAGAAAATTCTCTCCCCATGAAAAGTTTCATACCATAATCCCAAAGGTTTAGATTTAGCTTCTAGTTCTGAATTCACCTTATGCTCCATCTTCATCACCTTCTGAATCTGGCTTCGAAATTTCATATTTAAATCAGAAGTCTCAAGCACTACAGTCAACAACCACTCCAAATCTTCTTTTGTTTGTCCCTCCAAGGCTGGCTTCTCGAACTTCAAAGACTCTCCATCTGTCAAAAAGACATAGAGTAGCTCTTTGTTGTTCTTACCCTTTATCAGTTCAATCCTTCTTGTACTTTTCTTTAGGGCCTTTATTATTTCTTCAGTGCTAGCCATTTCAACCTTGTAAGACTTCTTTGATGAAACTGTTTGTGGCTTTGTTAGTCCACTCACAGCCACCAAGGCAGTCTCGGTTGACCTTGGAGGGTCTTGAGAGATAGGCCTCTTGGTTGGTACTTTGATCTCAGGTTTCTTAGCAGATTCCTGAACCAAAGTTCTTCTCCTTGATCTTCTTTCAGCCTCTTGCATCTCTTTATTTTTCTTCTTGGTTGCAGCTGCTTTCTGTGCACTTGATCTTCTTGTAGAGATCTTCTTCTTCTTTGCCTCCTCCTCCTCCTCCCTTGCTGCTACCATGTCCTCCTCCTCTTGTAGTTTTTGAGCTAACAAGGCATCAGCATCTATCAGTTTCTGCTCTTGAGGATATACCAACTCCACTTTCCCATCCACTATCAGTTCAATTGGTGTGGGAAAGTGAGCTGTCTTCATGGCATCCCCCAGTAGCTTAGGTTGTCTTGGTTGAGTGGAGATTTGCTTTTTAGGTTGCTCAACCATGACTCCCTTGCCTTTGTCTTTTGGTTTGGGGGCTTGTGCAGAGGAAAAAGGAGAAGTCGCTGTTGTTGCTGGAAGTGTTTTTGTTGTTGCTAGAACAGTTGATGTTGTTGTTGCTGTTGTTGTTGTTGTTGTTACAAGATTTGCTGCTTCAAGATCAGCATGCTTCTTGAGGATCCTGTCCATGTATGCTTGTAATTCAGCATCAAGGACAGGACCTGTCTTGGATGTATGTACAGGTTTGGATGTTGGACCACTCTCCCCCTTTTTGACATCAACATCTTGAGGTTTAGAGGAGGTGGCCAAGGTAGGAATTGCCTGTAGCAGCAGCTATTCCATTCTATCTTGCTTTTGGATCAGGAGTTGGATGTTATCTTCGAGGGCTTGAAGGCGACTGGCAGTCTTGGACTTATCTTTGATAAGCGTATCAATGGCAGTGACAGTCCTCCTTGGCAAATGACCTTCATAGCATCTTCTAATCTTGTCTGTCTCCAACTCCATCATCTCCTTCATTTGCTGCACTGCACCATTTATTCCAGTAACCAGGAAGTGGTGAAACTTTGTATGTTTCTTGTCCACCCTGGTTACCTCTTCAAGAACATCGGTAAGTGTAGGTGCAGTTGCAGTGGATCCAATATTGGTCACATAATCCTGCCTGAGATATGCGGCAGCTTCCTCCAACGTGTTGGAATAGGTTGCATCCAACCATTCATCAACATTGGCTGCTGGAGCTTCTTCAGGCACAGGTTCATCTGCAAACATTGTCTTTAATGCAGAAATATGGTTTTGTCTTTGTTGTAGACCATATAACTCTTCAAAATCAGCATTTGTCATTTCAGCTATGACATGTAAGGCTGCATCCCCTGTGCTTGGACTGTTATCTGGTACTGCTGTTTGGATATTGGTGGAGGGAGCAGCAGAAACCGGAGCTTCTTGTGAGCTAGTTTCAACAGGTTGTAAAAAGACACCTGCTGAAAATTTCTCTCGTTTATTTTGTTCAAGGATCTCATCCTTGCTCACACCCTCTCCTTTTGCCTGGGGTTGGGCACCCAGCTTCTTGATCTCTCCTTTTTCCAAGCTTTCTAAAGCTTGACTCTCTTGTGTATTGATATTCTCTCCTTTTTCCAGATCAGTAGCCTGACTCTCACTAATTAGTCTCTCAACCTCACTCTTTTGGGAAGGTGCACTCATTCCTAGAGAAATGGGGGTTTGAGAAGTACTTGTGACAGCATGGATAGGGGGTTCCCTTTGTTTATCTTGGGCTAGAGATCTATCCATGGAAGATGTGTGGGAGCTTGTCTCGATTATTGGCTCCTCTCGGGAAAAATCAAGAGAATTAATTATATGTGTATCAAAAGAATCAAGAATAGGAGAAAAAGGAGAAGAATGTACAGTGGGGAGTGTTGGCTGTTCCACAGATGACAAAAATTGAGGAACATCAAAAGATAACTCTGTGTGTGCACTCCTTGTGTCACTCTTTTCTTTTATATTCTCTCTATTTGGTTCCTCTTGGCTGTGACCAAGAGTTTGTGCAGACTCTGTACAGTGTGTTCCTGGTTGGGAACTGTCTTCAATGTCAGCATCCTTTTGGGAGGATGGTGACGGTTCACTGTTTTTCCTTATAACCTCCATTGCCTGTTGGGAAGCAATGGATTGCTGTTGGCTTTGGGTTATAACTCTTTTCTTTCTCTGAAGTGGAACTTCAGCTTCTTGTTCTCCCTCATCCTCACTGACTCCCTCAATTATTTTTCTTTTAATTGGGAGCTTGGTGATTGTCTTGGTTTTTACAACCACAGTCTTTTGGGAAACTGTGGAGGGGGCTATAGACTGTTGTTGTGAAGTTGTTGGAGGATTTTCAGGGTTTTGGCTTGTATTATCCTCAAAAGATTGCAAAGAGTAAAAATTTGGAAGCTTGTCTATGAGAATATTTCTCATGACAAGAGGAAAAGTTAAAGGAACATTTACCTTTGCAGAGTTCTTCACATCTTTGATTATTCTTTTACTCTGCAAAACAGTTGGTACAACTTGCATTCCAGTAATATTCAGGTTAGGGATTAGATAATAAGCAATCATCATCAAAAACCTAGCATAATAAATTTTAGTTTTACTGGTTTTAAGTTTTGGCAACAAGTTTTGCAGAATTAAAAGCCCAATGTTTAGATGTCTACCATACAACACACTAAAAGCAATTTGTAGTGTGAGTGTAGTGATAGCATCATATCCACTGCATTTTGTTGTAAAAGCTTTAGTAAGTATGTCAAAGAACAGTGACCACTCTCGCCTTAGATGGGGTCATGTAATAGACCCGACAGATCCAATTTCAGCAGAATAATTTAAGTTATTCAACATGGAAATTATTTCTTCGTCAGAGGCAGGGGAGTCAAAGTTTTCATAAACTGGTAAATGTAAAGCAGTATTTACAACGGTATGAGCTATAGTATAAGTAGTGTTTGCATACCTGAAACTTACCATAGGTGAATCAGTTTTTGCACCTTGTATGGTAGCAGTGGACCAAATAGCCGTGATGACCTCAGCGGCTTGGACGGGAGCTTCATAAATGGCGTAAGTTAGTGTGGAGTTTTGAAGAAAATCCACGAAGGGGTGGTACTGGGCTTCAAAGACATTCTTATCAGCCACCCCTGCATGGTTGGTCTTTATGAAACCAAAGTCTCCAAACTTGAAAGCAACTGTTTTAGCGGCCATTGTGAGAGATCTGTGAACTTTGGAAGAAACTTAAAAGAGGGTTAAATTGCAGAGTATTATCAGAGATAAAATAATTTCAGAGCTTTGAGTGATTGTGATTGCAAAGATGTTTGAAATTTGTTTTATCAATTTGTTAGAAACGTTTGCAATTCTTAAGGATAGTGAACCGTTTTTGATCGTGGGAGGGATAACTATCATATTACCCTCGATCGGAGATTGCCCTAATCTCTGGTAGGTTCACTTGTAAGAGACTAGAAGAAGATTAGTCTCTGATAGTGTTG
>CM025788.1:18736853-18804266 GCA_014636745.2 Centella asiatica
TTGTTTTATTTGCAAACCTAAGAAAAATGTTAATTCTCCCATCATACTCATTTCATATCTAGACTGCATAAGTTTTGAGAATTTTTTACAGAGATTTTCATTTGTAGACCCAAATATAATATCATCTACATATATTTGCACCAAAATAATATCTGAGCCTTGTTTTCTGTAAAATAACGTTTTATCTATGATACCTCTAATAAATTTATTTTCAAGTAAAAATTGAGATAGAGTATCATACCAGGCTCTTGGTGCTTGTTTTAAGCCATAAAGTGCTTTGTCTAACCTATAGACATGATTTGGAAATTTAGAGTCCACAAAACCTGGGGGTTGGGAAACATAGACTTCCTCTTCCAATTTTCCATTTAAGAAGGCACTTTTGACATCCATCTGGTACACCTTGAAGTTCTTGTAGTGATGTGGGCATAAAATGCAACGAAACAGATTTATCTTCAGAGACGGTGCATGGATCAAATGGTAATGGTGAGTTAAGGCTTAGGGGTCCTATTACTAGGTCCAAGACTACGAAGTTTGTAGCAAGCTTGTCTAATGCAGCAGGTTTGGGAATTGAAGAGTTTAAAGCCTTGGGTTTGTGTTTGGAGCATTATAAAGAGGGAATAGAAACTTGGACCTGGCCTAATATGCATTGTGCTCAATTGGGTGATAATTTTGATGCAGTTGTGAATTTGATTAGCCTAGCAACTAATTTGCCATCGGGGATTAATTTGCCCATCGGGGATTAATTTAACCGGGGATTAATTTGCCCATCGGGAATTAATTTGCCCATCGGGGATTAATTTGTCCATCGGGGATTAATTTAACCCATCGGGGATTAATTTGCCCATCGGGGATTAATTTAACCCATCGGGGATTAATTTAACCCATCGGAGAATAATCGCGTTTTGCCTGCAAGAGACTAATTTTCGGATTTGGACTGCAGCATGTTAACTTAGTTTATTTACTTTAGTAATTGTTTCCTAGTCGAAATAGGTTTGTTCTCTTGCCATAGTTGGATTAGATTTCTTTCTAATATGTTATTCTTTCCATGTAAGGTTAGGAATTTAACAGCTTATATATAGCTGTTTGTAAATATATTTGGGGTTTTTTTTTTGGATATCTGATTAATAAAATTCAGAGTATTCTGTAATTTTTCTTATTGTTTGTGTGATATAAACAAGAACCTATTCGTGAGATTCGAATAGCCTTGAACGTGTGATTCGTTCAGGAACCCTAAATTAGCTTATTGTGCGTATATCAATAGGTTGATTTAGTTATCCAAGGCTGTAGGCTTAAACTCCCTACATCATGTAGGCTGCATATGCCAAGAAGATTCGTATTGCTTCAAGTCTTGCTATTGGTGCAAAAGTTTCATTATAGTCTATTCCTTCTTCTTGAGAATATCCTTTTGCAACCAGTCTTGCTTTGTTCCTTGTAATTGTACCAGCTTCATCCAATTTGTTTCTGAAGACCCATTTGGCACCAATAATTGATCTATTCCTTGGTTTGGGTACCAGTCTCCAGACTTTGTTTCGAGTGAATTGGTTTAATTCTTCTTGCATGGCAATTATCCAGTCAGGATCTTGAAGTGCTTCCTCAATTTTCTTTGGCTCAATCTTTGAGAGAAAACTGAGATATAAGCATTCATTTTGAGTTGCACTTCTAGTCTTGACTCCATCTTCTAAACTTCCAATTATCAAATCTGGTGTGTGGTCTCTCAACCATGGAATTGCACGTGGCAGATTTGATCTTGAAGTCGAGGCTTCATTTTCTAGATTGGTGTTATCCATTCTAGCTTCATGATCAGAGACTGCTCCCCCTAAACTATTGACTCCTTCATTATTAGCTCCCCCTGAGCTATTTATTTCTATAGTCTCTGGTGTCAATATTGTTTTTGATTGTGCATTAGTGACTCTAGTCTCTGGTGAACCATTAGTCTCTGATGTAATACTAATATCACCAGTCTCTTGAGTTTCTTCTAATATTCTAGTCTCTGATAGAATATTAGATCTTGGCACTTCATGCACAACAGTTAACTCCCCCTCATTTATGTAGGGATTATTGCTATCTTGGGGTTGTTCAGTGGTCTCTGATGGATATTCCTATGCATCCAATTCATTCTCAAAACTGAGAGGTTCATGCAATCCTTGCCCAATCATTCCTGGAATCTTTTTATCATTGAACACGACTTGTATTGATTCCACAATGACTTTTGTCCTTAGATTATATACTCTGGATGCTTTACTTGACAGAGAATAACCTAAGAAGATTGCTTCATCAGATTTATTGTCAAACTTTCCTCTTGACTCTGATGAATCTCTCAGTACAAAGCACTTACAACCAAACACGTGTAAAAACTTGAGAGTTGGTTTTCTCCCAGTCATTAACTCATAGGGTGTTTTGTTGTATGCTTTGTTTATCAAGGATCTATTCTGTGTAAAGCAAGCAGTGCTTATAGCTTCCTCCCAAAAATAGGTGGGAAGCTTAGCCTCTTGTAACATAGTCCTTGCTGCTTCAATAAGGGTTCTATTTTTCCTCTCAACAACTCCATTTTGTTGAGGGGTTCTTGGAGCTGAGAATTGATGGGTTATTCCTTTTTCCGTGCAGAATTCAATCACTTGGGAATTTTTGAATTCTGTTCCCCTATCGCTCCTTATTACCCTTACTGTTTTTCCTGACTCAGTTTCTATCTTTTTGATATGATCAATTATTAACTGAGCAGCTTCATCTTTTGTAAAGAGGTATTTTACCCAAGTGTACCTCGTGTGGTCATCCACTATAACCAGTGCATATCTATTTCTTAAGATAGACATCACATTCACTTGACCAAATAAATCCATGTGTAACAATTGGAGTGGATCAGTGATGGATGTTGTTGGTTTGCTTTTGAATGACACACTTTTTTGTTTCCCTTTCTGGCATGCATCACACAATCCATCTTGTGTAAATTCCAACTGTGGAATGCCAGCTACTAACCCTTTCCTTACAAGCTTGTTAATGTTCTTAAAATTCAAGTGGGAAAGCTTCTTGTGCCAAAGCCAACTTTCATCAGTTGAAGCTTTGCTGTAGAGACATGTGATTTGATCAGATGAAGAAATAAGATTTGTAACATACAAATTTCCTTTTCTTTTTCCTGTCAAAATCACATTCTCAGATTCTTTGTCACTCACTAAGCATTGGTCTTCTTTAAAAGTGACATTGAATCCTTTATCACATAGTTGACTCACACTTAGTAGATTGTGCTTTAGTCAGTCAACCAGTGCTACTTCTGTGAAGATGACATCTCCATGTTCAACACTGTCATATCCCCTTGTATGGCCTTTGCTGTCATCTCCAAAAGTGACTTTTGGGCCACTTTTCTCTTCATACTGTTTTAGCAGGGACTTATCTCCTGTCATGTGCCTTGAACAGCCACTGTCCAAGTACCATGATCTCTTCTTTTTGCCCTGAACAGTAGAGAGTAACTAGTTTGAGATTTTTGGAACCCAGACTTTCTTGGATCCTTTCTCACTAGCTATAGATTCAAGACTTGACTCAGATTGAGTTGATTGTCTTTTAGCAGTTTTGACTTTAACCGGACAATCATTAGCCTTGCTACCTTTTTGTGAGAGACTGCCAAGATCTAACCTTTTTACAGGTAATTTATCTTTTATATTCTTTGACAAGGCAGTCTCTATTATAGGAATTTTATTTTTGCTCCTACAATTAACAGCTACGTGGTTGGGGTTACCACATACATGACATGTCTTTCTAGGAGCATCAGGCATTCTAACATAATTCGTATGTTTGTTAATGCCTATTTTTCCATTCCTATTTTTCTTCTTTCTTCTTAACTCCACTAACTTTTCAGCCTTTTTGTCTGGAAGAGCTTCCAGTCTTTTATTTAATTGTGTCTTTGTCATGAACCCAATGTTTAATCTTTTTGATTCACTCTTATCAACAACATTAACTGTCTTTTGATCAATTTCTGATTTTGCAGTAATATGTTGATCTAGAGTGTTTATAAATTTAGGTTCACTGATAGGAGATACAAAATTAATTCTTTTAAAACTTGGCTTACTAGTTGAGGAGTTTGCAGCTTCAAATAGATCATTTAAATTTGAACTGTTATCTTGATTTTCATCATAACCTAGTCCAGATTTTTGACCTATTGTTTGATACCCTACCAAGTCAGATAACTTTTTAGAGGAAGTATTCCATTGTTTAATCTTAGCTTGAGCAATTTCAAGTTGCTCTACTAAGTAGTATTCCCTCTTTTTCAAAGCATTAATCATGTGATGAGCTTTGTTTAAGTCCAACTTGATGGTATCAAACTGTGACAATTTCTCTTCAAGAAATTTGTTTCTTTTCAAGAGAATGTCACGTGATTCTTTTACATTTGTATGTTCAATAGTTAATGATCTAAAACTGACATGCAAATCAGACATATCCTTTTGTATGCTTTCAATGCTAGATGTATCAAGTAAATCAAGCACATTAAAGTTATGATTTGCATCACATACCTTTGTAGAATCACTTGACTCGTCACTTCGAGCCATTAGGGCAAAGTTGACAACTTCTTCATCAGAGTCTCTATCAATCCAATCTTTTCCCTCAGTTATCAAGGCTTTGCTTTTTGTTTTAGCTTTCTTGTCTGCAAAGTCTTTCCTTGATTTCTCATCCTTAGATCTATCACTAGATCTAGGCTTCCTGCACTCATTGGCAAAGTGCCCTAACCCATCACAGTTGTAGCATCTTATTTTCTTTAAGTCGAAGGTGACTTTTTGACCTTCACGTTTTAGGTTAGGCTTTCTTGACGATTTTCTTCCTTTCCTGCTTGCTCTAAATTTCTTGAACTGTTTGACCATAAACACCATGAATTCCTCCATTTCATCATCAGATTCCAGTTCATCTTCCTGATCAGTCGAGCTAGCATTGGAAGACTCATCATCAAGCTTCTCTTGAGACTTGTTTGTCTCAACCATCAACGCAGCTCCTTTGTCCCTGCCATGCATGCGTTGTCTTTGCTCTACTTCAAGTTCATATGTCTTTAAGTTCCCATAGAGCCTGTCTAGTGTGAGTGTTTCCAAGTCATGAGCCTCTCTTACTGCAGTGGTCTTTTGATCCCAACTTGGTGGGAGAGATCTCATAAACTTGGTATTGACATCTTCATTGTCATAGGATTTACCAAGTATCTTTAAGTCATTAAGCAAGGTGTTAAATCTGTCATAAACAGATGTTATAGGTTCACTAGGCTTTGCTTGAAAGAACTCATACTGTTGAGTCAACAGTGATCTTTTGTTCTTTCGAACTTGGTCCGTCCCTTCACACAGGACTTTGATGGTGTCCCAGATTTGCTTTGATGTAGTGCAGTTTATGATGCTTGTGAACATATTTTTATTAATTCCATTATAAAGTATGTTCATCACCTTAGCATCCTTTAACACTTGCAACTTGTCTTCGTTTGTATAATCACATTCTGGCGCAAGTTCAAAGTGTTCTGGAACAACAGATCCTTTGACAGTTTTTGCAGGAATGAATTTCCTGGGTAGATAAGGACCCTTCTCAATCCTATCTATGTAATCTGGATCTGTTGCTCTCAAGTGCATATACATCTTTCATTTTCACATTGGATATTCTTCTCTTTTAAGAATAGGGATTCTGGTACCACCATCTCTACTTCCCGCATACGCCATGATGTTAGAGCTGCTTGTTTCGTCGTTGGCCATCTCTTGGAACGTTTTAATTGAATAAATTCAATTACAGGCTCTGATGCCAATTATTTTCCCAGTGAGATGCCGAGAACTTGTAGAAGGGGGGGTTGAATACAAGTTCTTTGAAAATTCTTCGATTACTTGTTCTTAAAGAAACTAAATTTTTCTTGCGAAATAAAAAGAACAAGACCAAATCAATTTATAAACAATTGCTTTTATTGATTAAACAACTGATTACAAATTCTAACAATCAATTTGATCGTCAGCTTCTCCTAATTCTAAACTGTATAGTAAAGATACAAAACAATGAAAACCTATATAGCTTCAAATTACAATCCTCTGTAAAAAACAATTACAGCTTCTACAATTACTGAATTATTATTAATTCAGTTTCTATTCTAAATAAAATTCAGCTTCCTTATTCGAATCAAATACAATCTTTCCTTTTTGATTAGGTAAAGATATCTGGTGAGTTTCCTTACTAGCTACGTCTTCAATAACATTTAACTTTACGTGGAAGACACTCCTTTTTCAATTCGAACTCTGTATCTTTCAGAGATTAATTCACAATTAGTCTCTGATGCTTCTTTTAGTCTCTGACGGCTTTAGTCCCTGATGACTCTTTTAGTCTCTGGCGTCAGCTTGTGTAGTCTCCGATAATGTTATTTAGTCTCTGATACGTTAAGGCTTAGTCTCCGATGACATCAGCTTAGTCTCTGATTCCTTTTCCTTTAATCTCTGATGACGTAAGCTTTTAGTCTCCGATAAAAAACTAGTCTCTGACAGTTAAACCATTTTAGTCTCTGATCAGTTCTTCTAGTCTCCGATAAGCCTTTTTGCAAACTTTAATAGACCAAATACACAACTTGACTTCTTGAAACTTCGATACTCCATTCCAGCAGTTAATTATAAATAACAATAATTGTATCTCTTTACAAAGAATAAATGAATTACAAACAAAGAGATAACTACTGGTTACAAAACTTCAGTGTTATTAATTAACACTTTCTATACATTTGTACTCTAAGTATTCTAAAGACAATCATCATCAAATGTTCTAAAACCTAACAGGTAATATGGTAGTTATCTCTCCCACGATCAAAAACGGTTCACTACCCTTAAGAATTGCAAACGTTTTGAACAATTTGATAAAACAAAATTCAAACATCTTTGCAATTACAAACACTCAAGCTCTGAAATTATTTTCTCTCTGCAAATACTCTGCAATTTAACCCTTTTTCAAGTTTTCTTCAAAAGTTCACAGATCTCTGAAAATGGCCGCTAAAACTGTTATGTTCAAGTTTGAAAACTTTGATATCATCAAGACAAACCATGCAGGGGTGGCTGATAAGCATGTCTTTGCAGCCCAGTACCACCCCTTTGTGGATTTCTTTCAACACTCCAATCTATCGTATGCCATTTACGAAGCCCCCATCCAAGCCGCTGAGGTTATCACGGCTGTCTGGTCCACTACTACCATCCAGGGTGAGAAAATTGACTCCCCTGTGGTATGTTTCAGGTATGCTAACACTGTTTACACTATAGATCATACTGTTGTAAATAATGCTTTACATTTACCTATTTATGAAAACTATGACTCTCTTGCTTCTGATGAAGAAATTATTTCTATGTTTAAAAATTTACATTATTCTGCGGAAATTAGTTCTGTTGGGTCTATAACACGACCCCATCTTAGGCAAGAGTGGTCACTATTTTTTGACATAATAACAAAAGCATTTTCTACTAAGTTTAGTGGCTATGATGCTAGCACTACACTCACACAACAAATCACTTTTAGTGTGATGTATGATAGGCATATTAACATTGGGCTTTTAATTCTGCAAAATCTTTTGATAAAACTTAAAACCAGTAAAAATAAAATTTATTATACTAGGTTTTTTATGATGATTGTTAAATATCTAATTCCTAACCTTGATATTACTGGAATGCAAGTTTTACCAACTGTTTTGTAGAGTAAAAGAATATTTACAGATGTGAAGCATAAATCTGCAAAGGTAATAGTTCCTTTATTTTTTCCTCCTGTCATGAGATCTATTCTCATTGACAGGCTTCCAAATCTTTATTCTTTGCAATTCTTTGAGGATATTGAAAGCCAAAACCCCATTAATCCTCCAACCACTTCACAACAACTGTTTATAGCCCCCTCCACAGTCTCTCAACAGATTGTGGTTATAAAATCAAAGACAATCACAAAACTCCCAATCAAAAGAAAAATAATTGAGGGAGCAAGTGAGGATGAGGGAGAACAAGAAGCTGAAGTTCCACTTCAGAGAAAGAAGAGAGTTATAACCCCTAGCCAAAAGCAATCCATTGCTACCCAAAAGGCAGTGGAGGTTATAAGGAAAAACAATGAACTGTCACCATCCTCCCAAAAGGATGTTGACATTGAAGAAAGTTCCCAACCAGGAACACACTGTACAGAGTCTGCACAACCTCTTGTTCACCAACAAGAGGAAACCCAAAGAGAGAAAATAAAAGAAAAGAGTGACACAAGGAGTGCACACACAGAGTCATCTTTTGATGTTCCTCAATTTTCAATGTCTGAGGAACAGCCAACACTCCAAACTGTACATTCTTCTCCTTTTTCTCCCACTCTTGATTCTTTTGATATACATATGATTGATTCTCTTGATTTTTCCCCAAAGGAGCCAATAATCGAGATAAGCTCTCACACAGATTCCATGGATAGATCCCTAGCCCAAGACCCCTAAGCCTTAGCTCACCGTCTCCATCTGTTTCCTTCTTGTTCATACCCACACCATCCCCTCCTTGTGGGAAAAGATTTGCCCTCAAATCTTCTTTATATTCATCGCCAACATAAGGACTCAAGTCCGAAACATTGAAAGTAGCCGAAACTCCCATGTCGCCCGGAAGATCAATCTTGTATACATTATCACTGATCTCCTGAAGTACTCGAAATGGCTCTTCAACTTTCTTTTGCATTTTATGTCAGCAAAATGGGTGACAGACCCCCAAGGTCCCCAAGCTGGAACCCCGGGCTCCGCCAGGAAACATAAAACAACAACTCAAAAGCGATAGATACATCATAGCCAAGCATTTAATAATCATATGAGAATATATTCTTGATGTATTTGATCTGGTAGGATCAAACACAGGTTGCGAAAAATAACTTTAGGAAGACTCCGTAAAGAAATCAATCACCGGGAAATCAACACTAAAGGATCAATCTATTTTAGTTGCTTAAAGAATTTAATCACTCGCAAGCTAAACCAAATCAGTTGTGAAAGTATAAACCAACCTTTAGGATAATCGTAAGTAAAAACTCATACAATTTTATTAATCAAAGTTTATCTCTTCCGTACATTATGAACAACTATTTATAAGCTGAATAATAACCTACTCCTAATTGGAAAATATATTACAAGGAAAGAAATCTAATCTGATAAGGAAAATAACAAACCTATTTCAAATAGGAAATAATTACCTAAACAAACACGGAAAATACGAGAAATAAAATAACTGTACCCGTCAGTGGATAATTGAGCGTCGAAGAATAATTATCCCTTGACGGACCAAATACACTATCGGAGACTAAATCGTTCCCTGACGAATGAAATAGGCTATTGGAGACTAAGTATCCCCTGACGAGTTAAATTAGTCCCTGATGACGAGACTAGTATCCGATGCACAATATATCCCTTGATGATAACGTCAGTTGTAGTCTCTAATGTAATAAATCGATCCACGGATGACATCATCTTTAGTCCCAGATACATTAATTAACCCCTAACGCCAGACACATCCCCTGACACCAGTTCCCGTCCATCCTTCGGCTAAGTCTTGAACCTGCATATAAGCAAAGTAATTATAAATTGACAAGTCCCTCCTAACCACCCTTCCGTAAATGCATTGATAGAAAATAAATCGAAGGATATTTCCTTCCAAGCAAGATTTATATTCGCATCCGATTGTTTGGCACCCAATGACTCCAATGGATCAATTCTCAAATACATCATGTTCAAAACTTAGAAGTTTACAACCTCTCACAAAACCTCAAAATTCAATTAGACAGTCTACAGCGGAAACAAACTTTAGATGGCCCATCTGGCCTTACAATCTAAACATTTCTATGATGACCTCCTGATTCACTTTCCTTCTAAAGGCCATCCATAAGAGAGATATTAAAAGGTTCTCACTATGCTATTTCATCTTTTCCTTTATTAGGCGACTTGGCCTTCTTGACATAACCTGTAAAATATTTCATTAACATTCCTCATGAGCGTTTATGCTCAGCAAGTATATATTCATAAGCAAGAAGAACAGATAATTCAAAAGCTTTAATATTCATTGAGGTTGGGTGAAGCAATGGCAACACCTCCTGATAAATCAATAAATATGTATCATTTAGGGTTCCCGAGTGATATCAAAGGGTTAACCGTCTTTTAAATAATTATTGATTCGCCCTCTCTTCACCAGATAATGCATCATCTGACCAGCATGATCACTATCTGGCTTCCTTTAACAATCAAATTTCATCCCAGCTGGTTAGCCTGGTCGTTTGATTACATCATTTGACATACGTAGTCACTTGCAGAAAACATTGGTCTGCGAGGGTCTGATTACCGATGCCTCGTATCTCATTCCCTATCATCATTGGCCAGAATACCAGGCGAAAGCATTCAACAGCCCTTTAACTTCCCATATGGATATATCTTCTTGTTTTAAAAACCTTGGCATGCTTAACAATTAAAAGCAGCGACTGCCAATAACCGTGGTGTGCTCAACAAATAAAAGCAGCGACTACCAATAACGTAACTATATATCCATACGGGACATGCTCGGGTGCGCATACTGTTGGGTTTCTTACCAGCAAACGCAGCGGAAAAATACGGTTTAAAATAAAACAAAACGAAACCCAAACCCGAGGATCTATGCGAAACAGTTTAATACAGATAGTTCAAGATTTTACCGATTAAAAGTGCGAATCTGAAACTTTGGTGAAGGTGTTGATCGTCTCCAAATCTTTAACGCAACCCAACTGGACAGCGTCTCTACGGTATCCACACGAACACCCGCGAACCGTCTTACGATTCGAGCAAAGAGGATAACAGTACTAGCTGTAAATAATCTGTATCTCTTTTATCTCTCTTAACCTCTCTTATGAGCGGCTACGTCAAAACGTTGGTTGTTCAAGAGAAAAATTCTATATCAATCTCTATCTCTCAGAGAATAGCTGATATATCATATATATATAGCCTTCTATAGAGTAGATTCCAAAACCTAATCTAATTAGGAGATTAGAATCCGAATCCTATATTCATTAGATATATATTTAATCAAGTCTCACTTAATTAATATATGTACAAATAAATATATATTCGTATTTCCTTCCAAATGACTCTTCTTCATACAGATTACATATATATATATATATATATAATTTAAAGTCATGATTTAATTAAATCAATCTTATTGATATATTAAAATTATTGACATTTAAATTATATCTCCTTGACGAATGTTCTATGTGTGTGACCCTGTAGGTTATTATTACGTTGGCAATAATTTTAAATCATATTATAAAATTATAAACAGTGAGCGGCATCTAGTAATACATCACTGTTACCCAAGTAATAATAAAGTCATAGATTCGACGTTACCTTTTGTGACCAATGTTTCAATGTAATTTAATCCTTTTAACCATGATATCTAAGATTAAATTCAAGGCATGGATGTGTCATCCTTTTCATAATTTAATCTCAGTTTTCTTGATCAATGAGTAAACTATATGAAACAAATCTCTATTTGAGCATGGCCATGCATTTCATAGTTTCACTCAATCAAGAGGCCTATAGATATCACCCCTAATTTATAGGAGGGTTAAATTCCATCTACATCATTCTCATTTCTCACATAACTCATTATGCATCCAACAATCACCTTTATCGTCCACCCGGTTAAAGGTGACTTTTGATAATGTCAAAACGCATAACTCCTTATGTAGAAATGTCATGACTTCAGGTCGAAGGACCATTACATCATTGTCACTATGAGAATTACTTATGACACATAGCATAACGCTCCATGTAGAATTCTCATGGTGGGTCTATCCAGTACTATGTTCTCTAACATGTACCTATGTATCAACTTAATATATCTCGTATATATTTATGACCAATGAGATATAGCCATCAGTTAATCCACATACTAGTCTAAATGTATTATTGTTGTCCCACTGACAATGATACTCGACTAGGGACATTTAAGAATAATGATACTTTACATACTTATATGATCTCATATTCAAGTCACATACTTGAATCCATATAATTAGTATCATTCTTCTAAGGACATTTATTATGTTAACATTTATATTACGCAGTAAATAAAACATAATAAAAGTAATTATCATTTAACCAAAAAACATAACATAAACATGGTGTCACAATCATTACATTATTGGCCACTAGGGCATACACTCTAACACATACAAGATCACGACCTGCAACACCCTTACATCATCTTCATCATCTTTTGGTGTGCTAGCGATTTTAAACAACTAGCAATCACCCAATAACACATAGCTCAATAATCAACATATTTTCACGTACATCGGATCAATGATCGTACGTTACTTAATCATAAAAGAGATCATCATCTTGCATAGGCATTAACATTATTCATTTACGTAAATTGAAATAATGATTCTACGTATTTAGTAAGAAAGAAAGTGGAATGAGTATATACTTGCCTTGGTCCTTAGCTAGTTTCTAATTTCAAAATACTGGTGCGTGAGAGGTCTGTAAAATATGAATGTTGGTATAACGTGAGAAATCCATCTTTTGAAAGATAATATAAAACTGTGCATAAACAGGGGATGATCATCAGGGGATTAATCATCTGTCAGGGGATGATCTCTCGGCCATCAGGGGATAGCTTTCGACCATCAGCGGATAATTCACCCGTCAGGGAATAGTCATCAGGGGATGACTTACCCATCAGGGGATAATCTTGTTCATCACCAAACTCGTCGGGTGACAACTTGTTCAACGCCGAACTCCCCAAGTCATCGCTAAACTCATCAGTGGATGATTTGTCCAGCACCAAACTCCTCGGTGGATAAATGTTCAACGCCAAACTCACTTGTTCAGTGCCAAACCTGTCGGAGACAAAACATAGATGCTCATCAGAGACTAACATCATTAGTCATCAGAGACTAAACTTAGCTTGTCGGAAACTAACTTTATCTCATCAGAGACTAATGTTATGTCATCAGAGACTAGCATTAACTCATCAGAGACTAATGTTATCTCATCAGAGACTAGCATTAACTCATCAGAGACTAATGTTATCTCATCAGAGACTAACATTAACTCGTCAGAGACTAACATTAGAGCATGTCTCCATTTCGATGGAAAGCCTTACTTGCATAAACTCGACTTAGGATACCTTATGAACATGAATATGTGTATGGACGCAGCCTTTCTTTTAAAGCTTTATTCCTACTTGGAAACTTAGCGCACACAGCTAATATTTTCGAACGTAAGAAAATAAAGGAGAGTACAAGGTTCTTACCTCTTCGTTTTAAAGGAAGAAAATTGAAAGCTTGTTTGCTCTAGAAAGGATAGTTGCTTGAAAGAAAGAACTTGAAATTTATGAAGATAGTGGGTTTAAAGAGACATTTAAAGAGAAAGGTTTTAGAAAAGAGATTAGAATTTTATCTCAGATAAGATAAAATGATTGGTTAATTTGGTCAGTAAAATGGCTGCTCATCATAACACTTTAATAGCTAATAACATATTAAGCAGCTGCTGTCGTTCATGCACATAAACTTCATCAACTAATGACACACAAGCTGCTTATTAATCAAACAACAAACGTACCTATGAGATCATTTCCCTTACGTAAGCAATTCAAGTTATTTGAATGAAACTTGTTAACCTTCACACTTGTATTCCTTTAAGCAGCTTACGAACACTACTAATACAAAAACTACTATCCCATTTCAGACATCCAAAATCAAAATATTAACTCTACCCATAAATAGGAAATTAATTCCTAATACAAAAAAAATTATAGACAAACAAATTTTCAGGTCGTCACAGTTTAGATCTTTGTTTCAATGGAAAACGTTCTTTACGAAGGTAGATCCAAATCAAGTCACCTACCTCAAAAATATGGCTTTTCTTTCCCTTCTTTGTTCGTCGAATATAAGCCTCATTAGCTCGTTGCAACCGTTCTTGAACCTCTTGATGCAGCTTCTTAACATAATCTGCCTTAGCTTAGCCTTCTAAATTAACAGTATGTTTAATTGGAATTGGTAACAAGTCCAATGGAGTCAATGGCGCAAAGCCATTGACGACTTCAAATGGACACAACCGAGATCCAGAATGCACACTGCAACTATAAGCAAATTCAACATATGCGAGCTTCTCATCCCAATCTTTCAAAGATTTTCCCATAAAAGCACGCAACAGAGCTCCTAAGGTTCTGTTTACCACTTCAGTTTGCCCATCTGTTTGCGGATGACTAGCTGTGCTAAACAACAGCTTTGTTCTCAGTTTATGCCACAAAGTCTTCCAGAAATAACTAAGGAATTTCACATCTCTGTCACTTACAATGGTTTTAGGCATACCATGTAAACGCACTACTTCTCGGAAGAACAGATCAGCCACATGTGAAGCATCATCCATTTTATGGCAAGGTATAAAATGTGCCATTTTTGAAAATCTATCAACAACAACATAGATAGAATCTTTGCCCCTTGTTGTTCATGGCAATCCCAGCACGAAGTCCATACTTAAATCAACCCACGGATGATTTGGAACTGGTAGTGGCATATATGGTCCATGTGGTTGTTGATGTGCTTTCGCCCTCACACATGTTACACACCTTTTAATCACTCAATGGACATCACGATCCATGCTTGGCCAATAAAAGTGTTTTTTTAAAGCTTCCAATGTTTTTCCCTCACCGAAGTGACCAGCAAGACCTCCTCCGTGTGCTTCTCTAATTAACAGTTTGCGTAAAGACGAGCTTGGTATACAAACTCGCTTCCCTTTAAAAAGGAACCCATCATGCACAAAATACTGTCAATTTGCACCCTTTCCACAATCTTCCAAGACTTTAGTGAAGAAAGGGTCATGTGCATATTGCTCCGTAATCAGATCAAATCCCAATAAATGAGAATTGAGTAATGATAGGAGGGTATACCTTCTGGACAGTGCATCAGCCACAACATTTCCTTTACCTTACTTGTACTTGATCACATATGGGAAAGTTTCTAGAAATTCAACCCATTTGGCTTGTCTGCGATTCAACTTGCCCTGCCCTCTAATGTACTTCAAGGATTTGTGATCAGTATGTATTATGAATTCCTTGGGCAATAGGTAATGTTGTCAGGTCTCCAAAGTTCGGATCAGTGAGTAAAATTCCTTCTCATACGTGGAATAGTTCAGACTTGCCCCACTCAGCTTTTTACTGAAATAAGCCACTGGCCTGCCCTCTTGCATTAAGATAGCCCCTATACCGACGCCGCTCGCATCGCAGTCCACCTCAAAGGTGTTGTTGAAGTTTGGCAATGCTAACACATGTGTTTCACATAGCTTCTGCTTCAGTAAATCAAAACTTTCCTGGGCAGCTTTTGTCCACCTTAACTCACCCCCCTTCTTTAGACACTCAAGCATAGGTGATGCAATCGTGCTAAAGTTTTTCACAAATCTTCGATAGAATGACACCAAACCATGAAAACTCCTTATATCACTTATTAATTTTGGTTCAGACCATTCTTGTATTGCTCTTACCTTATCTTTGTCCACCTCTATTTCGTTCTTAGACACGACGTATCCTACGAATATCAATTTGTCTTTAGCAAATACACTTTTCTTCAGATTAGCATACAATTGATTTTCACTTAGGACAACAAACACCTTACGTAGATGTAACCTGCGCAGAACATGGTTCATGAGTCTCATAAAAGTATACCACCACAAATTTACCAATGAACCTGCGCAGAACATGGTTCATGAGTCTCATAAAAGTGCTTGGTGCATTTGACAACCCGAATGGCATAACCATCCACTCATATAGCCCGTGCTTGATCTTGAATGCAGTTTTCCATTCATCACCTTCTCGCATTCGAATTTGATGGTAGCCGTTCTTCAAATCAACTTTCGAGAACACTACAGCACCATGTAGTTCATCAAGCATGTCGTCGAGTCTAGGAATTGGATAACGATATTTAACTATTATCTTGTTGATTGCGCGACTGTCCACACACATCCTCATGGATCCGTCCTTCTTTGGTACTAGCAAAGTTGAAACTGAACACGAACTCATGGATTCGCGAACATATCCTCTCTCAATCAACTCGTCAACTTGCCTCTTCAATTCTTTCGCTTCCTCTAGGTTACATCTATAGGCTGCTCTATTTGGTAACGATGTTCCCGATATCAAGTCAATTTGATGCTCAATGCCTCGGATTGGTGGTAATCCTTTAGGCAATTCTTCGGGAAATAATGCTTTAAACTCGTCGAGTAAGCTCTAAAGCCGTGAATTATTAATCAATGATTCCAACTTCAATACTTCACGTGCCAGTAATAGTAGAACAGTCCCACCTTCTTGAAGTTTTCTTCTATTTCATGTCTACTTGCTAATAAGGACTCCCTTGCTTCCTTTACTTTTGATGCGTTGTTCCCTTTGACTTTTGCTTTCCGATCATCCAAAATTTGCTTTGGTGTCATCGACTTTAACACAATATTTCGGTCCTCCTTGTGAAAAGCATAGGTGTTTTGCTTTCCATCATGCGTGACATGGCGATCAAACTGCCAAGGTCTTCCCAAGAGCATATGGAATGCGTCCATCTGGGGTACTACGTCAAACAATACCTCAACTTTATATACTCTTCCGACAAAAAATGAAATTAAGACTTGTTTGTCGACATTCACCACATTATCTTGATTAATCCATTGAAGCTTGTATGGATTTGGGTGCTTCATTGTCTTGAGTTGTAGTTTCTCAACAACCTCACTTGACACCACATTTGTGCTACTCCCTTTGTCGATGAGTAAGTTGCACACCTTCTTCATCACAGTGCACCTTGTTTGGAATATTGTTTCACGTTGATCAGCCTTGTCGACTACTTGGGTATTAAGTAAATGCCTCAACACCAGAACTCACCATTATCATATTCCACTTCTTGACTCTTGCAATCATCGCCATACTTTTCTTCATGTTCAGAGTCACTAACATAAGCATTTTCCATGGCAAACACCTCCCTCACTTCTTGTATAGTGAAAGTTTTTTCGTTAGGACAATCCTTGGTGTAATGGCCTAGCCCCTTACACTTGTAACAAGTAATGTTACTTAGGTCTTTTTTCGGTTTATCCTTCTTGCCCATACTATCCGCCATTTTCTCTTTGCCCTTACTCTTGGAACCACTTGAGTCAATTTTCCTGTCCTCTGATTTCTAAGAACTAGTGTTGATACTAGGCTTTGAGTACGTTCTGTTTGTGTTGGCTTTGTGTTGTCTCTCCACTTTCACATCAAGCTTTACAACATCTTCGAAAACACATACGGACTAAGTTCAACCGTATTTGCTATCTCTCGACGCAATCCCCTTAAGAAACGAGCAATAGTTTGCTCCTCTGGCTCAACCAATTCACATCGTAATTTCAAGGATTCAAACTCCTTCACATAATCTTCAACATTCGTTCCTCCTTGTCTAAGTGTTTGCGGATGCAAGTATAGCTCCTGTTTGTAAAAATCAAGAACAAACCTCTTCCTCATCAGGTTCTTCATCACATGCTAGCTAACAATGGGTTCTTCTCCTTCTCGCCTTCTTTGTGCAACAAGGTTATCCCACCAAAGACTAGCATATTTTGAGAACTCCAAAGCCGCCAATTTACACTTTCTTTCGTCTGTATGGTTTTGGAATTCAAAGATCTTTTCAACCTTTTGAACCCACTCCAAGAACTCTTCTGGATCACTACTGCCAGTGAAAGAAGGAACTTTAAGCTTTATATTTGAATGGCTTTCATGAACATTATGTTGATTGTTACGATCATCAATTTCCTGTTCCTGTTCTGGACCATCAGTTTCTCGTGCATGATTGTTGTTATGTCCCAACAATCTGGCCATCATCTCTTCCAGTCGATCAAATTGTGTAGTCATCGTTGCATATTGATTTTGCAATCGTTGGATCTTTGCGTCTTGTAAAGTTGCTCCACGAGGTAAACCCATATCTCCCATATTATCATGTCCACTTGAATCAGACATCTTCAATTTGATAGACAATCAATTAAATTTCTGGTAATTCTTGATCGCAATTTGAGCACAAAATACTAGATTACACTCCAAGTAGAAATCTAGAAAACAAGAAAGAGTCACACGTCCTTGTTTCTCTTCTCCCAACGCCAAGCCTTGCTCTGACACTAATATGATGTAGGGTGTTTAAGCCTACAACCTCGGATAGCTTAAGTCAACTTGTTGATGTACGCACAAGAAGTCGACTTAAGGGTCTTGAACGAATCACACGTTCAATTCTACTCGAATCACACGAATAGGGTTTTGTTTATATCTCACAAACAAGAACAAATTGCAGAATAACTCTGAATTTTTATTAATCAAAATCTATATATCCTTTATTGTACAATATGAGCAGCTATTTATAAACTGTTAAGATTCCTAATCCTAATTGGAAAGAATAATACATTGGAAATAAATCTAATCCAATAAGGAAAGGAAACAAACCTATTAAAACTAGGAAACAAATAAGGAAATAAATAAAATACATGAAAAAATAATAACCAAAACTGTTAGTGGATAATTAAGCTATCAGAGACTAATTATTCTCTAACGGCCTATTTTTCCTATCGGAGACTAGCCATCCCCTGACAAGCAATTTACACTGTCAGAGACTAACTATCCCCTGACGCATGAATTTGGCTGTCAGAGACTATTATCCCCTAATGTCATAGTCTCTAATGTTGATATTTAACCCCTGACGCCCGTAATCTCTGATGTAATAAATATCCCCTGATGTTCTCCTCAACAAAGTTTTGACTAAGTCACAAATGTACTTGACTCCAAGTTTACAAGCAAAGTAATTACATAATTACAAGCACCTTGTGAAAAATCATAACGCAGAGTTGGCCAAGTCCAAGTTTCAATGCCATCTTCATAATGTTCCAAACATAACCCTAATATTCGAAACTCTTCAAGATTCAAACCCGATGTAGTTGACAAACTTGCTTCGAACTTTCTAGACTTGGATCTAGTAATTGGACCCCTAAGCCTTAGCTCACCATCGTCATCTTATTCCTTCTTGTTCATGCCCACATCATGAAAGTACTCGGTGCATTGCTAAGTCCAAAAGGCATGCCAGCCATTCATACAAACTCACCTTTGTCTTGAACGCTGTCTTCCATTCATCACCTTCCCTCATTCTGATTTGATGATAGTCACTCCGTAGATCAATCTTGGAAAATATCACTAAGCCATGTAGCTCATCCAACATGTCATCCAATCTTGGAATTGGAAATCTTTACTTGATAGTAATGTTGTTATCAATGCACAACAAATGGAACAAATTTGTTCCATCCTATCCTAAAAAGGTACAGATTACCTACTATCAATGCACATTCACCATGTTCCATCCTTCTTTGGTACCACCAAAGTTGGAATAGCACAAGGGCTCATGCTTTCCCTTACATAGCCCCTCTCCATTAGTTCCTTAATCTGTCTTTGTATTTCTTGTGCCTCTTAAGGGTTACATCTGTAAGCTGCCTTGTTGGGTAAAGACGCTCCAAGAATTAAATCAATTTGATGTTCAATTCCTCTGATGGGTGGTAAACCCGGTGGTAAATCTTCAGGAAACACGTCCTGAAATTCTGACAATATCTCTGTTAAGGCTCCATTTGGTTTTCTCGGCACCTGCTCAGCTTGAAATCAAATAGCAATCAACAAGTAGCCCTTTCCCTCTTGTTATAATTCAACTTTGAATTGTTTTTCAATCACCATTAAACTTTCCTTACGTGCACCAAAAGAGGATAGAAGTTTTAGAGTTGTCCTCTTATTGCCCACCTTGGCAATGTATATGTTTGTCCTAACATCGTATTTGACAAACCTATCATATTGTCACGGTCTTCCCAACAGTATGTGGTATGCATCCATGACACACACGTCACACAACATTTGATCCTTGAATTTGCCAATTTCAAAAGAAATCAGTGCCTGCTTTGTCACCTTAACTTCTCCTCCATCACTCAGCCAATGCAACTTGTATGGTTTAGGATGGGGTGTTGTAGGCCAATTCAATTTATCTATTAACGTAGTAGAGAACATGTTTGTGCAACTCCCAGTATCAATTATCAGATTGCACAGTTTGTCCTTTACCAGTTCTCTGGTCATTAATATCTTGTCCCTTTGGTCAGCTTCCAATGGAACTGGCTTGGTTTGCAACAATCTTCGGACTATCAACTGCGAACCATGAGTCTCAGCTTCCTCCTCAAAGTCAGCCTCGAAATCATCTTCAGCTTCCCTATAGCTAGTTGACTCCTCTTCTTCAAGTGTTTCTCTCTCCCTTAAAGCATAGGATGCCTCAATCTCCTTTATGTCATGGAGAGTCATCACTCTATTGCTCGAACAGTCACGCTGCATATGCCCATAGCCTTTACACTTGAAGCAAATCCGTCTGTCTTTTGTTTCCAACGGTGTAGAAGCTTTACCTTTGTCTTTTTTGAATGTATCAAAAGTAGGAGTGAACTTGGGCGTAGATGGTACCTCATTTATCCTTTCGTTTCTGCCTCTTTCAATTGTCTTACTCACTAGTCGGGAATAACTATTGCCCTTGGGTTGGCATGCTTCTAAGCTCTCATGGCCACCTTGCACACCTCTTCAAAGGACCAATAGGGTTGTAATTCCACCCTCTCGGCAATATCATTGTTCCGTCCTGTTACGAACCGAGCAATCTTATGTTCTGCCCTTTCTTCAAGATCACACAACATGGCGAGTTTCTCAAACTCTACCATGTATTCTTCCACTCACAGTGCCCCTTGTTTGTAACATTGTAATTTCAAGAATACGTCTTGTACGTAGTTTGTGGGTAAGAAATGTTTCTTCATCCTACTCTTTAAGGCTCCTAAGACCCAATTCGTGTCTTGTCTTCTCTTCTTCTCTTATTCTTCAAGTTCTCATACCACAGGTTAGCATAACTTGTGAATTTCAACACAGCCACCTTGAATCTCTTGTGGTCATCATAGTCTTTGTATTCACAGACTCTCTCAATTCGTTGTAACCACTCCAAGAAATTTTTAGGCTTCAAGCTGCCATCAAACTCTGGGATATCTAACCTCAGACCCTTGTCATCATCAGCATTGTCTCTCTTCCTCCTAGGTATTGGTCTGGCCGCTTCTTCTCCTTCTGAATTTGAATTGCGAGCAAATCTTGTACTTCGGTTTGGACTTGTGGAAGAGTTTTTTCGATCTAGTCCTGCGAGGATCTCATTCATTCTTTCTGTCAGATCGTTGATCTGTCTATCACGTCGCAAGTTATGTGTTTTCTCCATGGTAAGTCCCTGTGGAATTTATTCTTCTTCTCCAGTCATTGATGCTGCAGGTTGTAGAATAATGTAAGAACAACTCGTCCACCAAAGCTCTGATACCAAGATGACGTATTTGATCTGGTAGGATCAAACACAGGTTACGGAAAATAACTTTAGGAAGACTTCGTAAAGGAATTAATCACTAGGAATCACACCATTAAGTATAGGTTTCCAATGCCAAGATTGGATGATTTACTTGATGAATTACATGGCTCCAGAGTGTTTTCAAAGGTGGACCTTAGAGCAGGATACCATCAAATCCGAATGAGGAAAGGTAATGAGTGGAAGACGACATTCAAGACAAAGGTGGGTTTGTACGAATGGTTGATCATGCCTTTCAGCTTGACAAATGCACCTAGGACCTTTATGTGACTTATGAACGAGATCTTGAAACCTTTCCTGGATAAGTTCGCAGTGGTTTACTTGGATGACATCTTGATTTATAGCAAGGATGTTGAAGAACACCTTGCCCACTTGAGGTCGGTTTTTGAAGTCCTGAGGAAACAAAAATTATATGCCAAGCTGGAAAAGTGTTACTTCTTGGTGCCAAGCGTAACCTTTCTGAGCTACATAGTTTTTGGGGATGGAGTTTCAGTGGACCCATCAAAGGTGGAAGCTATCAAGTCTTGGCCGGTACCCACTACAGTCACAGAAGTACTATCTTTTCATGGTCTTGCTTCTTTTATAGAAGGCTTGTCAAGAATTTTAGTAGTGTTGTGGCGCCTATAACTGAATGGATCAAGAAGGGGAAGTTTGAGTGGACTAAAATTGCTCAAAGTGCTTTTAAAAATGTAAAGAAATTGTTGTGTGACACAGCTGTCCTAACTCTACCAGATTTTTTGAGTCCTTTCGAGGTGGAATGTGATGCTAGTGGAGAGGGAATAAGAGCCGTGTTAGTGCAAAAAAGGAGACCTATTGCTTATTTTAGTAAAAAGTTAAATGGAGTTAAACTCAACTATTCCACATATGACAAGGAATTTTGTGCAATAGTGAGAGTACTTGACCATTGGAGTCATTATTTGTGGCCTAACCATTTTGTTTTGCACTCGGATCATGAGGCTTTGAAGTATATCCACGGGCAACAGAAGCTTAACCCCCGTGATGTATTTGATCTGGTAAGATCAAACACAGGTTGCGGAAAACAACTTTAGGAAGACTTCGTAAAGAAATCAATCACCAGAAATCAACACTAAAGGATCAATCTATTTTAGTTGCTTAAAGAATTTAATCACCCGCAAACTAAAACAAATCAGTTGTGAAAGTATAAAGTAATTAACCACCAACTTTCAAGATAATCGTAAGTAAAAACTCACACAATTTATTAATCAAAGTCTGTCTCTTTAACATACATTAGAAGCAACTATTTATAAGCTGAATAAAAGTCCTAATCCTAATTAAAAAGAATTTACAATGGTAAGAACTCCATTATGGAAAGACATCTAATCTAATAAGGAAAAAAAAAATAAACATCCTAATTCAACCTGGAAATAATTTCCAAAACAAACACGGAAAATAACAAAATATAAGAAATAACATAAATGCACCCGTCAGTGAATAATTTTACCTATCGGAGACTAATTATCCCCTGATGCGTTAAAATAACTATCGGAGACTAAATAGTCCCTGACGATTAAATCAACAGATGACGTCAGCCTTAGTCTCTGATGCTATAATTTATCTGCTGATTACGTTAGCATTCCCTGATGACAGTCTCCGTATCCCCTGACGCCAGTTCGCGTATCCCTTGACACCAGCCTCGGCAACCCCTGACACTAGTGCTGCCTATTCTCGACTAAGGTTCGAAGTTACTTAACTCCTTATTTACAAGCAAAGTAACTACAGGTTGATAAGAACTCCCTAACCAACATCATGCATTTATATTAATGGAAAATAAATCTAAGGATAACTCCTTCAAAACAAGGTTTACTCTCCCACCCAAAGTTGCATCCGTTTGTTCAGCATTCAATGACTCCAACGGATCATCCTCCTCTTCTTCAGAAACAATTGTCCTCAATTGAGCCACATCGTCATCATGAATATAAGGAACCAAATCACCGATGTTGAGGGTCACACTTACACCATAATTTACTGGCAACTCCAATTTGAAAGCATTGTTGTTAATCTTTTCAAAAATCTTGAAAGGACCCTCCTACCGAGGCATTAACTTATGCTTACGCAAGCTGGGAACCTTTCCTTCCTCAAATGCAACCAAACGAGATCACCCTCTTGAAAGTCAGGTTGTTTACAAAGCTTGTTGGTTAAAGCTTTCTACCTTGCATTTACGTTCTCAATTCTAGCTCGTACTTGTGCATGCAACTTCATCATAGCTTGAGTCTTCAATTTCGCATCAGAATGGACATACTCACTTTTTGGCAAAGAAATTAAATCCACTAGGATCCTTGGATTCTCACCGTATACCACTTCAAAAGGTGAATGTTTTGTAGCGTAGGTAAGAGATCTATTATATGCAAATTCAGCATGTGCAAGCTTGACATCCCAATCCTTTGCAGTTTTACTAACCAACCCACGCAACAAGACTCCCAAAGTTCTGTTGGTCACTTATGTCTGACCATCCATTTGAGGATGATGTGAAGTACTGAAACACAATTTAGTGCCCAACAGTTTCCGCAACGTCTTCTAAATGTAGCTCATAAACTTTATATCTCGATTCACTGACTATGGTTCGTGGGATTCCATGCAATCGACCCACTTCTTTCATATATAGATCAGCTACTCGAGATGCATCATCGGTCTTATGACAAGCCAGAAAGTGTGCCATTTTCGAAAATCGATCCACCACAACCATGATTACATCATTACTCTTTGCATGCGTGGCAATCCAACAATGAAATCCATTGACACGTCTTTCCAAGGAGAATCTGGTACCGGCAATGGAGTATAAAGACCCTGATGAAATGTGCTCTTGGTCTTTTGACATGTGGCACACCTCGCAATAATGTCGGTTACATCACCCTGCATCTTTGGCCAATAAAAATGCTCTTGTAATATTGCCAAAGTCTTGGTAATGCCAAAGTGTCCAGCTAATCCTCCTCCATGAGCTTCCCTTACCAACAACTCTCGAATTGAGCAAGATGGAATACACAAACAGTTTCCTTTAAATAGAAATCCATCTAGAAACACATAATTACCCGTTGTTCCTCACGAGCATGATTCGATTATTGGTTGGAAATCCATGTCCAGCTTGTAGTACTCCTTGATCAGTTCAAAACCAAGCAATTTCAAACTCAATACACCCAACAAGGTGTATCTCCTTGATAATGCATTCGCCACAACATTGTCTTTCCCCTGTTTATGCTTCGAAGAGAAATTAAAACACTATAAAAACTCAACCCATTTAGCATGATGAGGATTCAGTTTCTATTGCCCGTGAATGTACTTCAAAGCTTCATGGTCTGAATGCAGTATAAAATGACTAGGACGCAAATAGTGACTCCAGTGGTCCAATGCTCTCACTATTGCATATAACTCTTTATCATATGTAGAGTAGTTACACTTGGCCCCATTCAACTTTTCACTAAAATAAGCAATAGGCCTTTTCTTCTGCACTAGCACAGCTCCTATGCCTACTCCATTTGCATCACACTCTACTTCGAAAGGACTTGAAAAAACTGGTAGAGCTAAGACCGACGTATCACAAAGAAGTTCTTTCACCTTTTCAAACGCCCTCTAAGCAGCTTTTGTCCACTCAAATTTCCCCTTCTTTATACATTCAGTAATGGGTGCAACACACTACTGAAATTTCTAACAAATCTCTTGTACAACGAAGTAAGTCTATGGAAAGATCTCACTTCCGTTACTGTAGTTGGTACTGGCCACAATTTGATAGCTTCCACCTTTGATGGATCAACTGAAATTCCATCCCTAGAAACTATATAGCCTAGGAAGGTTACGCTAGGCACAAAAAAATAACATTTCTCCAACTTGGCATATAGCTTTTGCTTCCTCAACATTTCAAACACCAACCTTAAGTGTTTAAGATGATCTTCTATGCTTTTACTATATACAAGTATATCATCCAAATACACCACAACAAATTTTCCCAATAAAGGCTTTAATACCTCATTCATCAGCCTCATGAAAGTACTCGGTGCATTGCTAAGTCCAAAAGGCATGACCAGCCATTCATACAAACCCACCTTTATCTTGAACGTTGTCTTCCATTCATCACCTTCCCTCATTCTGATTTGATGATAGCCACTCTGTAGATCAATCTTGGAAAATATCACTAAGCCATGCAGCTCATCTAGCATGTCATCCAATCTTGGAATTGGAAATCTGTACTTGATAGTAATGTTGTTCATTGCCCTACTATCAATGCACATTCTCCATGTTCCATCCTTCTTTGGTACCACCAAAGTTGGAACAGCACAAGGACTCATGTTTTCCCTTACATAGCCCCTCTCCATTAGTTCCTCAATATGTCTTTGTATTTCCTGTGCCTCTTGAGGGTTACATCGGTAAGCCGCCTTGTTAGGTAAAGACGCCCCAGGAATTAAATTAATTTGATGTTCAATTCCTCTAATAGGTGGCAAACCTGGTGGTAAATCTTCAGGAAACACGTCCTGAAATTCTGACAATAATTCCTTCAAGGCTCCATTTGGTTGCCCCTGTACCTGTTCAGCTTGAAACCCAATAGCAATCAACAAGTAGCCCTTTCCCTCTTGTTCTAATTCGGCATTGAATTGTTTCTCTGTCACCATTAAACTCTCCTTATGTGCACCAAAAGAGGATAAAGGTTTCAGGGTTCTCTTCTTATTTCCCACCTTGGCAATGTATACATTCGTTCTGCCATCATACTTGACAAACCTATCATATTGCCATGGTCTTCCCAAAAGAATGTAGCACGCATCCGCAAACATCACATAGTACTTGATCCTTAAATTTGCCAATTTCAAAGGAAATTAGTGCCTGCTTCGTCACCTTAACTTCCCCTCCATCACTCAGCCAATGTAATTTGTATGGTTTAGGATAGGGTGTTGTGGGCCAGCTTAATTTTTCTCTCAACGTAGTGGAGACCATGTTCATGGAACTCCCGGTATCAATGATCAGATTACATAGTTTGTCCTTCACCAGTACTCTGGTCATGAAAATTTTGTCCCTTTGGTCAGCTTCCAAAGGAACTAGCTTAGCTTGTAATAATCTTTGGACTATCAACTGCGAACCATGAGTTTCAGGCTCTTCTTCGGAATCAGCTTCCAAATCATCTTTTTTTTTTTTGTTAAATTGGGAATGAAATAAAAGGAAAAGGAAGAAACAGAAAAACGAGGGGCATACCCCCCGGCCTACTAGCACAGGTTGCTAACTAGGGAGACAAACCAACACTGGGAAAACGGTAAGCTAAACAGAGCAAACACACAAGGAAAGGCATCAGCCAAAACCTCACTACAGGAAACCAACATTAAGCAAGAAAACATCACATATCAAGATTACAATACTATAACCAGGGGGACACCACTCATTACAGCAGTAGAAGCAACTTTAGCAGCAAACAAAGAGATGCAGGAAACTGCGCATATATACTGCAGCTTTGCAGCAGCATAGAAGACACTGCATTGCAGCAACAGGAGACTAAGAAAGCAGGGTCATCAGCAGCACACTGCAGCAGAAACTCTAGCAGTGTGTTTCTTCAAGGGTCATCATCTTCAGTTCCTCTCCAGCTAGTGGACTCCTCTTCTTCAAGTGTTTCTCTCTCCCTAGAAGCATAGGATGCCTCAATCTCTTCGACATCATGGAGAGTCATCACTCTGTTGCTAGGACAATCATGTTGCATGTGTCCGTAGCCTTTACACTTGAAGCAAATTCGTCTATCTTTTGTTGCCAATGGCGTAGAAGCCTTACCTTTGTCCTTCTTGAACTTGTCAAAGGTAGGAGTGAATTTCGGCGCAGATGGTGCCTCGTTCCTCCTTTGCTTTTGCCTCTTTCCACCGTTTTATTTACTAGTCGTATATAATTATTGACCTTGGCCTTGACATGTTTCTCAGCTCTCATGGCCACCTTGCAAACTTCTTCAAAGGACTAGTAGGGTTGTAACTTGATCCTCTCGGCAATATTATTGTTCAGCCCTGTTAAGAACCGAGCAATCTTGTGTTATGCCCTTTCTTCGAGATCACACAACATGGTGAGTTTCTCAAACTCTACCGCATACTCTTCCACTGACAGTGCCCCTTGTTTGAAGCTTTGTAATTTCAAAAACACGTCTTGTACATAGTCTGTGGGTAGGAAATGTTTCTTCATCCTATTCTTTAAGGCTTCCCAAGACCCAATTCGCGCATTGCCTTCTCTTCTCCTTTTGCTCTTCAAGTTTTCATACCATAGGTTAGCATAACCTGTAAACTTCAACACAGCCACTTTAAATTTCTTGTGATCATCATAGTCTTTGTATTCAAAGACTCTCTCGATTCGTTAGAACCATTCCAAGAATTTTTCAGGCTTCATGCTGCCGTCAAACTCTAGAATATCCAATCTCAGACCCTTGTCGTCATCAGTATTGTCTCTCTGCCTCCTAGGTACTGGTCTGGCCACTTCTTCTCCTTCTGAATCTGAAGTGTGAACAGATCTTGTACTTTGGTTTAGGCTTATGGAAGGGTTCCTCCGATCCAATCTGGCTAGGATCTCGTTCATCTTGTCCGTAAGTTCATTGATTTGTCTATCATGGTGTAAGTTTTGTGCTTGCTCCATGGTCAGTCCCCGTGGAATAATTTGTTCTTCTTCTCCGGCCATTCTGTTGTAGATAGTAGATTAGATCAAGAACAACTCGTCCACCAAAGTTCTGATACCAAGATGATGTATTTGATCTAGTAAGATCAAACACAGGTTGCGGACAACTTTAGGAAGACTCCGTAAAGAAATCAATCACCGGGAATCAACACTAAAGGATCAATCTATTTTAGTTGCTTAAAGAATTTAATCACTCGCAAACTAAAACAAATCAGTTGTGAAAGTATAAAGGAATTAATCACCAACTTTCAGGATAATCGTAAGTAAAAACTCACACAATTTATTAATCAAAGTCTGTCTCTTTAACATACATTAGAAGCGGCTATTTATAAGCTGAATAAAAGTCATAATCCTAATTGAAAAGAATTTACAATGGTAAGAACTCCATTATGGAAAGAAATCTAATCTAATAAGGAAAAAAAATAAACATCCTAATTCAACCTAAAAATAATTTCCAAAACAAACACGAAAAATAACAAAATATAATAAATAACATAAATGCACCCGTTAGTGGATAATTACCTATCGGAGACTAATTATCCCCTGATGCGTTAAAATAACTATCGGAGACTAAAATAGTCCCTGACGATTAAATCAACAGATGACGTCAGCCTTAGTCTCTGATGCTATAATTTATCCGCTGATTACGTTAGCATTCCCTGATGACAGTCTCCATATCCCCTGACACCTGTCCGCGTATCCCTTGACGCCAGCCTCGGCAACCCCTGACACTAGTGCTGCCTATTGTCGACTAAGGTTCGAAGTTACTTAACTCCTTATTTACAAGCAAAGTAACTACATGTTGATAAGAACTCCCTAACCAACATCCTGCATTTATATTAATGGAAAATAAATCTAAGGATAACTCCTTCAAAACAAGGTTTACTCTCCCACCCAAAGCTGCATCCATTTGTTTAGCATTCAATGACTCCAATGGATCACCCTGTCATGCGAAATGGGTTGAGTTTTTACAATCCTTCATCTTTTCTTCTAAACCCAAGCAGGGTAAAGACAATGTGGTGGTTGATACATTGTCACGGAGATACGCATTACTTGGTGTGCTAAATTCTAGACTACTTAGTTTTGAGGTAATCAAGGAATATTATAAGCAGGATGTAGAGTTACAACCAATAATTGAAGCATGTTCTTAAGGAGTCGTAGGCAATTATGTGTTACAAGATAGGTTTTTATTTAAAGGAAACTGTTTGTGTATTCCATCTTGTTCGATCCGTGAACTGTTGGTACGTGAGGCACATGGAAGAGGGTTGGCTAGACACTTTGGCATTACTAAAACTTTGAGTATTTTGTTGGAGCATTTCTTTTGGCCAAGGATGCAAGGCGATGTTATAGGAATTATTGCTCGATGTGCTACGTGTCAAAAGGCAAAGAGTATGTTTCACCGGGGGCTATATACTCCATTGCCTGTTTCAAACTCTCCTTGGGAGGATATCTCTATGGATTTGACAGTTGGATTACCTCACATACAAAGAGGTAATGATTCAATCATGGTTATGGTAGACAGGTTTTCAAAGATGGCACATTTTATTGCTTGCCATAAGACGGATGATGCATCCAGAATAGTTGATTTGTACTTCAAAGAGGTGGTGCGACAACATGGTGTGCGGAGAACCATTGTCAGTGACCAAGACACCAAGCTCATGAGTTATTTTTGGAAGACACTGTGGAAGTTGTTGGGTACTAAGTTGTGTTTTAGTACTTCACATCACCCATAAAAGGATGAACAAACAGAGGTAACAAATAGGACGGTGGGAGTTTTGTTGCGGGGCTTGGTGAGTAAGACAACAAAGGATTGGGATGTTAAACTCTCACATGCCGAGTTTGCATATAATCGATCTCTTACTTATGCTACGAACCATTCTCCATTTGAAGTAGTGTATGGAAAAATCCAAGGATACATGTGGATTTAATTCCTTTGCCAAAGAGTGAATATGTTCACGTGGATGCTAAATCAAAGGTACAAGCTATGATGAAATTACATGCTCAAGTGCGAGCCAGGATCGAGAAGGTGAATGAAAGGTACAAGGTTTTAGCTAATAAAAATAGCAAGCAGCATAATTTCCAAGTGGGTGATCTTGTTTGGTTACATCTGCGAAAAGAAAAATTTCCCAATTTGCGTAAACACAAGCTCATGCCTAGGTCAGAGGGTCCTTTCAAGAATGTTGATAAGATTAACAACATCGCCTTTAAGTTGGATTTGCTAGGAAATTTTGGGGTAAGTGCAACATTCAATGTTGGGGATTTGGCTCCTTATGTGCATGATGATGATGTTGCTCAATTGAGGACAATTGTTTCTGAAGAAAATGAGGATGATCTGTTGGGTGATGGTACTTCTGATGTAGCAGCTGTGAATATGGTTAACCTCGCAATAAAGGATGTAACTTTGGATATATTTTCCATTGATGCATGTGTCGGGCATTGGTTGGGAAATACATCGAGAGTTGTTGCGACATTAATTACAAATGACGGTTTACAAGCTTAGAAAGCATCAGGGGATAAACTGGACTGGCATCAGCAGATAGTGTGGCATCAAGAGATAATTAACCCATCAGGGGATAATTATCCTCCGACGACTGTTATTCCATCAGGGGATAATTTAACCCGTCAGGGGATAATTATCCATTGATGGCCATTTGACTCGTCAAGGGATAATTATCCACCGATGAGTACTTCTGCTTGTCTAGGGATAATTATCCATCGATGAAGGGGATATTTATTCACTAACGAAGTGCATTTTGGTTTTTCCTTGTTTTACGTATTTGTTTCCTAATAGTAATAGGTTTGTTTTTCTTTCCATCATTGGATTAGATTTATTTCCAGCATAGATTTCCTTCCATTATAGAATTCTTTCCAAAGTAGAATTAGGGTTCTATCTTAGCTTATAAATAGCTGATTATATTGCACGATGTAATACAGACTTGATTTATAAAATTCATGAGTTTTAACTTGCAATTATCTTGAGAGTTGATGGTTAATTCCTTTAGACTTTCACAACCAAATTTATTTTAGTTTGTGGGTGATTAAATTCTTTAAACAAACTAATACAATCGATCCTTTGGTGTTGTTTCTTGGTTATTAAATTCTTTATAGAATTAACCTAAAGTTTTTTTTTCGCAACTTGTTTGATCTTCCCCAGATCAAATACACCACATTGTCTGGAGTCAGAAAAGACAATGTATACATAGCTAACTTCTGCTCAACAAATGAAGGACAATACACATGCTTTTATAGCAAAGCATCAGCAGATGAAAGTTGGCTATGGCAAAAGAAGCTGTGTCACCTAAATTTCAAGACTATCAATAGTTTGGTGAGAAAAAGATTAGTGACAGGAATACCACAACTTGAATTTTCTCAAGATGGTCTTTGTGGATCTTGTCAGAAGGGAAAACAAAAGAAAATTTCCTTCAAAAGTAAAGAAGCATCATCAATAACAAGACCAATTCATCTAATATACATGAATTTATTTGGTCATGTTAATGTGATGTCTATATCCAAGAAAAAGTATGCATTTGTAATTGTTGATGACTACTCAAGATACTCATGGGTTAAGTATCTACATACCAAGGATGAAGCTCCTCAGCTGATCATTGATCACATTAAAAGGATAGAACTTGAAGTTTGAGAGAAAGTCAAGGCCTTAAGGAGTGACGATGGGACTGAATTCAAGAATTCAATAGTGGAGATGTTTTGTGTGAAAAAAGGCATCTCACATACCTTTTTAGCTCCTAGAACTCCTGAAAAAATGGAGTTGTTGAAAGAAATAATAGGACCTTGATTGAAGCTGCAAGAACCATACTTGAAGAAGCTAAGTATCTTTCTTTTCTTTCTATTTTATTCCCAATTTAACAAAAAAAAAAAAAAAAAGAAGCTAAGTTACCTACCTACTTCTAGGCTGAAGCTATCTCTATTACTTGCTTCACTCAGAACATATCAATGATAGTAAAAGCTCATCAAAAACTCCTTATGAGCTCATGACAAGTAGAAAACTCACACTTAAGTTTCTTCATGTGTTTGGTTATAGATGCTTTGTTCTCAAGAATCAAGGAGAAAACTTAGGAAATTTGATGCCAAAGCTAATGAGGCAATTTTCCTAGGATATTTATTAACAAACAAAGCATATAGAGTTTACAACATTAGACTCCACATTATTATGGAATCAGTACATGTAGCCTTTGATGATAAAAAGATCGAAGGAATGCATGATGTTGTAGAAGAAAGTCATGACAAACTAAGGTTTGAGAATGAAAATGAGTCAACAGATGCTGAAATTGACTCACCAGATGATGAAGCTGATGTGTGCAAATCAATGGAAAATATAGTCATCTAGAAGCCCATTCAATGAATAAAGTAAATCTCTTGGACAACAGTTCAGGAAATACTCTATCAGGGGATACTCCATCAGGGAATGCACCATCAGGGGAAACCTTAAACCCTGACCTGGGCACTAATTCAGGGGGAGTTTTCTATGAAGCTAAGAGCACTGAACACCATGGAGAAAATTATGATCTTGAAGCTTCTTCTTCAAGAAGTCTACCTCCACAAATAAAATGGACAAGAGATCATCCTATGGAGCAAATTATAGGAGATCCAACTAAAGGTGTGTCAACAAGAAGTGCTACTCAGAATGAATGCCTATACCTCAACTTTCTATCCAAGACTGTACCTAAAAAGGTTGAGGAAACATTACAAGATGTTGATTGGGTAATTACTATGCAAGATGAACTCAATCAGTTTGTGAGAAACAAAGTTTAGAGACTATTACCAAAACTAAAGAATAAATCAATCATTAATGAATCTTCAGAAACAAGCTAGATGAAGCTGATATAGTGACAAAAAATAAAACCAGACTAGTTGCACAAGGTTATTCACAAGAAGAATGAATTAACTATGATGAAACCTTTGCACCAGTAGCTAGATCGGAAGCAATCAGGATATTTCTTGCTTATGCTGTTCATGCAAATTTTAAAGTGTACAGATAGATGTAAAAAGTGCATTTCTAAATGGAAAAATATAAGAAGAGGTGTATGTCCAGTAACCTCCTAACTTTGAAGATCAGAAGTTTCTCAATCATGTCTATAGGTTAGACAAAGCACTCTATGGACTTAAACAAGCACCAAGAGCATGGTATAATACTCTATCTCAATTTTTAATTGAAAATAAATTCACTAGAAGTATCATAGACAAAAATTTATTTCATAGAAAATATGCTGGTGATTTAATACTTGTTCAAATATATGTTGATGATGTTATCTTTGGTTCTACTAATGATAGCTTATGCTCTAAGTTTTCTAAACTTATGCAAAGTAGATATGAGATGAGCATGATGAGAGAATTAACTTTCTTTTTGGGTTTACAAGTTAAACAAACCTCTAATGAAATTTTCATTAGTCAAACTCAATATTTAAAAGACCTTTTAAAGAAATTTAATTTACAAGATGTTGCAACTGCTAAAACTGCCATGCCAACAACCACTAAACTTGACAAAAACTCAAATGGTAAAAAGGTTGATGGTTATAGAGGTATGATAGGCTCTCTCTTATATCTCACTACAAATAGACCTGATATAATATTTTCAACTTGTTTATGTGTTAGATTTCAGTCAGACCCTAGAGAATCTCATTTGATTGCAGTAAAAAGAATATTCACATATCTCAAGGGTACTCCAAATCTTGGCATTTGGTATCCTAGAGATTCTGGATTTAATCTAATAGGTTATCCAGATGCAGATTATGCAGGTTGCAAATTAGACAGGAAACGCACAACAAGAAGCTATCAATTTCTTAGAAGCAAACTAGTGTCATGGTTTAGCAAGAAACAACATTCTGTGTCAACCTCAACAGCAGAAACAGAATATATTGCTGTTGAGAGTTGTTGTGCTTAAATTTTATGGATGAAAAATCAACTAATGGACTATGGTATGATGTATAATCAAATTCCTATTTATTGTGACAACACCAATGCTATTTCCATTACAAAAAATCCTGTGCAACACTTTAAAACAAAGCACATAGACATTAGGTACCACTTCATAAGAGAGCATGTGATGAATGGTACTGTGAAACTTTATTTTGTTCCAACTGAGAAGCAGCTTGCAGACATATTCATCAAACCATTGGATGAAATCACCTTTAATAGGTTGGTAAATGAGCTAGGTATGCTCAACTTTGGTAAATAAGATTCTTTGAAAATTTTGTGCAAGTCTAAATTGTAGTAGTAGTTAATTATTTTCTGATCACTTAGTTATCAGAGACTAATTAACAACTGAATGAAGTAGTTGAAATTATCTTTTGACAAAATTAATTGTTCATAAAGATAAATTATTAACTGATAATAATGCAGTAGTGGCTAATTATCCTACAACAGTTTAACTGACAGTGGATAATTAACTATTGATTATAAATAGTAGAGAAACTAATATACTATGTAAGATTCCCTATGTTCAATATTCTTCATCTACTTAAGGATCTTGTCATGGCTGGTTGAGGTATTGTCTTAACTCTCTATTACTTTATTCTTTATTTCTTCTAATTCTGCTACAATGAAGGTTGTTAGTAATAATCCAACTTCTTCTCCCCAAGTAGCAAAATCCTCTAAAAACAAGTCTATATCAAAAGACACCACCTCTATCTCTTAAAAGATAAAGGTTGTAAAAAGAAAACAATCACAACCAGTAATAGCTAAGGGAGAAGGTGAGCATTTAAAGAAAATTTAGAGGAAGAAATAAGGAACAATGAGAACTCTTGGAGACTGCTTAATATTCTCTCAAAAGGATATTAAGTTCTAAAAGGAAAAAAAACATCTGTAGATGCAACCTCTCAAAAGGATGTATCTATTGAATATAGTCCACCTCCAAGGACACAGGTATTTGAGTCAACAATGATCACATTTATAAATACAATCAACATGTCACTAAATGTACACACAAGTTCTCACATTAATGCGTCTCTTTTCTCTATTTAAGAGAAGTAGCCAATATTCAAATTCTATCCTTATTCTTTCTTCTCTCTTTGATATTTCTTTAGAAGCAATTAATATTTTTTTAATTCCATCGGTTTCAGATTCTTTGATAATTTAATCATTGAAGAAGCCAACTCTTGTAGCTGAAACATAAATAGTAGCTCTCAACTCATCAGTTGATAATACAATTATATTTTATCAAATATCCACTAATACAAAACACTTACTTCTTATTTTCTACACTACTCCAAGTCAACTACAACAGGAAGATTTTATATTTAGTGAGCTTGAGAGAATTCAAAATGAGAGTCAAATCTTGTGTCTGGAAAAAGAAATTAAAGCAATTTTTTTTTGTGAGAAAGTAATTGTGAGAGGCTGACTTGTAAAAGTCAGGCATCAAAGAAATTATTCACACTACTATTTATGCAGCTCATGTATTCTCTGATCCCCAATTATGATCAGACATCAGAGGATACTAAGAGAAGAACTTGTGAATGTTTGGTTGGATGTAGGCAACACAAGATTACTGGATAATGCAGCAGCACACTTCATATCACAATATTTGATCACACATGGATCATGTGCAACTGAACTCACAAAATATTTTTGAAGCATTGATCAAAGAATGAAAAACATGAAGCTCTAACACTTCATAATCAATGATCTTCAAACAAAGCTCAAACAATTTCTTCATACTAGTCAACCTTTACTGGTGATTTCTACCCTCCAAACATTAAGATGCTGATGTCAAAAATAGGGAGAATGATTAAGACATGGGAAGTAAAGAGAAATTCTGATAAAGACAGGGGGCGAAATGTTAAAAATATTGACAGATTAATGGTTGGCCATTAAGGAACTAAAACAACAAAGCCATCAATGTTAAGTTTATATACAATTATGTTTTTACATGCTTTAATTCAATTTTAAGTAATGGTGTTATAAGGTTGTGTTTTGACATCATCATCAAACCTTAATTTATGCTTATCATTGATAAACATAAATAGGGAAAGATTTTTAAGAATTATAGCATTTGATAATGATGTACAAACTTATAATTTTTAGATTTGTAATTGTACAAATATTTGCAGTAGTACACTATGAGAAACTACTATCAGAGACTGTAGATAAGCATCTAAGATTACAAGGAATGCATTTGGAGAGTTTAAAAAAAAGTCAAAGTTGGTCAAGCAAAATTAACCTATTGGAAACTAAGTTTTTGTTCATCGGAAACTAAGTGTTTGTTCATCAGAAACTAAGTCTTTTAGAGACTAAGTGTTTGTTCATCAGAGACTAAGTGTTTGTACTACCAGAGACTATTGTTGAAGCTATTAGAGACTAAGGCAAAAACTCTCTATTGCATTGAAGTAGCCTTGATTTGACCATCGTCAAAGTTATTTGGCTAACGTCAAACTCAACATTACTCAACGCCAAAGTCATTTTGTATGTAGTCAAAGTTATTTGCTTATCGCCAAAGTCGTCGAGAAAATCAACAACAACGCCAAATGACTATCGCCAAAGTCATCGGGTAAATCATCAACATTGCCAAACTCAAAATGACTATGTCCAAAGTCATCAGGAAATTCTCTATCATTGAAGTCAAGTGAAGCCCATCAAGGGATAAATATCGACTGAGGAACAAAATTGGTCGTTGGGGGATAAATATGCATTGATGAAAAAAATTGGCTGTCAGGGGATAAAATGATTAGAGACTAGAAATGACATATGGGATGACACATGTCTGAGTTCACAAATCCACTAACATAAGTTTAAAGACGGTGAAATTAAAATATAGATGATGGTCCAATAAGGAGAGATTGGCTACTAAAGAAGCTTCAATGAGATAATCTATACACTGCAGGTGTGACCATTAATATGGAGATAAGTCATACTTATATACAGGCATGCGTATAAAACTGCAAGTATGAAAACTGCAGTTGTAGCTTATAGAAACTTGAAAAGTAAAATATGGAATCCGGTTCAATCAAAAATCAAGAAGCTCATAGGGATAAGTTATTCACGGTAAAGATAACTTATAATGGGAACTCCAAGAGGAAAATAAGGGAGCTGATGTGCTGATACACTAGAGATGTTACATAACAAGTTGGCGCACAAGGAAGATTATGCAAAAAGAAGTTATGTGACAGAGCTGTAATTACCAAAGAATATCAGAGATATTTTTTGGAGGAAACTCACTGAAGAAGATTAGAGGACAAGGGAGTTATGTCTATAAATAGAGACATGGAGCAGTTGAGATAAAAAAAAAGAGATAACATAACACACTGAGATACACAAAAATACAAGTATTCTTATTATCTCAAAGAGAAGCAAGTTTTTCATAACTTGAGAGAATCAAGTTTTTTATAACTTGAGAGTGGCAAGTTCTTAAAACTTGAGTAGCTAGAAATCATTTTTCTAGAGTGTAGCTGTTATTTTTTAACAGAGTTATTTGCAGCTGGTAATCATTACCAGAGAAAATTGTAAAGATTCAAATTGATTAACAATACAAATTCATATTGTTGATTGATATTCATATCTTATAATTTACTTTACTGTTTCAGTTGTTATATCTTTTTAGTAAAGTTGTTATAACTATTCTTAAGTTTTAAATTGTGTGCTAAACAGTTTAATTCAAAAAAAAAGTTAGAAATTGTATTCAACCCCCCCCCCCCCCCCCCCACCCACCCCCCCCCACCACTCCTTTCCCCACTACAATTACTCCACGGGACAAACACAAGCAATATTTAAGCAAGATAACAAATATAAGCAATGTAATGAAAATATGCAAGAGATGAGACAGTATTTTTATAGTGGTTTAGCAACGCTTACATCCACTATTCTTCTTTTCTTACTTATGAGAAAACACTCACTATAAAAGTTCACACAAATTAAACTAAGTTATACAAGGACACTTAGTCCCCTGTTATAATCGATCACTTAAACCTTAAGTCACACAGACTTTTGAACAAATCACACAGACTTCTAAGTCACTTAGACTTCTCTAAATATATATATATAAAAACTTGTTTGTTGGCTTTCAAGTAAAACTCTTTGTTGAGTAGATAGTCAGTAGTCTATTCAAACTTGTGAGTTTGATTGTCTTGCTAAAGCTTTAGGATGTTAGATGTTAGAGCGTTCTCTTGGTTGTTCACTTGTCATAAATGAAATTGATGACTGACATTTAAACTTCTCCAAAATATGACCATTGCTAATTTGGAAAAGAGCTATTAGAGATTTGTACTTGCTAGTCGTTGTTTTGTCTTATATTGATCTTCAAGCAGTAGTTCAAGTATTTGGCCATTAAAGGCTATTTGGGCATCAGAGTATAATCGTCCATCAACTGATAATTTATTTATTAGTGGATATTTGGCCGTCGGCGGATAATTGTCCATCAGAGAATAATTTGGCAGTTGAAATATAATTGTCCATCAGTTGAAATTTGGCTGTCATAGGATAATTATCAATTAGATGATATTTGGTCGTTGGAGGATAATTGTCCATCAACTGATATTTGGTCGTCGAAATATAATTGTCCATCAGCTTATATTCAGCCATCGACAGATTGGTTGTTAAGAGGATAATTTTCTATCAATAGATAATTGACCGTCAGCGGATAATTCTCTATCAACGGTTAATTGAGTCGAGTTTGATATATTTGGTACATCATTGTCTTGTTGATGATCAACTTAGCATGAGCTAGTTTTGCTTAAAACTACTCTGTTTAAAATTCTCGTAACAAATATAATTTTATTTTAAGTTCGTTTACAACATTTCACACAACTGACTATATTACATTATTCATTTCTACTCATCAATTTCAAATAAACGTTAAATATAAATATTTTAAACAGTGTATGTGCGCATTAATTGATTTAACAAAATACATACTTGATAGAATAAAACCCCCAAACAAATTAAAAAAACAAACTTATAGCAACAAGATATCTGCAATGAACTAAGCACATCTACGATGAACTAAGCACAACACTTTTAAGAACAATAGCATCAAAACAGAAAAATAGTCAAAAATATAATTCAAATCCCGATTATATCTTCTAAAAAATCATACAAAATGCTAAGCCAAAAGAAGAGTTAAAAATGAAGGGAGTACGGGAAGTGACAACACATATGTGAATGAGATATGAGAGAGAGATATAAAGAGACGGGGAAGATTGGGAAATGGGATAATGGCTGGGAAATGGAAACCAATGGGATTGGAGTGGGACTTGGGAAATGGGAAATGGGAAATGAAAAGTAGGGATAGGTTGTTGATGTCGGTCATGTAACCTTTTGTCTTTCTTTTTCATCTTCGTTTGTTTTGTCTTTTAAAAATTTATACAGAAGTTGCATGAAGGAAAAAGTGATAGATATATATACGTTAAATTTTTTTATTAAAAGCAAATATTTGACACTACGGTACTATCTTATACGTAGTATATTTTAGAAAATATACAAATAAAAAAAATGCTCAAATTGAATAGTATACAAAGATGAATTTAATCATTATGATTTCAATTATAAAGTAAATATGTAATCTAATCAACTAAATAACAATAAAACATAACTTAAATTAATATAAATAATGCAATGCAATGATAAAAAATTAATCCGTATTGTGCATGTATTTTATTATAAAGTACATTAAAAAATTACGCAATCAATTTCTAATTAAAAACAAAATCAAGATAAAAATACTTAATAATATATATATATATATATATATATATATATATATATATATATATATAAAACACCATGTGCCTGATACATATATTAAAAAAAGATGTAATAATATTAACAACTAATTAAAAAAATTACATATACCAAAATAAAATAAAAATTACACAAGAATTACTCTAGAGAATTATTTTAAAAATTCTATATACAATCATTACTAACCAAAAAATAGTTCGTCATATAACTAACTAAAAAACATTATAAGTAATTCTTAATTATATTTATTTTTTTTAAAAAATAAAGTTTAAAACATATCTAAAAACACTTAATAATATAACCTGTGTTGTGCACGAGTTTCTGAGCTTGTATATATTAAATGCGTAAAACACAAAATAAAGATATGTACATACGGTAAAAAAAATAAATACCATAAAAATTTACAGTAAAAATTCATTCCAAAAACTTGCACTTAAAATGAGCAAAACAAAAAAAAAATTGGGTCACTATAAAAATTAACCCTAAAAAATTTAAAAATAAAATCATATAAATGAAAATAAACCAACAAAAAATTTATTAATTCAATCATGAAAAAAAACAAAAACAAACATACCTCACATGTACCAAAAGTAAAGATAAAAAATACAATTTTAATAAATATAATCTATAAATTTAAGAAAAATATAATTTTAAAAAATTTATTACTCTTCAAAAAAATACAGAATCAAAATCAAAATATTAAAAGAAAAAATATTAATAAAGTATGTTCGTGCTGTGCACAAACTCCGTAACAAATTTAATTTATAGTTAAAAGTCAAAAATTAAATTTTATATTAAAGAAAAAATATTAATAAAGTATATTCGTGCTGTGCACGAACTTCGTAACAAATTTAATTTATAGTTAAAAGTCAGAAATTAGCAAAAATTTAAGTTAAAAAATATTCAGTATTAATATTTACTTCAGAAGTCCAGTTAAAAAAACCTTTTTAATACGGCAATATCAACGCTCTATTTTTATGTTATATATACAAGAAAATTGAAACTTATATAAATCCAAGCCTAAACTCATGTTTTGTAATCCAAACTCGGAGCAACATTTTCAGCCACTCATTTCTTATGTGCATTATCGATCAAACTCAACTCCACTCAATTCCAATGGATTCATAACTTTGGAATTCTAAATCATTCAATGGCGTGAACACACAAACTCTTCTCACTCTACTGCTCAGAGTCATCAATCAACCCGATCGAGTATGATAATTTCAAAGATTTTGAACTTGAGCAGTGCTGCCAATACTCATACTCCATTTCTCGAATTGAATCACCACAAGGGTCTGGTTTTATGTCAACAAAACAAAAGCAAATGCAAATGCAAATGCGCAATCATAGGTTCTTCAATTGGAAGGACGTTGAATTGTACAAGTAGTGAGACTTTTTTCTCCAGTTATAATAATAGTAATGATAGTGCAGCAGCAGCAGCAGCAGCAGCAAGTAGTAGTAAAAAATGGAGTAATAACCGAGTTGGGGGTGAAGAAGTTGGATCAGATAGGAAAGTTCATTGTGAAGTGGAAGTGATATCTTGGAGGGAACGGAGAATTAGAGCAGAAACATGTGTCAATGCTGATATTGAATCTGTTTGGCATGCTCTCACTGATTATGAAAGGCTTGCTGATTTCATTCCCAATCTTGTTTGCAGGTCATTTCTTCTTCTTCTTCCTCCTCTTCCTCTTTCTTTTATTTTTCCTAATTTTACTAATATCCCTTATTTTAGGACTGACAATTCGTGTCGTGTTCGGGTTGGCGGGTTGACGGATATATTAGTACCAACCCGAACACGATCCGTATAATAAACAGGTCGACCCTAACCCGACCCGTTTATTATACAGGTCAAAAAACTCAACCCGAACCCGGATTTTTCAGGTCAGGTTCGTGTCGAAAATCCGGGTCGTGGCAATTCGTGTCGGGTTGGCGGGTATATTAGTACCAATCCGAACACGACCCGTATAATAAACAGGTCGACCCTAACCCGACCCGTTTATTATACGGGTCAAAAAACTCAACCCGAACCCAGATTTTTCAAGTCAAGTTCGTGTCGAAAATCCGGGTCGTGTCGAAGATTGCCAGCCCTACCTTATTTGCATTTAGTTTTCGTATCACGCTCGTGTTTTTTAATTGTTACCATAAGTTGTATGTCGTGGTTATCGGCTTAAATTTAAACTCTAAATTACACCGGTAAAATTTAGAATTAATTTAAATATAAGTCAGAAACCGGTAGTTCCCAACTTTGATTAAGTGATTATTGCCTTACTAATATACCTTATTTGCATTTTCTAGTTTTCGTATCACGCTTGTGATTTTTATTTTTGTTCTCATAAGTTGTAGTTGCCAACGTTTGGTTAAGTGATTATTGACTTAAGCAGAAAAGGTTCTTCACCACGTCTTAATTTTACCGTAAGTTTTAAATGGAAAAGGAAGAAAATTATTTTTAAAAGAAAGGAAAAGAATAAAATCCAGGTCTAGAAGAATCTGCCGTGGCTCAGCACTCTTCTCCATCACAATACTTTTCATTTGTTTTGATTTATTATTTAGTTCATAAGACAAATTGATGCCAAATATTTTCACGTACAAGTAATAATTGACATTTACTTGTTCTTTACTTATAATCTTCCTTATAGGTAAACCAAAAGTAAGTTGTTCCAAACGAGCTGTTAATTACAAAGTAAACTCAAAAGACTGTTTCTTTAGGGAAAAGAAATTGAAAAACAGACTACGTTATTTCAATCTGGGGGATAGCTCTCCTTCAATTCTTCGTCGATTCTTGGGTTCTCAAACTGTTATCTTCTTCTTGTTCAACCTTTTTTTCCCTCTTGATCATTGATGATAATCTCCTTCAATTGTAGATGACTCCATATTCAGAATAGAAATCTAATTTTGAAAATCTCTCTCTTCCAATATCTGATAATATGTGTTCTTTGGTGCTTACTGGGAAAAAAAAAACGAAGAGAAGTTTCTTCTTCCTGTGATAATAATAATAATGGTGTGGGTTCTTTCCTGCTGTGTAATTCTAATGCATTTAACCTAAATTATACAAACGTATTGAAATAACAAACATACAGAAAAGAAATATCAATAGTAAGAAAAAATAGAATCACGCCAGTAGATGAGTATAAAGAACTAATGCCTAAAAAAATGTTACTATCTGCCTGATGCACATGTAGTGTTCAGGTAGTAACAAAGATGGTTCATAACTACAGTAAAATAACTTAAAATAGAGATAGTGAAATGGGCTGGGGCTGCACAGATGATAGATGCACCAAAAGAAATTGCAGAACACGTCATTTTCCGCTTTGTTATATATATATATATGGGGGAAGATGTGTCATCAATATGTAGTTTAATGAGGAATTTTATAGTTCATACATTTATAGTTAGGATATGTTTAGTTTTAATTTAAGATATTTCTTAGCATTCAAATAAGGGATTTCAAATCCTGAAGATTCTATAATAAAACAACATTTAATTTTGATTTTTTTTTTCTTATGATGGTTGATTTAAGTTTTTATCCCATGCCGACATGTCAAATCTCTTTAATTGAAGTGTACTGTATTACTATTTCCTTTCTATTAGTGAATCACAGAACCTTCTCTCATTTTCCATATTCACAGAACCTTCTCACATTTTCCATATTTGCTTTTTAAATTTAAATTTGATTACTTATCTGTTCAGTTGTCAACATATTTTTTTCATTCTGGTGGTTAAGCATTCAAGGAGAAAGATACTGAAATAATACACTAATTAACAATGTTAATCTATTTAATTATAGGAGCTTTTACCTTCTCTTATGTAACTTCTTAGTTCAATATATCTATCTTTGTGTGTTTTTGGAATTTGGTAGAACAGGCTTGCACACACACACCCACACACCACTACTGCTCTGTGACTGAAATAAGTGATTATCAACTGTCAGCGGAAGGATACCTTGCCCACATCCTGGGCGGATATGGTTGGAACAACGAGGCTTGCAACGCGCACTGTATTGGCATATAGAAGCTCGTGTTGTGTTGGATCTCCAAGAATTTCCTAATTCAGTGAGTATTTTAAATTAATACAGTTAAATATGTAGTTTGCAGCAAGATTTTATATTGATGAAGACTTAAATCAGTTTCGTCATCTTTCATTTATATGTCCACCATACTGGTTTTAATGCAAGTGTTACTTGAGTATAACCGAACAAATTATCTGCTGCTTCTTACCAGGGCCAACCACGTGCCAACTTTATTGTCTTGTACCAGATATCTATAAAGATTGATAAGTCATGCTAATATCAAAACATGCCCTTAACATTGGTTAAAACTTCAAATCCAATTTCACTGGACTATTTTGGAGAGGCAGTTTATTACATAGAATCGCAATGTGACTTGGCTAACTTAACCATGGATCAATAACCAGTGGACATCACTGAGCAATGAAAATAGATAAATAAGCACTCCCACACTGTTCTTGTCTACTCATTGCCTGGTTATGCTTCGGTGTATAATTAATTTGATAGTTAATTAAATTATTAATTTGGAAGATTGTCTTGTGGTTCAATCATTCCATGTCTGTTTGACCTATTTCACATAATCAGCCTATCAATTTTTTGATAATTCTAAATTATTATTTGGAGATATCTAGTTCAGATTCAATTCTTAACTCCTAGCAACTACTTATAATATAGGCTACTGATCGTGAACTTCACTTTTCCATGGTTGATGGAGATTTTAAGAAATTTGAAGGCAAATGGTGTGTAAAATCCAGCAGAAGGTACAGTTGCTGTCAGTGATATCAATAAACCCACATTGGAGATGGCACTCCAGATGAAATTCTTAAATTTGACATGTATTTGTTCTTGAATCTAGGAAGTTCTATTTCTCATTATAATTCTCAACTACGAACTATATTAAACTATCAGTATGCATGAAGGTTAGAAATTTCCAGTAACTTTGTTATCAGCAAATATCTCTTAGAAGTAAACTTTTCTTTTAAATTCCGGGACAATCTTGATAACCTGCTAAAGTGTCCCTTTTATATTTAAATTAAAGATACTACTAATTTAACTTTATACGCACGCACACATACACACATTTATATATTTGAAACAGTGACCTAAAAAGCAGGAAAACCATGTAAGGTAGAAACGAAATCGTCACCCTGTTATATTAATAAATCCAATAAGGATATACTCATAAATTTTGATGATGTATATTCTAATGAAAGAGTCATAGTTATTGAATTTCATGCTTTCTTTTCTATATTCCTCTTGATCACGAATAGGTCTTCAGCAACAACATTGTCTTATGAAGTAAATGTGATACCAAGGTTCAACTTTCCAGCTATATTCTTGGAGAGAATTATCAGTTCAGACCTTCCGGTCAATCTTCAAGCTTTAGCTTGCAGAGCGGAAAAGAACTTTGAGGAAAACCAGAATTTACACATCAAAGAAAAAATAACAGGAACATCAGCGGCTTCCCTTACCTCTGCTAGCATAGATATTGATGGTATCATAACTAAGGACAACAAGCTTCCTCCTGAAGAGGTTAAAGAATTGCATTTCAGCTCTAATTTTGGTCCCTTATCGCCGTCATCTACTGAATTTAACTGGGGGGTATATGGGAAAGTTTGCAAACTTCACAGACCTGTAGTTGATGAAGTTCATCTTCGCCGATTTGATGGATTAGTGGTAATTGATTCTCTCCAGATTTTTCTTACATGAAATTCCAAATTTTCATAAGCATCTTCTTATTATTGGTTTTGAACTGAAGGAGAATGGAGGTGTGCATCGCTGTGTTGTTGCTAGCATAACTGTTAAAGCTCCTCTTCGTGAAGTATGGAATGTTTTGACAGCTTATGAGACTCTTCCTGAGTAAGTATCATGTTCTTTCATATATAAGCTCTTAATTATATAACGGCTGCGCTGAATTTATGGAACTTTATTCTAATTCAGTGACTTCAGATATAAACTATCCAAAAACATTCTAGGGCTGATGTATACTTGGTAGGCAGTTATGAAGTCATAATTTTAGTCTTTATTGGTTATACCTTAATTTTCCTTCATAGAGATGAGATTAAGAAATGATTGATATAAACACACACACACATATAGGAGAATGATCATAGAGTGGGCTCGAATAAAACACTTTTTATCCAACTCAATTTCCACCATCCATGGTAAAAAGTAAAAATAGAGGGTCAGATGACTTCCGCAATTTTTTACGTGTGCCACAACGTGTGTCGAACATGATCTGTTCATGGAGATTACCGAAATGCCCTCAGATCCGTTAAAGAGCTTCTTTTATTTTTGTGTTGGATGAGAGAAGAAATACATTAAAAAAAAAGAAATTCGATAACATCTTTCACTTTTTATTGCAGATGAGAGGTAATTAAAAAAATAAAAATTTAAATTCGAAATCGTTCACCACAAGAAGTAGCAGACGCAGGATTTAAAAAAAATACAAAACTTACATTCTTACCCTCCGCCATAAAAAGTAATGGACGGACGTGTTATGATCGGAAAAAAAAAGCTCATCGAAGGATCTGGGGGGCATTTTGGTAATCTCCATAAGTGGATTACATCCGTCACAAGTTGTGGCACGTCCACCACTATTTGTGGCACACGTAAAAACGCACAAAAGTCATCTGGTCCTCTACTTTTACCGTGGACGGTGGAGATTGGATTGGATAAAACTGTGTTTTTTTCCAGCCCTTCCTATAGATTATTCCCATATATATCTGTATATATATATATACACATACATACTAGTATCCGTGGCATACGCATATGCTTGTGCAAATTCACTATATAATATATTGTATTATTATAAATATATTATTTTTGAATTATATCCCACATATATAAATATACAATATTAAATTATACTAAATAAATATGGTTGATAAATTTACAATAATGATACATAGTAGTTATCACTTCTGTATAATTTAGAAGGGAGATAATTTTTTTAACTGTGATAAAAAACCCTCATGTTGTGCGGTTTTTAACTGTGATAAAAAACCCTCATGTTGTGCAGCTTTTCCCTCATGCGACATCCAATTTTTCTCTCTCTGTTTTTGGGCCCACCATATACTTACATTAAGTTAATTTTTTCCCTTTGTGACGTAAACTCACCCATAAAAATAGGAGCTCTAGATTTTTAATGTAATAGATAATAGATATACATGAGTAAATGTGTGTGTGAGAGAGTGAGATGAGGGTAGTTGCAACATGTGCTCCTATTACGTTCATAAGGTAGGGAAACCATTTCATAACAGCCATTGATAAGGCCATTAGCTCCCTCTCATCTGCAGACTTGTTTTGGTTTCTAGTATGTTGGTGCAATTTAATCAAAGCAAAGGATTACCCTCCTTGGGTATGTTAGCCCTTATACCAATATTGTTTGCGTCAACCTTTTCATCAAACTTCTTGCTAAAGTTTAGCAAGACTAGAATAGAATTCTGAGTCAAAGACCTTTTGAGTTTTTTGTGGTGCTAAGGATGTTGCTTCATTCCATTGAAAGTTATTATTCAGCAATAGCTTAATGAGTGGTTGTGTATGGTAACATATCCCTTAAAGTAACTTTGAGAGTACCTACTAAACCTAAGAACCCTCTCAATACGTTCACAGGAGTTGGTTGGGGTAGCCCCCAGTACAATTTCAGTTTTGAAGGAATTTACTGCTTTTGTATCATGATTTATGATATGCCCCATCTAAGCAATTCTGATTATAGCAAACTCATACTGCATAAAGGGTCAAAGCTGAACATCAAAAGCCGAGTGGATTGTTACAATCCTTGGATATCCCAATAATGGAAATGGGAAAACATCACAATGGACTTCGTCGTTGGACTACCGACAACACTGAAGAGAGCTAACGCAATATGGGTAATAGTGGATAGGTTAATCAAATCTACTCACTTTTTGCCCATCAAGGATAACTACAAGATGGATCAGTTAGTCAAGTTGTATGTGAAGGTGATTCTAAGCCAACATGGAGTACCGATCTCGATAGTGTCAGATCGCGATCAGCGTTTCACGTGCAGATTTTGGCGTAGCTTTCAAGACTATTTGGGGACACGATTGGACATAAGTACTGCATTCCACCCGCAGACTGATGGTCAATCCGAACGGACAATTTAAACTTTGGAAGACATGTTGAGGGTGTGTTCATTAGACTTCGGTGATAACTGGGATGAACACCTAGCGCTCATTGAATTCGCCTACAACAACAGTTTCCACGCAAGCATCGTATGGCCCCATTCGAAGCCTTAGATGGTAGGAAGTGCAGGACACCGTTATTTTGGAACGAAGTCGGAGAAAGAAGACTTGAGGGACCAGAGATGGTTCAACAGACCGAAGATGCAATTAGAGTCATTCGATAGAGAATGAAAGTTGCACAAGACCGACAGAAGCAGTACGCAGACCAACATCGAAAGGATCAAATATTAGAAGTCGGAGGTCATGCACTGTTGAAAATTTCGCTATGAAAAGGCGGCATGCGTTTCAGACGGAAAGGGAAACTAAGCCCCCGCTACATTGGGCCTTTTGAGATACTTCGACGCGTTGGTGAAGTAGCCTACCAATTGGCATTACCCCCAGCTTTGGGGCACGTGCACGACGTTTTTCATGTGTCAGTACTTCGACCCTATAAAGGGGATCATGCTGGTATCATTGATTACCAACCGATTGAGCTTCGACCAGATTTGCGCTATGAAGAGATTCCAGTGCAAATCCTAGATCGATAAGTCAAGATTCTAAGAAATAAGGAGATTCCCTCCGTGAAAGTATTATGGAGGAATCACAATGTTGAAGAAGCACAACTTATGTCCTCTCATTTATTTGAATACAAGCTAAAAGTGCTCCTGTTAACAAACATAAATGTAGAAAAGACAGAATTTGTCATTGAGATGTTGAAACCTTCTTTTATTCCATTGTTGTATATATTACTCAGAAATACAGATTTTAGTTTCAATCAAGGCTTAATTATAATAACAGATTACTCCCTAACTACAGCTAATATTTAGCTACTGATTCCTCTAGCGTTACAGTTATATAATCAACCACAATAATCTATGATTCCACACTCCCTCTCAAGTTAATGAAAAGATATCTCACGTGCCCTACTTGAATGGATGAAATAGCTTACTACTAAGTCCTTTAGTCAAAATAGTAGCAAGTGATGCTCTTCTTTCTCGATGAATGTTTCATGACCCGCGTTACTTTGCTCGTACCCAAATTTCACCATTACACTATGAACTTTTCCAGCAAAGCTCTAGGGACTATTTCAATGGATACAATACTTCCGTCAATTTACAGACTTCCTTGTGGTGGCATGTGAAGAGAAGCCTGGACAAATACCCTTGTTGACTTCTTCCAAATTTCCATGTAAAAAGGCATTTTTTAATATTCACCTCTTTTAGTTCTTAGCCTAAATCTAAAACACAGGGTATGAGAATTCTTGTACCATTCATTTCGTCAAATGGAGCAAAGGTCTCTTAATAATCAATTTCATAGGTCTGAACATATCCTTCGACAATAAAACTTGCCTTGTATGTCTCAACTAACCCCGCAAACTTCATTTTGCTCAACAATAAATCTTCGTCTTCAACAATAAATCTTGCCTTGTATGTCTCAACTAACCTCGCAAACTTCGTCTTCAACAATAAATCTTGCCTTGTATGTCTCAATTAACCCCATGAACTTCGTTTTGCTGTAAGGGCTCACTTGCATTTGATCAGTCTCGTTCCAACTAGAAGATGAACAAGTTGTCAAGTATCATTTTTTTGGGAGAAGTCGTCTCCTTTATCCTTTCACTTTCCATTTTAGGATCGTTTTTTGGTATCTCTCACTCCTTAGGAATAGAAACCATGAATAAGGAGGAAAGAAAAGCAAGAGGGAGAGGACAATGCCTTGCAGAAACAAAGTTAATAATCTGATAGATAGTAGAAGATCTGACATCCTTTCTGGGAGCAATTAAAAATTAAGTTCAGAAATTTCACCATTTGGAGTTTACAGGAATATTTCCAGATTTGGGTGCTTGAGCCGGTAAAGTGGCATCTTTCTACTGTTTTGTAAGTAAACCTGGTTAATACAGTCGTATTGTCAGACCACAACGATCAGAAGGAGCTCATGTAGTACTAGACTGTGCAAAAGAAGATAGGAACACTCTGGAATTGGAGAAGCGAGAGGCACATGTAAAGACTTACCCCCTTGAATTGGAGAATAGGGAGGCACATCTAAGGACTCCCCTTGAATTGGAGAAGATGGAGGCTCAAGAAAGGGACGACAAAATGCAAAAGGAGGTTCGTAGACAAGTATATCTTCACTGTTTCTGCTTTCAAGACCATCAAACTCCTCATGGAGCGAGAAAAAAGAGAGTGGAGATTCAGAGAGTAATAAGGAGTATACTCCTGAAATGTGTTAATCCATCTGCCAAGAGATGATTGGTGGGTAAGAGGGAGAGGGGAAAGTGATATTTAAGGGTGTTGGTGGTTGAAGGAGCTGATGTACCTCACTCAGCCATGGTCAGGATTCTGCCTTTTATTCTCTGTTTGTTTTGGGTGCCCCACTTGCTGGGTATTGAACTTCTTTCTGTCTCCTCCTTTGTTTTTGATGTCCCTTGGTCTGAAGCATTAAGAGAAAGAAAGTTTTCTTCATTTCTTCAAATGGTCATTGTAATTTTTCTGGTATGAGTTCAAGGTAGTCTCCAACTTTAAAGATGTTGAATTCATCAAGCTCCATCAGCACACTGGTTCAATTTTTTATTTTTATTTGGAGCTCTTTGGAACTTTGAGGCAGAGACTCTCTCTTGATTATTTTGATTTTAAAAGGGGTAATAGGCTTCTGTATAGTTGTTGCTAGTTGAATGACCTCCTCCTTGATTCCGTGCTTGTTGAATTACAAGTTCTTTTGCCTTAAATCCTAACTCCCTCAAGAGCCAAGACTTGATTAGTTAGTGTTAGGGTGATTGTAGTGCTGTAAATATACTTAAGAAGGTATATCTGCTGTAGCTGTAATTAATTCTTGTGATGATTGGCTTTGATAAGTGTAACTAGGGATATTTTGCTTGGTGGATTATGATCTTGACCATTTAGGATGAAGGGGTGTTACACAGAGGGTGTGTGACAAGTGACATGTTGGCATTATTCAAAGTCAAAAAGACACATCATAAAAAGAAAATGTCACACATCAAGCATCAGTTAACTTCTTTTTACAGGACCTGGTAATAAAAATAAAAAAATAGTTTAGTAATGTAATATTGACGAAATTTGGATGAAGTAACCATTTTCCTGTGATCTGAGGATCAAAAATATATTTACCTGTATGATATTTGATTTAACTTTTTTCTGATGAGAGCATTTTCCTCACTTTAAATGCCATTGATACTTGGTTTGCCCCTGAAATCTGACCTGGTCGTCCATTCATCTGGTGATTTATCTTTGGCTGCCAAATCACTTAGAGTTAGGTAATAGTATTGGTTGCCACTGTATTGCTACTCCAATGGTTGTGTTTAGTAGGTTCATCTTTCTTAAGTGGTATACCTTATTTTCTACAGTACACTGCTGGTCTACTACTAAGAGTCCAACATGGGTCCACGTTAAATCTGAGAGCATAACCATAGATTTTCTGTGTTGGGTTTGTTTATCTTCCAGATTTGGAAAAACAAATCATCAAAAATGGAATTTTTTTCCTTGAGCATAAATTCTAACGGATCATACCAAAAAAAAAATATTAAAAAAAAAAATAGATGACCTTCTTGGGTGGGATAGAACTTGTCATAGTCAAAAGAGTAGGAAGTTTTACGGTAGTAGACCTAGTTGTGAGGGTTTTGATGAGTGTTCCTGGGTTTCTGTTTTGTGTTGTGGAAGGAAGGGTTGACAGTTTGAGGTGGATATGATCACCATTGTGGAGGATACCAAGGGGTTTTGAGGTTTTATGCCTACTGTGAGGGAACAATTTTATTAGGATTCATATCCAAATATTAGGGTTTAAAGTCCGGAGGAACATGGCAGCACATGGGAAACTTGCTTACATTCTTGGTTACCAGCTTCCTTAGAGAAGAGCCTAGTCTGACATTTTTCAATTTTTTGGTGTAGGGCGAACAGGATTTTGAGATATTCTACCTAATCTGATTTCGATATGATACCTTGTATAGAGGTAAATGATTGGCTCAGAATTGTGTGAAATAAGAGGTTCATACCTTCTGCACATATTCTTGCTGTATATGTGGATAAAGTTAACATGAATCATGCCTCTAATTAGGCTAATGGTCCTGGCTAGCTACTGCTAATATTGCAAATTCAATCCCTTTAATCTAGGTTCGTTTAGGCTCCGTAATCAGTTAGAACCAATAACATCCTATGATTCTAACAATCTATTCTGTAATAAGAAATTTTTTTCTGTAACTCATTCCTTTATTGGGGGCCCTGAACTTTCTCAAATGATCCTTAAATTGTAGAATTATAGTACTTCCATTATGTACAACTTTATGATGCTTCTCTGAAATGTTATCTATAATCTTCCTGGTCTTGCATTTGCAGGATAGTTCCAAATTTGGCTATAAGTAGGATTTTATCAAGAGAAAATAACAAAGTTCGCATCCTTCAGGTATAAATTTAATTAAGTTAATATCAAGAATTCAATTTAATTTGTTTTACAGAAGATTGATACTTGTTTTGGCATGACCTTTTTGTTTTAATAATAAAATTAATAGCACGAAGCACCTGGTGACAGTTTAAAGGACCAAGTCCCTGACCGGTCTTGTTTCATGTAAGGCATATTTGAAGCTTCCATATCAAATGCTGATTGAGATATTCATTAAACCATTGTTCTTATAGTTTGGAGATAGATACATAGACATAGTAATACCTATCACGACTTTTATTTACTTCTGTTGATGTTCAAGAAGGATGTAAAAGCCAGGAGAAAAAGTGTGGTCTTCTGGTCTTCTTCTTCTTCTTTTCTCCCTCTCAGAGGGACTTAAGGAATTGTAAGAAGATTTTATCAATTCTCTAAATGATACATCTATCCCCTCAAGTTGCCACCGAGTTTCAAAGTAGCCCCTCATTTACCAAAAGTGACACTTCTCTCCCTTATTGCATGCCAAAAGTAACACTTCCCTCCCTTATTGTCAGTTTTATTACGAAAATATCCGTATCTAATGAGAGAAATTCTCTCACTATACAGTAAGGGAGGAAATTGACATTTTGGTAAATGTGGAGCTACTTAAAAACTTGGATGGACAAGGTGTCGTTTAGCCTCAATGTATTGGAGATGAAAAATGATTTGTCTAAATGAGGTCTGAGAATGTATAATTTGTTTAGGGATGAGGTTTTACTTTTTCTTCCTTTAATTTGAGTGGAGGGTTGACAATTTTCCTCACTTATATTAGGGTTCCATTGGGTTGAAACCTTGTCATTTTTTTTTTGGAATCCTGTTGTTGAGAGAGTTGCTCAGCGACTAGATAGGTCATGCGAGGAACATTTTTTATTAGGGGGTAAAACAACTTTGATTCAAACGTGTTTATCAAAGTTACACCTTGATAGAATTTCCTATTAGTGTTGCCAATAAATAGAAGAGCGACTTTTTGATGTGGCGCGGATAAAGGTGGCGTACCCACTAGTTATTTCTTAAATACTGCGTGCTTGGTTGGATGAAGGTGATGGAAGAACAGAAAAAGTGCATTTCACAGCCTCGTCATGGTCTTGTCACAAGCATGACACGTAACCAGCTCCAGTCCTCACATTTCAGATTTCACTCAGCACCGATCTTATAAGCTTGGCAACATTGTTACCAAGGTGTCGTCAAGGCGATGCCAAGGCATCCTGGCGTTGTTTACCAAACACCGTAAAGTATCACCTAGATTATCTATGTTGCCATGGTTCTGTACATAAGGGGTCAAGGAGACAATAATGTGAATGCACTCACATGGTATGAATTCTCAAGTGTGCATGACTTGTACACTAAACAATTTTCAGTGAAGTTAGTGTGATCTAGTCTTTTTTGTGTATTTATCTATTAATGTCTTTTCCTGCTTTAAAGTTGTGTAAATATAAATGTTTATACACACATTGAACATTACAGTATTATTAAAGGCTTATCCTCGAGCGCACACCATGGTGGGCTCCTTTGATTCATTTTGAAGTTGTGGAGTATCAACTGCCGGGAAGGATGATGCAATTTGGCATCGCTCAATGATTACCAATTCTTCACCGAGTCACAGACCAAGTATGGCAAACATCTGATTTTGTCATTGTTAATAGTGTTTTATTGCGACGCGAGTACATGCAAGTTTGGAATCAGTGGCAAGGTTGACTTACATTGCCTTGTGGTGAATGCGCGAGATGGAGAAGTGCTAGAAGACTATATGGACTGGTATAGATCGGCACACAATTACTAGAGTCCATAAACTTGAGAAAAAAGCAATCTATACTTCTCGATCATATAATCAGTATGATACTCTAAGATGGTTAAGGGAAAAAAGTGTCACTTTCTGCACTCCCTCCACTACAAATTGTGGCACTCTATTTTTTTTGTCTAAATTGTAACCTAGCAACTATTTTATAACCTAACAACTGTTTTTGGAGGTGGTTGCTCTTGTATCTCATATGACGCAAAAGGGGGGCTGGGTGGGAGGAATGGGTGTAATTGGGAAGAGCGTAGACATCTCTGCAATAAAAGGTACAAAAGGCAATGAAGAGGAAGGAAATGGCGTTAAAAAAAAATGCATTATGTCAAAAGATGGTTGCGATTCAGGCATCAGAATAACCTCAACGGAAGGGTAATGTTGGAGGGGGTTATGTATGCCTGGCCCTTGACTTGTTGGGGCCCTGCTCGTCCCTTATATATGGAGTAACACCAAAAACATTTACCATAAATTCATTATATCTTACAATATAATCTTGTTAACTTTTTCGAATGTCCTGACATTCTCGTGTCTCCTTGTGTCATCTTTTGTATTAAGGCATATGAACTCTCCACCTAAAGTAAACAAATTTTTTTTGTAGCAATGAATATATATATGTGTGTGTGTGTGTGTGTAGCTATAGTAAATGCTAGATGCTATATAACTGTAGCTAGATGCTCCATGTAGTGGGGGCTGATGTTGATGTTCATTTTTGGTTTACCGCTTACCGATCTTAGAGCGTCATACTGATTATAGAATGACCGAGGACCAAGGAGTATAGGTATTTTTTTTTTCAAGTTTATGAACTTTAGCAATTGTGTGCTCTCTATACCAGTCCACATAGTCTTCTAACCTTCTCCATCTCGGACATTAATCACAAGGGCAATGTAAATCACCCTGCCACTAGTTCCAAATTTGCATGTACTCACGTTGTAATGAAATACTATCGACAAAGGGAAAATAAAATTTTTTCCTTAAACTCACAAGCTCATCCTTGGTCGGTGGGGAATTGGCATTATTTGGGTGATGTCAAATTGTTCCATCACCCTGTGCGGCAACTGCTACTTCACAACTTCAAAATGAAACAAAGGAGTTCGAGCATACCAGCTAGCATAGTGGCGATGGTGCTTTGTCTTCCTTATCATCCCAAAAAATACTTCGATAACTCATCAAAGTGTTTGTACGATGGTCATTTAACTCTGATGTTGATGAACCAATGCAACGAATTCACCGTGGTAGAAAATCATATTGTGGTGAGGTTCATATCTTGTACTTTTACCCCTTGGTCCAATTCATGCCACTATTCGCGGTAACACTCGTGAATCAAAATCTTGGATTTATGGCCAACCAATGGCGGACTGCTCCCACGATCATATATATGACATTTACGAAATCCAATTTAGTCACATAATAGACGATTTCATTTTATTGTAATTTATAAAGAATATGATGCAAACTAAAAATCACCTGAAGCAACAACGTGCATCTAACAACTTTGCATGTGACTTCTCGAGTTCCCTCATACAACCCCTTAAAGATATGCTAGGATAGTTGAGGCCCAAACATAGCATAAGAGATTACATAACTAAGTGGTACTAGAAATAACACATTTAAACGAGAATATATTTTTACTTGTACTTTGAAATAAACAAACTCCTAAGATCTATAATAAGTATGCAATTATGTAAGGTCCTAGTTTCTCGTCGGTATCAATATTAGGACACATATGAAATGTGTGCACCAACCATGCCAACTTGATCCCTCCGTGAGTCCATGCCTCGTTAATATTATCACAATATGGTTCAAATTTATTCCTGAATAATCACCTTGGTCGGTAAAATTTCTTACTCATCATTATTAATGTCTTGCCAATTAGGGGCAAACCAAAAATGGAGTGAACGCCTTCAAGAATAGTAGTCATTTTGCCACAAGGAAGGTGAACTATACTAGCCTCCGATCTCCACCAACAATGTGGTCGTCAAACAATGGTTGATATTAGAGACAAATTGGTGTTCTTAAAAATCCGAAATCTGATTCTATTGAACAAGTCTTTTTGTCATCATTTAGATTCCAATCCTTTTGCCTTTGTTGGAGCCACATGTGCCCAATTTTCTATCTCTTAATTTCTTTAAGGATATAAACCCAACAGACAGTTACAGTAATATATAAAAAGTGATTTACAATAGACAAATTTAAAATAATTAACAAACTCACTTCCAATTGCCATAAGCTATTTACACTGAGATGGTCCTGGATTAAAATCTATAATTAACTACCAAAAATTAGAAAATCTTAGTCACAATTTGAATAATCATACATATTCACCATAAATACAAACTATATATTATTCAAATTTTACAATCATATGCCACAGCAATCATGGATATATTTTGTTATTTTTCAAAATTTACTACCAAGACCAAAATCACTACCAAGTATGTCACAATAAAAATTATTAAGTATGACAAAATCATTAAGTATGACGTCACAATAGAATATTAACAAAATAATTCATACAAGTGTATGTCATTAGCAAGCATTCTTCATACAAGTATGCCACAACAAAAATCATTATCAAGTATGAGGAAATAAATATATATTCACTCAACTTAATATATGTGTTGTAATGGGCATGGGTACTTACATAATGTGATGACTTGAGTTTGGCGAGCAACCAAGTTGGAGAGCCTCCTAGGTAGCGAGCAAGAACTGAGAAGGAAATAGGAAGAAGTGAGAAACGGCTAGCCCTTGAAAAAGCTTGGAAGGGAATACTTGGTTGAAAAACCAATGTAGCTTGGAAGAAGAAGTGAGAATAATTATTTAGGGTTGAAAAAAGGAAGGAAAGAAAAAATTAAAAGTCACAGAAAACGGGTTCATGGAAACTACTCTTTGTCCAGTCCTTGCGGACCGCAGCTATCTTTTTCCAACAGAAATAGGATATGGAATTTCATGTATTCTATTATATACGCTATGAAAGACAAAGGCAACTGCTATCAGCTTCATATGTTCACACGAGCTTTTAAGTTCCTATATGTTCTTTACCCATTATTTGAATAAAAAAATAAGCATCGCTATGAATTGCTGACATTGAGCTTTTTACTACTAGATGTGATGAATAGCATTTCCGTAACAATGCTGATATAACTTCTTACAAGATAAATTTCATTCTCATTTTCAGGAAGGCTGCAAAGGTCTCTTATATATGGTTCTCCATGCACGTGTTGTCCTAGATTTATGTGAAAAACTTGAACAGGAGATTAGTTTTGAGCAAGTTGAAGGTGACTTTGACTCGTTTAAGGGAAAATGGTTACTGGAGCAGCTTGGTAATCATCACACGCTCCTGAAGTACAATGTGGAGTCAAAAATGCATAAGAGTGCTTTTCTCTCTGAAGCTATAATGGAAGAGGTCAGCAAAAGTTTGTTATTTTATCTGCTCCACTAGTTGATGTTGCAGGAATTGTAGGGTTTTTTTATATAATAACTGGTAATTTCGAATTTCGAGATTTACTCAAACCAGATCTGTATTTCTCCCAACACTAATACATTGATTGCAAATCTAAATCTTCACTTAATGTATTGACACCCACTATTGCTGAATACAGAGATATTACTGTGTCTTGTTAAGTCTGAATTCAAGAATAAATATATGTTACTGAGTTTTTGATAATTGTGTAACTGGATCTGTATCAGTTATTTGACTTTATGATAATTGTGTAACGGTTCCAACTAACTGCAACTCCTCTGTCCCAAGATCAGGTTATCTATGAAGATCTTCCGTCAAATTTATGTGCAATTCGAGATTATGTTGAAAGAAGGATTGCAGAAAACTCTTCAGAAATATGTGATCATACGATTCATACAGAGGAAAAAACGTCTTCATCTAGCAATGATAAGAACAATGCTCGTTGCAAGTTACCAGAGAAAATTTCTGATAATAATGATCAAAATTCATCAAGACAAAGACCTAGGGTACCAGGCTTGCAGAAGGATATTGAAGTTCTTAAAGCTGAGCTAATGACCTTCATATTAGAACATGGGCAGGATGGATTTATGCCCATGAGAAAACAGCTGAGGAACCATGGAAGGGTGGATATTGAGAAGGCAATCACACGAATGGGTGGATTCAGAAGAATTGCATCTTTGATGAATCTTTCCCTTGCTTACAAGCACCGCAAACCAAAGGGATACTGGGATAGCCTTGAAAACTTGGAAGATGAGGTGATTTTCATGTTTTTGCATCCATTTAACAGGATAGCTACTACTTAAAGAACTACAATATCCATACACATACATATATTGTAATTCTTTTATTGGTAAGTGAACAACTACCAAAGGAAGTAATTAACTTTATAACCGTTATGTGCTGACTTTTGCCTGATAAAATTCAATAAGTGATTACTTTTCCATCTTACAGATTAGCCGATTCCAGAGGAGCTGGGGAATGGATCCATCTTTTATGCCCAGTAGAAAATCTTTTGAGCGTGCAGGTATATAAAAAGAGTCTTATTCTCTAGTTATTCATTTACTTTTAATTGCTTCACTTTAACAAACTTTGAATGATGAACATGTAAGGAGACAAATGTTGACATAAAACAGAAAACATGCTAGATTGCATAAGGTCATACAAATGTAGCAACACAACTTTCTACAAAATCCTGAAATCATTGGTCTTTCATGTGGTGTGCTTTGTGAGTTTGTTGGTTACAGAGTTGGCTACCATGAAACTCTAATTGCCCCATGTCCTTGTTAGCATACTATCATTCTGTACATATGATACAGAATTAGATACCTAGTGCATCTCATTATGGCTAAGGCTTCTGTTAACTATTTCCCACTTGCACATTCAATACCATTCCTGGTAAACTTATTTAATACTATTATTATGTCACAACAATTAAATGGACTTTACTTTTAGTCTTATAGAGTACTGTAATTATGTTACAGGTCGCTATGACATTGCACGCGCATTGGAGAAATGGGGAGGCCTTAATGAAGTTTCGCGCCTGCTATCGCTCAAGGTACGACGCCCCAACAGGCAGCGAAGCCATGCCAAAGATAACAAAACTGGTAATGTAGTATATAGTCATGTGATAAGTGATCAGAAGGAATCATCTGAACTCTATGTATCTCAAGATACAGAGAAGTGGCTAATGAAAGTGAAGGATTTGGATATAAATTGGGTAGAATAGGAAAATCAATTCTCAACTGTGTTTGTATCCTCTTTAACTAGCATTTCTCTGATCGATAATTATTTGCTAGCTTTATTTCGAGTCAATGTTGCTAAGTCACGAATATTATGAACTCAAATAGTAAAATATAACAAAGTCACCACATCTTTTTATAAAGATCATTATTATCACATAATTAGTTACCTTAATTTCGAGCCACTATATATATAATATATATATATATATATATATATATACATGAATTCATTTCAAATCCTACCAACTAATTTTATATTTATGAATTTATAATCTATCTAAAAAATTTAACCATATAGATTGAAAGAGTATCAAAAATAGAGTAATACACAAATTTTAAATCATTGCGTTGTGTATAGAATTATTTTTATAATTATGTAAAATTTGTATATTTTCAATGGATAAAATATATTAATTTTTATATAATTATAAAAATTAGTAAAATTTGTATATTTTCAATGGATAAAATATATTAATTTTTATATAATTATAAAAATTATATAAAAGAGCTCAAAAAATCCCAAAAAATTATATATAGTTTATTTTTAAATGTTCTTTTAATTTGTATAGTTAGATTTTTCTCATATATTCTGTAAACCGAAGCATAGTACAAGTATGTAAGATTATAAAAATTAACTATAACTCAATCTTCATTTTCTCACGCACACAAATATATATATATATATATATATATATAGGGACAATTACAGATTGTAAATATACATATAATTACACTGTGTTGGTATCTTATTGCATTCTGATTGCTGAATGTTTTGAATGTAATTAAATGATTGCTGAATGTGTCGATATATATGTAGTTTGAGTGTTACGTACGTGAGTATATTGATTGCTTCTCTTAGTAATTTTAACGTATTTGTCAGAAACATCAACTAATGATATATTAATATTACTAATTAAATAATATATTAATGTATCTAGTGGATATATTAATATTATTAATATTACTAATATATATTTAGAAGTTGATAAAGTTTTAAAAGTGTATATCAGTTGAATTTTTTTTGATATCATAATCTGATTGTCTTTTTATTTTTCCTTTTATATATTATTTCAATATATTATTACAAGATTGAGCTAATATAAAAGTACTAAAATGATTCACTGCGTTAATTATTAAGCTACTCATTAAGTTACAAATCTAAATTAAAATAAATTTTTAACTCATAAAAATTTTGTTGAGCCGTTTAAGAAACTCAGTTTGTTACACTTAATTTTGAAAAAAAATTGTAATTAAGGAAATTAAGATTTCATATTACAACTCTCAAGTCGACTTTACCATTCCATACATAATTTAAAATTGAAATAGAAAACTAAGAGAAAATAAGTAACGATAAAATAAAATAAAATCACATTCATTTAGAAATATAAAACAAAGATTACAAATTTTAATAAATACTTAAAAGGGTTTAGGTGCATAAAGGATTTTGTATGTGCAAAATTCTTGAATAGATTTTGGGGGGGAGGGGGGATAATATAATTTTAATTTAATATTATTGTAGTATGAATGTAGATACTCTGTACCAAACAAAAAGAAAAAAAAAATCTGTTGATGCACCCCTACTTATATTACTCCTACTTAAAGAATTGCATTTATTTAATATAAGAATTGATGATGTAATATAGTCCTTACTTATATGATGTAAAATGACTTAGAAAAATATCTAACTTGTTAGATAGATACATTGTGCTAGTTAAGCAAGGATTTTGATCACTAGTGAAAACTCTACTCATCGATCAAGAAGGATGCTGAAGATATAGAGAAAAGTTCAAGGACAATCCTGTTTAGAATGGAAATAAGTAAGGAATGATATAGTAAGAAACCTTACCTTGATCCAAGTAAGAGTGTCAGAAAAAGACTATCTTTTGTCTTGCTTAGTCAACTCCTAGAGAGTTTTTTCAAAAAGTACTAAAAGACAAAATAACGGCTATCTTTTTGAACTAAGCAAGGAACAGCTAGAAAAGTACAAATCACTGTCAAGGCAATACAACTCCCAACGGATCTATTTCAAAATTCTCAACGGATAGATTTTTGAAGTAGTATAAATAGGAGTCATAAATTTCATTTATGAAGACTGAAAAACCAAGAATTGCTCTGACAATCTGACACTAAAAGAACTCAGCAAGACATAACAACAAGCTTGAACAAGTGCTATCTACTCTACTCAACAAGGAGTTTACTACTTAGAGATAGCAAGCAAGAAACAACATCTGCTATTGGTCTGTGTGACTACTTGGTTTAAGTGACCCATTGTAATTCTGGACTAAGTGTCTTGCTGCTTATTGTTCTGTGCGAACATTTTAGTGAGTGCCTTCTTAAGTAAAGAGAAGAAGAGTGGAGTAGGTTTTGACCGAACCACTATAAAAATTCTTCTGCCCACTTTTCTTTGCTACTTATCTTTTACATTGCTTATTTCTTTTATCCCTGCTTTGATTAGTCTCTGCTAAACTCATTTAGCAAAGAGTTACTGGCATTACTGCTTTAAGCCATTAGTTTAAAAATTAAGGGGTTCTTTGCTATAAATTCCACTGTTAAACTCTTTTCAAAATATAAGAAAGTTTTTTCTAAGCAAGAAGTGACTTAAAATTGTAAAGTTTATAAGCAAGACTTAAATTTTGAAAAACACTATTCAACCCCCCTTCTAGTATTTTTCTCTTTGGGACCTAACAAAATCTTTAACCTCCCTTCTTCTAATAATTAAAACAAATTACTATTAATAAAATTTTGACTTTTTTTTTTAGTTTAATGTATATTTATATCTTAATCATTTCTCTATCATGTAATAGTTATAAAATTGACAAAGATCTTTTATATATATAGTGATGATTCATAGTTTGCATTAGTTATGGATCTCTCATAACTAATGCAAGAAACACCGTTGGATTAACCATCTGATGATTGTGATCGCCACTATTAGTGACGTGCATAACATTTTTAACAAGAGACCACGCCACTGTTAGTGGCGTGAATGACATATTAGAGTAACCTCCCCACTATTAGTTAGTATTAGGGTATTTTAAGGTTTTAGAAATCTCTGCCTCCTCGCCTCTTCTTGTTAAGTTCATCAATACTCTTGGCTGGGATCTAAAAGATGTTAATGCTTTCTTGAAGGATGGGTGTATTCCATCAAAATCATACTCTAGGGCAGCTAATCACATAATTGATTCTGATGCAACTGTAGTACCCTGTGGCTAGTTAGTTGAGGGAGATACTACAATTTAAGTGTGCAGATAATTCAAAGCCGGTTGTTCATCTGAATAAGGAGGTTTTAACCTGGAGCAATGTTGTCACCAAGGAAGGTAAGCCCGCTGAACTTATTTTCCAGCCTCCCAAAGTGCTTAATGGGACGGTTTCTATCAATCCTCTTGCTGAGATTTTAAGAAAAGGTGCTGATAGATGGCGTTTCAGTTTAGAGTGGAGTTTTTTGCACTCTAAGCCATCCTTTTTAGTTGTTGAAGTTTTTACGAAAAGGCACTGGACCCCTTTTGGTTTTGAAAAGATCACTGTTTATAAAGGTAGATTTGTTTTCAATTTTTCCAGCTCCATGGGGAGGGATTGTTAGAGTGTATGCCCTAGTGGCCAATTATGTAATGATTGTGACACTATATTTATAAATAATAATTTCTTTTATTATGTTTTATTTACTGCGTTATATAAATGTTAACATAATAAATGTCCTTAGAAGAATGATACTAATTATATGGATTCAAGTATGTGACTTGAATATGAGATCATATAAGTATGTAATGTATCATTATTCTTAAATGTCCCTAGTCGAGTATCATTGTCAGTGTGACAACAATAATACATTGAGACTAGTATGTGGATTAAATGATGGCTATATCTCATTGGTCATAAATATATACGAGATATATTAAGTTGATACATAGGTACATGTTAGAGAACATTGTACTGGACAGACCCACCATGAGAATTCTACATGGAGCATTATGCTATGTGTCATAAGTAATTCTCATAGTGACAATGATGTAATGGTCCTTCGACCTGAAGTCATGACATTTCTACATAAGGAGTTATGCGTTTTGACATTATCAAAAGTCACCTTTAACTGGGTGGACGATAAAGGTAATTGTTGGATGCATAATGAGTTATGTGAGAAATGGGAATGATGTAGATGGAATTTAACCCTCCTATAAATTAGGGGTGATATCTATAGGTCTCTTGATTGAGTGAAACTATGAAATGCATGGCCATGCTCAAATAGAGATTTGTTTCATATAGTTTACTCATTGATCAAGAAAAACTAAGATTAAAATTATGAAGAGGATGACACATCCATGTCTTGGATTTAATCTTAGATATCGTGGTTAAAAGGATTAAGTTACATTGAAACATTGGTCACGAAAGGTAACGTCGAATCTATGACTTTATTATTATTTGGGTAACAATGATGTATTACTAGATGCCGCTCACTGTTTATAATTTTGTAATATGATTTAAAATTATTGCCAACGTAATAATAACCTATAGGGTTACACACAAAGAACATTCGTCAAGGAGATATAATTTAAATGTCAATGATTTTAATGTATCAATAAGATTGATTTAATTAAATCATGACTTTAAATTATATACATATATATATTTATATATGTAATATGTATGAAGTAGAGTCCTTTGGAAGGAAATATGAATATATATTTATTTGTACATATATATATTAATTAAGTGAGACTTGATTAAAGATATATATCTAATAAATATAAAATTCGGATTTTAAGTCTCCTAATTAGATTAGATTTTGGAATTACTCTATAAAAGGCTATATATATGATATATCAGTAATTTTCTCTAACTTACGTTTTCACGTATTCTAAGAACCTTAGTTGCTCATAAGAGAGAGACTAGAGTTCAGAGATATAGAGAGAAAAGAGAGATACAGATCATACAGCTAGTACTGTAACTCTTCTTGTTCGAATCGTGAGACGATTCGTGGGTGTTCGTGTGGATACCGTATAGACGCTGTTCTGTTGGATTGCGTTAAAGATTTGGAGACGATCAACACCTTCACCAAATCTTCAGATTCGCACTTTTAATCAGTAAAATTTAATCTATCTGTATTAAATTGTTTCGCATAGATCTTCGGGTTTGAGTTTCATTTTGTTTTATTTTAAATCATATTTTTTCGCTGCGTTTGATCCTTCGAAACCCAATAGGGATAACCTCATTACTTCAAGTCCTTGGTACATTGCCAATAAGCTTATAATCTTAAAGTATTGGCAAGAAGGGGCTGAATGTTCTGAGGAAAAATGCACTGTTGCTCCTATTTGGGTGAAGTTTCATGACATTCTTATATCTTATTGGACCTTGGAAGGTTTAAGTTATCTAGCCTCTGGGATTGGTAAGCCTTTATTTTTAGACAAGGCCACTTCAAGATTGGAGCCAATGGGCTTTGTTAGAGTTTGCATACAAGTTGAGGTTACATCCTCTTTTCCAAAATCGCTTCCTGTTACAGTCCTCAATGACGATTCAACCATTCTACTCCCTGACTTGGTCAAAGTTGAGTATCAACACAAACCTTCCATATGCCCCCACTGCAATGTTATTGGCCACTCTCAATTTCGTTGCCCAAATGCAAATTTTAAATGGGTTCCAAAGAATACAAATGTCCCAGGTGTGGAAAAGAAATTGCCCCCAAACACTTCTGCATCCATTACTGTGGACAAAGGTAAAGGTGTTCTTATTGATACTTCTGTTCATGATTGGAAACTTGTTACCAAGGGTCTTAAAATTTCTGAACCTCCAGATCTCTCAGTTACAGAAGGTGTAATTGCTATAAACGCTTTTAAAGCCCTTAATAATGATTCTGAAACTGTAGATGAGCCAAGACTGCAGCTTGTACCTGAATCTGATTTCTCCCCTCCTTTGCTCTTAGACAATCTTGCCTCTAAGATAAAAAACATAGATGGTGTGACGACCCCAAAGTCCCCTACTGGATCAGGGTTTTGTCAAAAGAAGGAAAAGATAACCATACATCCATTCATAGTATAAATACTGGATAAAGACAATATTTAAGAGTTATTACTACACAAAAATAATTTTACAACAGAAGCTATATAATCCTTATAAATTACAATTCCAAGATCATTACAACTTCTAACATCTTCCTTCCTTCCTTCCTCAGCGTTATAAAAAAAATAACTTAGTAGATGATCATCTTTGCTTTCCCCTTATTAGAGGGTTCAGCCTTTGCATTGTGTCCTGCAAGACATTTAAGTTCAACAAGAGTGAGCGATTTTCGCCCAGCAAGTATATAAACAATTTAGAGGAATAATCTGAAATATTTAAAGAAGTTCAATTCTGTTTGTGAGGCTCAGTGAAACAATACTAATGCCTCAGAAATCCTTGAAGAATCTTTAGGATTACTGATGATAAGCAACGTGTAATCCTTCTTGAAGAAAGACAGGTATGCACCTGTGTACACTTTCTCAAAATATCCATCGGGGGCTAAACCCGTTGGATCTGCTAACCATACAGTACACAGCTAGCCTAACTATGACTGCAGGATCCCTCCTTGTGTGAACGTACGTAGTCACTTATAATTCCTCTAGGTCAGGTGAAGAACAAATCAGCACCTTTCCTTTCCTCTAGCCAACCATGTGGCATAACCCATTTAAGGGACATATCATTCTCATTTACTTGCACAGATATAAGATTTAGAATTTGCTGAAAATCAAAGCTTAGTTATATCCATGCATTATCATTCATATCATGCTAGTAGAATTTAAAGCATAGCATGCTCATTCTTAAAAACAATTGAAACATATAATCAAGTCTTGCATGCATATCGAATCAAATGATACTGCGTTAAATTGAAATAAGCATCAGATTGAACGTATATACTTGCCTCGGTCCTTTGCACTCAATCAAATTCAATTTACTCGTGAGTGAAAAATTTTGTAAAAATATACATATCACAAGATGAATTTAATACTTTGGTTAAAATATGAGAGAAAGTGCATATGTGATGTCCTTAAACTTTTAATGATTCCAAAACTACTATAAGAACTGTTTAGGGTAAATAAATAATTAAAACTTCATAAAATAATCTCAGGAAAATAATACGTTTATAGTTTCAAAGACAAACTGCGCATCAAGGGATACTGACCATCAGTGGGTAAACTACCCGTCAGAGGATATCTCACCGGTCAGGGGATGGTCTCCTCACCATCAGGGTAACATTCTCTCGTAAGGGAAAAGTCATCAGGGGATGACTTCTCGACCGTCAGGGAATGATCTCTCAGCCGTCATCGATCATCAGGGTATGGCTTGGTCATCACAAAACTCGTCAGGGACTAACATATTTTACCCGTCAGGGGCTACTGCTGACGTCATCAGGGACTAGTCCTTGCCTGTCGGAGACTAAGGCTGGCGCCATCAGTGACAAATCTCAAACTTCCTTCATCAGAGACTAACAACACCCTTCCTTCATCGGAGACTAACACATCTCATCAGAGACTACCGCCAACACTGTCGGAGACTAACTTTAGAAGTTGTCTCAGGTACAGTGGTGTCTTCCCCACTTCTCCAAGGGTGGTGATCTCAACCATAACCACACTAAGGTCAAATCTCATCATCCTCTCAGGGATTCATAACGTTTCCTAGGGTCTGCAAGCTTTCCTAGACATAGTTAGGGTTCAAAACTCAAGTTGAAGAAAATACTTAGTCTTGGTGTTATAACTACTGACAAAAGAATGTTTGGTAGTTAAAGATTTATCTACCAGGGGGTTGTCAACACTCTTGGATAGCTTTTCGAAATAAATGACATTAACTCCGGGCGTTAAAAACATGCCTCAAATCATACTTTTAAAAATAAATGAACAAGGTATTAAATGTGGTATATATGACAGAACAAAAGTGTAAGAAATAGAGCAGGACCTTAATGAAATGCTTTTACCTCCTTGGCTATAAGAAAGAGTTAAAAGCTCTAGTTGTTTTTCCAAAAAGGACAGTTGTTTTGAGAGTAAGCTCGGATCTGGTGGTATACTGTATAGAAATTTATGAAGGTAGGACTAGGGTTATAACAACGTGATATATATATATATATATATATATATATATATATATATATATAT
>CM025788.1:18804366-18826389 GCA_014636745.2 Centella asiatica
TCAAATAAATCTGACGGCCCTTGTTGCTCAACAGGTGATATATATATATATATATATATATATATATATATATATATATATATATATCACCTGTTGAGCAACAAGGGCCGTCAGATTTATTTGATATAAGCCGTTGGCTGTGAAAGGAAAAGAAGTGACTGGTGAGAAAAAGGGTGGTTGCAACGGTTGCTAGTGTCCATCAGTCGTTTATCATAGCCCACTCTAGGGTACTGATGGAGGTGATGCACATTAAATGCTACTATCTCCCAGCAGTCAGGTTTTAAAATAAAAACGGGTATTGTAGCTAAACCTGTTCACACTTGGTGAGCCCTTTCCCGTGTGAACACACACACTCTCACAAGACAATCTTGAATATAATAATCTTTTAAATACTTAAGCTTCAAAATACATTTAAAATCTTTTGGACATCACATTGCCATTGAATTTTCATAAGAAAATATAATTTCATCATTTATACCTAATAAGAAATTAAACCTTCATGTAGAAAATAAAATAAAATAAATAAATCTCATAACAAAATTCATTGACATTTTTGGGTTCTCATAGATGGGATGGAGCTAAAGTCAGTAACTACACATCTTTTGCCTTCTAGCCAAAACTCTTCTCAGAGGAAAAATAAGAAGAAGAAAGGAGGGAGCTCCTCCAAAATACCTGTTTAATTTTTTTTATGTATGCTTTTTGTGGTATGAATGTTAGGGGTTTAAACCATTTGTCAACCATCCGAAATGTCAAGGACTTCGTTAAGAAGTTCAACTTATCTTTTGTTGGCCTTTTTGAGACTCGAGTTAAATCTCCCAAAGCTTAGTCTATTTCGCTTTCTGTTAATGGGAGTTGGCACTGGTTTTTTTAACTATATACATCACCTTAACGGGAGGATATGGGTGGGTTGGGACACTACCCTTTGGACTGTAGATATATTATCTTCTTCTTCCCAATTCATACATTGTAAAGTTTTCTCTATTCCCCTTAATTGTAACATTTTGGTTACCTTTGCCTATGATCTTTATACTCCTTCAGACAGAAGGCTTTTATAGGCTGATCTACAAAACTTAGCTCCTCGTTGTGATGGTGATCCTTGGTGCGTTATTGGAGATTTCAATGAGGTCATTTCCCCTTTGGAAGTTCTAGGTGGGAATTGTTTTATGACAGGTGGGATGCTTGATTTTAAAGCTTGCATGGGGGATTGCTCTTTGTCTGATCTATGCGTGAGTGGTACTCACTTGTCTTGGTGGAACTCACAGCCTACTAACCCTATTTATAAAAAGTTGGATAGGGTCCTGGTTAACCCAGTTTGGCTGTCTTATCTCCCTCATTCCCAAGCTCTTTTTCACACTAGGGGTCTTTCAGATCACACCCCCATGATTGTATATCTGGACATACGTGCTCAGCGAGTCAAGAAACCTTTCCAGTTCTTCAATTTTATGGCTGGTTTAGAGGGGTTTTTAGATGCTATTCAAAAAGCGTGGAAGTTGGATACTCATGGTAACCCTTTACAACAGATTTAGGCGAAGTTCCACAATGCCAAGCCATTTTTAATAGATCTCAATAACTCAAATGGAAATGTCCACACTTATGTTAAGCAATTATCATTTGATCTTCAACAAGTGCAATCTGATCTATTGTCCCTACCTGTGGATCCTTCCCTTCTAGAGAAGCAGTATAACTTGTCCCTTGCATTGTCTGTTGCTCTTGTCAGAGAAGAAAGCTTACTTAAACAGAAGTCGTGGGTTAAATGGCTTAGTGATGGGGACAAGAATTCTAAGTTCTTCTTCAAACTTAAATCTAACTGGAATATTAACAAAAAATTTTTGATTCAAGATTACTCTGGTCACCTTATACATGGGCAAGATGGAGTTCAGAATGTTGCTATCAATCATTTCAGAAATATCCTTAGTCCTGTCATTGAAGATCGATTTTTGGACCTCAATTCTCTTCCTGTCCACCAAACTATATGCGATGAAGATTTCAACTTCCTTAATGCTTGTGTCACTGAGGATGAGATTTTGTTGGCCTTCAAGTCTTTGAAAAAGAACAAGAGTCCAGGTCCAGATGGTTTCAATGCTGAATTCTTAACTTTCACTTGGGATATCATTGGTAAGGACATTATTGCTTTAGTTTTGGCTTTCTTTAATAAGGGATGCCCTCTTGGCAATTTCAACAATACCTCTTTAGCCTTGATTCCAAAGATTGTTCACCCGTCCTCGATGCATGATTTTAGGCCTATTTTATGTTGTACGATTGTTTACAAGATTATTTCAAAAGTCATTGCCAATCGTCTGAAAAAAGTGCTCCCTACCATTATTTCTCCTTCCCAATTAGCTTTCATTCATAACAAAAAAATTGGTGATAACATTCTTATTGCTCAAGACATTGTGAGGAACTACCATCTAGATAAAGGCCCTCCTAGATGCTCTCTGAAAATTGATCTGCAAAAAGCTTTTGATTCCCTCAAATGGAATTTTATTTTGGATGCCCTGAGGCATCTGCAGTTTCCACCAAAATTTTGCTATTGGGTTAAAGAATGCATTTCCACTGTCACCTATACTATCAAAGTTAATAGTTCTCTTTGTGGTCATTTCAAGGGCTCGAGGGGTATAAGACAGGGTGACCCCATATCTCCTCTGCTTTTTGTAGTGGCTATGGAGTTCCTCACTTATATCACCAATATTGAAATTGAGAAGTCTACCAACTTTTCATTTCATTGGTGAGTTTCTGCTATTCATCTAACACATCTCTGTTTTGCAGATGATCTATTTATGTTCTGTAAAGGTGATATTTCCTCAGTTAACACTCTCAAGCAAGCTCTAGACAATTTCTCGCAAATTTCTGGTATGAACGTCAACAACTCAAAGAGTCTGTGTTTCCTCTCCGGGGTCGATGATCTTAGTAAGGTTCAGATTCTTTAGCTTCTTGGCTTTCCTCAGGGAGTGCTTCCAGTAAAGTTCCTTGGCGTGCCTCTCATTTCTTCTAGGTTGCGGGCAAGAGACTGTGATATTCTAGTGGACAGAATTACCAACAGAATTACATCTTGGACATCGAAATTTCTATCCTATGCTGGTAGAATACAGCTCCTCAAGGTGGTTCTTTTTTCCATTCAATCTTATTGGGCTCAACACTTCATGTTACCTAGTTACATTCATAAGAAGTTCCAAAGTATTTTCACCAAATTCTTAGGGAAAGGTTCTACTCTTAGCAACCATGGGGCCAAAGTTGCCTGGGTGAAGCTGTGTACTCCTAAGGATGAAGGAGGTTTGGATCTTAAATGTTCGAGGGAGTGGAACCGTGCTCATTTTCTTTACAGAGTATGGAAAATCTTAAATCCTAAATTCCAATCTTTATGGAGCTTATGGATTCGTAATACTGTCATTAAAAAATCCAATTTTTGGTCTTTGAAGGCTAATGCCCAATCCTCATGGTCTTGTAGGAAAATCCTATCCCTTAGAGACACTGCTAAAGAGTTCATCAATTACTCTATTGGTGGTTTGACCCTTGGTACAAATCATAACCATTAGCCAGGTCTGTTAATGACTCAATCATTCTTGAATCTGGTCTAGGGAGGGATGCTATGGTTTCAGATATCATATTCAATGGCAATTGGAGGCTCCCATGTTCTAATCACCATATTATTATCAATTGGAGAAACACTTTTGACTATCATACTCCTTTCAACATCATGAATCATGATATTGTGCATTGGAATAATGTTCCTATTAATATAACTAATGTTACCTGCATATGGTCTAATATCCGCTCAAGGAACCAGAAAGTTATTTGGAATCATGTTGTTTGGAACAAACTTGCTGTTCCACGATACTCTCAACTGGTTGTGCTGCCATAAAAGCCTATGGACTTTGGATAAACTGTTCAAATTTGGCCTGAATATCACAAACTTGTGTGTCTTGTGCAACACTGAACTTGAAACATTTGAACATTTATATTTCAATTGCAATTATTCTCTCAAGATTGCTCATGCTATCCTTCGAAAAGCTGGTTGGTATGGGTCCAATTTTATATGGAATGCACTTCTAAACAACCTCAGTTCTTTAAAATTTAATTCTTTTAGAAATCAGCTGATATGGTTTAGTTTTAATACTATTGTCTATCACATCTGGTCTGAAAGAAATGGCAGGATGCATGGTAAAGATGGTAGGAGCACGCATGCCCTTATAGCTGAAATTATTCTTATCATTAAAAGTAGGCTTGCTTCTCATGCAAAATATAGGAGGATGGGTTTTAAACTCCCTCAGTGGCAGCTTTCTCTCTAGTTTCATTATATGCTGGTTGTTGGTTGTTAGCTATTAGCTGTTGTTGTTTGCTACTGCGCTAGTTGTATGCTGCTGTATGTGGCTGCTGTATGTTGTATGTTGCTGTTGTTGTTTCCTGCAGTATGCTGCTGTTGCTGTTTCCTGCAGTATGTTGTTGCTGCTGTTTTGCTGCTGATGTGTGCTGCTGCTGTTTGCTGCTGAATTCTACTACTGCTGTGTTGCTGCTGCTGTATGCTGCTGCTGCTGTTCGCTGCTGCTGTTTTGCTGCTGCTGTATGCTGCTGTTGTATACCGATGTATGCTGATTGCTGTCTTCTATCGAATTCTTTCACTATGCTGCTGCTGCTGTTTCCTGCAGTATGCTGCTGCTGCTGTTTCCTTCAGTATGCTGCGCTGTTTCCTGCAGTATGTTGCTGCTGCTGTTTCGCTGCTGAATGCTGCTGCTGCTGTTTTGCTGCTGAATACTGCTGCTGCTGTTTGCTGCTGTTGCATGCTGCTGCTGCTGTTTACCGCTGTATACTGTAGCTGTTTGCTATTGTTCATCAAGGGTTGCCAGTCTTGGCTGTTGCAAGATATTGTTTCGGACTGCTGCTGCTGCTGGTTTCAGGAGAATTCTTGCTGCATCCATCAGGGGATTCTGTCCAGCGAAGGTTATGCCGTCAGAGGATTTATTACTTTGTCTCTATGTATCAGCTGCTTTGTCTCTTAATGCTTTGTGTTTAGGTTTATGCTTATGCACATAGTTTTGTCTTGTTTTCCCTAGCTAGCGAGATATGCTAATAGGTCGAGAGAGATGTCTCTCGTTAATTTTGTATCCTTTTCCTTTTATATATTTTCGTATTTAGCAAAAAAAAAAAAAGGAAAAAGAGCTTTGTACCTTGCATTTACTTTCTCAATTCTGGCTCGTACTTGTGCATGCAACTTCATCATAGCTTGAGCTTTTGCTTTTGCATCAGAATGGACGTACTCACCTTTTGGCAAAGGAATTAAATCCAATGGGATCCTTGGATTCTCACCGTATACCACTTCAAAAGGTGAATGTTTTGTGGCGTAAGTAGAAGATCTATTTTAGGCAAACTCAGCATGTGCAAGCTTGACATCCCAATCCTTTGTAGTTTTACTAACCAACCCACGTAACAAGACTCCCAAGGTTCTATTGGTCACTTCAGTTTGCCCATCCGTTTGAGGATGATGTGAAGTGCTGAAACACAGCTTAGTGCCCAACAGTTTCCACAACGTCTTCCAAAAGTAGCTCATAAACTTTGTATCTCGATCACTGACTATGGTTCGTGGGATTCCATGCAACCGAACCACTTCTTTCATATATAGATCAGCTACTCGAGACGCATCATCGGTTTTATGACAAGCTAGAAAGTGTGCCATTTTGGAAAACTGATCCACCACAACCATGATTGAATCATGGCCTCTTTGTGTGTGTGGCAATCCAGCAATGAAATCTATTGACACATCTTCCCAAGGAGAATCTGGTACTGGCAATGGAGTATAAAGACCCTGATGGAATGTACTTTTGGTCTTTTGACATATAGCACATCTCGCAATAATACCGGTTACATCACCCTGCATCTTTGGCCAATAAAAATGCTCTTGTAATATTGCCAAAGTCTTGGTAATGCCGAAGTGTCCATCTAATCCTCCCCCATGAGCTTCCCTTACCAGCAACTCTCGAATCGAATAGGATGGAATATACAAACAGTTTCCTTTAAATAGAAATCCATCTTGAAACACATAATTATCCGTTGTTCCTCGCGAACATGATTTGATTATTGGTTGGAAATCCATGTCCAACTTGTAGTACTCTTTAATCAATTCAAACCCAAGCAATTTTGAACTCAAGACGCCCAACAAGGTGTATCTCCGTGACAATGCATCAACCGCCACATTGTCTTTTCCCTGTTTATGCTTCAAAGAGAAATTAAAAGACTGTAAAAACTCATCTCATTTAGCATGACGAGGATTCAGTTTCTATTGCCCGTGAATGTACTTCAAAGCTTCATGGTCTGAATGCAGTATGAAATGACTAGGACGCAAATAGTGACTCCAGTGGTCCAATGCTCTCACTATTGCATAGAATTCTTTGTTATATGTAGAGTAGTTAAGCTTGGTCCCATTCAACTTTTCACTAAAATAAGCAATAGGCCTTTTCTTTTGTACTAGCACAGCTCCTATGCCCACTCCACTTGCATCACACTCTACCTCAAAAGGACTTGAGAAATCTGGTAGAGCTAAGACCGGTGTATCACAAAGCAGTTCTTTCACCTTTTCAAATGCCCTCTGAGCAGCTTCTGTCCACTCAAATTTCCCCTTCTTTATACATTCAGTAATGGGTGCAACCACACTACTGAAATTTATAACAAATCTCCTGTAGAACGAAGCAAGTCCTTGGAAAGATCTCACCTCCGTTACCATATTTGGTACTGGCCACGATTTGATAGCTTCCACCTTTGAGGGATCAACTGAAACTCCATCCCTAGAAACTATATAGCCTAGGAAGGTTACGCTAGGCACTAAGAAATAACATTTCTCCAACTTGGCATATAGCTTTTGCTTCCTCAACATTTCAAACACCAACCATAAGTGTTTAAGATGATCCTCTATGCTTTTACTATATATAAGTATATCATCCAAATATACCACAACGAATTTTCCCAAGAAAGGCTTTAATACCTCATTCATCAGCCTCATGAAGGTACTCGGTGCATTGCTAAGTACAAACGGCATGACCAGCCATTCATACAAACCCACCTTTGTCTTGAACGTTGTCTTCCATTCATCACCTTCCCTCATTCTGATTTGATGATAGCCACTCCGTAGATCAATCTTGGAAAATATCACTGAACCATGCAGCTCATCCAACAAGTCATCCAATCTTGGAATTGGAAATCTGTACTTGATAGTAATGTTGTTCACTGCCCTACTCTCAATGCACATTCTCCATGTTCCTTCCTTCTTTGGTACCACTAAAGTTGGTACAACACAAGGACTCATGCTTTCTCTTACATAGCCCCTCTCCATTAGTTCCTCAATCTGCCTTTGTATTTCCTGTGCTTCTTGAGGGTTACATCGGTAAGCTGCCTTGTTAGGTAGAGATGCCCCAGGAATTAAATCAATTTGATGTTTAATTCCTCTAATAGGTGGTAAACCTGGTGGTAAATCTTCAGGAAATACGTCCTGGAATTCTGACAATAATTCCTTCAAGGCTCCATTTGGTTGCCCCTGTACCGGTTCAACTTGAAACCCAATAGCAATCAACAAGTAGCCCTTTCCCTCTTGTTCCAATTCGGCATTGAATTGTTTCTCCGTCACCATTAAACTCTCCTTACGTGCACCAAAAGAGGATAAAGGCTTCAGGGTTGTCTTCTTATTGCCCACCTTGGCAATGTATACATTCGTTCTGCCATCATATTTGACAAATCTGTCATACTGCCATGGTCTTCCCAACAGTATGTGGCATGCATCCATAACACAAACGTCACATAACTTCTCTTCCATCACTCAACCAATGTAACTTGTAAGGTTTAGGATGGGGTGTTGTTGGCCAATTCAACTTATCGATTAACGTAGTAGAGACCACGTTAGTGCAACTTCCGGTATCAATTATTAGATTGCACAATTTGTCCTTCACTAGAACTCTGATCATGAATATCTTGTCCCTTTGGTCGACTTCCAATGGGACTGGTTTGGCTTGTAACAATCTCCGGACTATTAACTGCGAACCATGAGTTTCAGGCACCTCTTTAGAATCTGCCTCGAAATCATCTTCAGTTTCTCTCCAGCTAGTTGACTCCTCTTCTTCAAGTGTTTCTCTCTCCCTAGAAGTATAGGATGCCTCAATTTCTTCGACATCATGGAGGGTCATTACTCTGTTGCTAGGACAATCACGTTACATGTGTCCGTAGCCTTTACACTTGAAGCAAATTCGTCTATCTTCTGTCGCCAATGGCGTATAAGCTTTACCCTTGTCCTTCTTGAACTTGTCAAAGGTAGGAGTCAATTTCGGCGCAGATGGTGCCTCGTTCCTCTTTTCGCTTTTGCCTTTTTCCACCATTTTGTTTACTGGCCGTATATAATTATTGACCCTAGCCTTGACATGTTTCTCAGCACTCATGGCCACCTTGCATACTTCTTCAAAGGACCAGTAGGCTTGTAATTTCACCCTCTCGGCAATATTATTGTTTAGCCCTGTTAAGAACCGAGCAATCTTGTGTTCTATTCTTTCTTCGAGATCACACAACATGGTGAGTTTCTCAAACTCCATCGTGTACTCTTCCACTGATAGTGCCCCTTGTTTGAAACTTTGTAATTTCAAGAACAGGTCTTGCACATAGTCTGTGGGTAGGAAACGCTTCTTCATCCTACTCTTTAAGACTTCCCAAGACCCAATTTGTGTTTTGCCTTCTCTTCTTCTCTTGTTCTTCAAGTTTTCATACCACAGATTAGCATAGCCTGTGAATTTTAGTACTACCACCTTAAACTTCTTGTGGTCATCACAGTCCTTATATTCAAAGACTCTCTCAATTCTTTGTAACCACTCCAAGAAATTTTCAGGCTTCATGCTGCCATCAAAGTCTGGGATATCTAACCTCAGACCCTTGTCGTCGTCAGTGTTGTCTCTCTGCTTTCTAGGTACTAGTCTGGACACTTCTTCTCCTTCTGAATCTGAAGTGCGAGCAGATCTTGTACTTCAGTTTGGACTTGTGGAAGGGTTTCTTCGATCTAGTCGTGTGAGGATCTCATTCATTCTTTCAGTCAAATAATTGATTTGCCTATCACGTCGCAAGTTCTGGGCTTGCTCCATGGTAAGTCCCCGTGGAATTTGTTCTTCTTCTCCAGCCATTGATGTGGCAGGTTGCAGAATAATGCAAGAACAACTAGTCCACCAAAGCTTTGATACCAAGATGATGTATTTGATCTGGTAGGATCAAACACAGGTTGCGAAAAATAACTTTAGGAAGACTCCGTAAAGAAATTAATCACCGGGAAATAAACACTAAAGGATCAATCTGTTTTAGTTTCTTAAAGAATTTAATCACCCGCAACCTAAGACAAATCAGTTGTGAAAGTATAAAAGAATTAACCACCATCATTCAGGATAAACGTAAGTAAAAACTCACACAATTTTATTAATCAAAGTCTGTCTTCTTCCATACATTATGACAGCTATTTATAAGCTGTATAATCAAGAAACCTAATCCTAATTGGAAAGAATATTACAAAGGAAAGAAATCTAATTAATAAGCAAAACATAACAAACCTATTTTAAATAGGAAACAATTGTTGAAATAAACACGAAAAATAATAAAGTATAAGGAATAAAACAATTGTACCCGTCAGTGGATAATGGAATGTCAGAGACTAATTATTCCGTGATAGATTAAATACAATATCGGAGACTAAATCATCCCCTGACGGATGAAATAGGCTGTCGGAGACTAATTATCCCCTGACGGATCAAATTAGTCTCTGATGACTTAGACTAGTCTCCAATGTTCAACTTATCTGTGGATGATGATGTCAGCCGTATTCTCCGATGCAATAAAAGATTCGTTGATGACATCATCCTTAGTCCTTGATGCCTAAATATCCCCTGAAGCCAGAAGCATCCCCTTACGCCAGTCTCTGATGATTAACTCTCGGCTAAGTCCTGAAGTTGCTTAACTCAATATTAACAAGTAAAGTAACAACAGGCTGACAAGTACTTCCTAACCAACATCCTGCAAATGCATCAATAGAAAATAAATCTAAGGATAATTCCTTCCAAGCAAGATTTATTCTTCCGTCCGAAGTTGCACCTGTTTGTTTGGCACCCAATAACTCCAACGGATCATGTCTAAAGAACAATATCTTGTCAATGATACCTCTTATGAATTTGTTTTCCACCAGAAACTTAGACAGTGTGTCATACCAGTCATACCAAGCTCTAGGAGCTTGCTTCAGTCCATAAAGTGCGTTCTCTAGTTTGTAGACATGATTTGGGAATTTTGAACTTTCAAACCCTGGAGGTTGTTGGACATACACCTCCTGTTCTAATTTCCCATTGAGAAAAGCACTTTTCACATCCATTTGATAAACTTTGAAGTTTGAATGTGCTGCATAGGATAAGAAGATTCTTATAGCCTCAAGTCTGGCTACTGGTGCAAAAGTTTCATCAAAGTCAAAGCCTTCCTCTTGAAGATATCCCTTTGCAACTAGTCTTGTTTTGTTCCTTATAACAATGTCAGTTTCATTCATCTTATTTCTGAATACTCACTTGGTACCTATTATAATTCTGTCTTTGGGTTTAGGCATCAGCTTCCATACTTGATTTCTTTCAAATTGATTCAGCTCTTCTTACATAGCCATTATCCAATCTGCATCTTGAATGACTTCTTCAAATTTCTTTGGCTCTAATTATGAAAGAAAACAAGCATATAGGCATTCAATAGATGTTGCTTTTCTGGTTTGCGCTTTCTTGTTTGGATCACCAATAATCAAATATGTTGTGTGACTCCTAGACCATTTAGGATTAAAGATGTATCTTGATGAGCTTTCTTGATTATCAACTCCTCCCACTAAGTATATGCTCCCAGCTTTTGAGAAAACTCCCCCTGAATTAATGCTTAAATCAGGGTTAAAGTTATCCCCTGATGGTGCATGCCCTGATGGAGTATCTAACGACCCGAAAAATTTGTTTATCTATAAATAATTTATTTATTCATATTTTATTTTATTTTTCCTCTATATATATATTAACGTGTATAGTTAATATATGATGTTTTTGAATGTTTAAATATTTTCAGACCCATTAAAGGGGTAGTTGTTGTTTGATTTTTGGTTGCAAGGATAAGCAATGATGTTTATATTTGATGACGTCATTGTGTACGTATGTTAATCTGATTAATAAACTACTTGTGTGTCATCAAGTGGATTAAACGTATGTGTATGAAGGACAACAGGCTTATTACGATGCTTAGCTGCTAAGAATCATGATGAGCAGCCGTTTTTACCGCCAGTTTAACCAATCATTTTATTTTGAAGCTTAATCTCAGCCTACTATAAATACCTCATTCGGAGGAACATTTCAGTCTCTTTTCTAAAGATTTCCTTTTCCAAACCTACCATCTTCATTTAATCTCAAGTTCTCTCTTTTGGACAATCACTTTCAAACAAGCTTTGATCTCTTTCGTCAACCCAGGAGGTAAGAATCTTAAGTTCTCTTTTTCCTTTCTTTTTGCTTGGTATCCGAGAAGTTTAGCTGTAGGAGCAAGTCTTTAAGAAAGAAAAAGAAAGGATTATATTCTTTTGTGTCTAGAAGTTGAGAGTTGATTTATGGAGTTGTGGTTGAGATCACCACCCTTGGAGGAATGAGGAAGATGGCCCTGTATCTGAGACGAGGTCCAACTTAGTCTCTGATGGGTTGGAGTTAGTCTCTGATGAAGGAATTGTTAGTCTCTGATGAGATGTTGTTAGTCTATGATGAGATGTTGTTAGTCTCTGATGAGATGTTGTTAGTCTCTGATGAGATGTTGTTAGTCTCTGATGACGTCAGCATTAGTCCCGGACTGTGTTGATGTTAGTCTCTGATGACGTCAGCATCAGTCCCCGACTGTGTTGATGTTAGTCTTTGATGACGTCACCCTTAGTCTCCGATGAGTTAAGATGACATCATCAGTCTCTTACGGGTTTAATAATCTCCGATGATGTCATCCTTAGTCTCCGATGAGTAAAGATGACGTCAGCAGTCTCTGATGAGGTAAATAGTCTCTGACGAGTGAAATTTTCCCCGATGGGCAACCTCATGCCCTGATAACCATTTTCTATATGAATAGCCATCTATTAAGTATGGATTTCTCATGATATACCCACAATGATGTTATGCAGAAACCTTTTTCCACAGATATAGTGAACTTTAGCTAAGGACCAAGGCAAGTATATATTCATTCCACTTCTTTCTTACATATTACGTATAATCATTGATTCGATTTATGTAAATGAATGATGTTGATGCCTATGCATGATGATAATCTCTTTTATGATTAAGTAATGTACGATCATTGAATCCGATGTGCGTGAAAAAAATGTTGATGTTGGAACTATGTGTTATTGGGTGTTTGCTAGTTGTTTAAAGTTCCTAGCACACCAAATGATGATAAAGATGATGTTTGGGTGTTGCAAGTCATGGACTTGTATGCACACCCAAGTAACTTCTGTATGGATATATAGTTCCGCCTGTGATGATCACTGTTTTTTAATTCTTAAGCACGCCAATATGTGTTGTTGGCAGTCGCTGCTTTTAATTGATTAGCACGTCCAGGCTATTCAAAATTGAGAAAATATTTACAAGAAGATATATCCATATGGAAAGTTAAGGGGCTGTTGAATACTTTCGCCTGGTATTCTGGCCAATGATGATAGACCGAGGCAAGGCATCGGTAATGAGACTTTCCGCAGACCATATGCTTTCTGCGAAGGACGACGTATGTCAAATGATAAATCAAACGACCAAGCTGACCAGCTGGGATGAAAGTTGATTGTGTAAGGTAGTCAGATAATGATCAGTTTGGTCAGGTGATACATTATCTGATGAGTAAAGGGCGAATCTTGATTTATTGAGAGAGGGTCAACCCCTTGATATCACTCGGGAACCCTAAATGATACATGTTGATTGATTTTTCAGGAGGTGTTGGCATTGTTTTGCCCAACCTCAATGAATACTAAAGCTTTTGAATTATCTTTTCTTCTAGCTTATGAATATATATTTGCTGAGCGTAAACGCTCATGTGGAATGCTATGAATGTTTTTTAGGTTATGTTGTGAAGGCCGAGTCCCCTAAGATAGAGAAGGAGAGAATTGCTTAAGTATGTTTAAGTTGTAAGGCCATGTGAGCCATCTAAAGTTTTGTTTCCGCTGCAGCTTGTTTATTTTCAAGCTTTGAGGTTTTGTAAGATGATGTGGACTTTAAGATTTTTAATGATGTATTTGGGAATATATTTCCCACACGTATGTTGTAAATGCTTGGCTGTGTTATTTGCTTTGCTGTTGTGATGTTGTGTTGTAGTTTTCTGGTGCAGCCCGGGGTTCCAGCCTAGGGATCTCGGGGACTGTCACCCAAATCGCTGACAGTGTCCGGGGCCTGGCTTGGGGAATTTTCAGGGGCGCCACAGAGTATTCCCTGACCTATTGTCCAGGAGATTAACTCTATCTATTGAAGGGGTTTCTATGGTGTTTGGATTGACATCAGGGATGGTTAAATTCTCCATTTGTCTGCACTCATCAGCTTCATTCTCTTGATAATCAGAATCACCTTCATTTTCAAATCTGAGCTCCTAATGAAAACCAGGGTCTTTAAATCCAGAAATCTCTTGATCATCAAAAGCTACATTTATAAACTCCATCACTATCTGGAGTCTCTTGTTATAAACCCTGTAGGCCTTAGATGTTAGGGAGTAACCTAGGAAGATTGCTTCATCAGCCATTGAGTCAAATTTTCCTAAGTTTTCACCAAAATTCCTTAATACAAAGCATTTGCATCCAAAAACATGTAGGAACTTGATGTTTGGTTTCCTCCCTGTCATTAGCTTATATGGTGTCTTGTTGTGAGCCTTGTTAATCAAGGAACTATTTTGAGTGAAGCAAGCAGTGGAAATTTCCTCAGCCCAAAGGTAGGTAGGAATCTTTGCCTCTACTAACATTGTCTTAGCAGCTTCTATCAGAGTTCTATTCTTCCTTTCTACCACACCATTCAAGGAGCCCTTAGAGCAGAGAATGTATGATTGATGCCTTTCTCCACACAAAATCCATCAACAGCTGCATTCTTGAATTCAGTTCCATTGTCTGTCCTCAAAATTCTAACCACTGACCCTGACTCAGTTTCCACTTTCTTTATATGGTCAATGATTTGTTGAGGTACTTCTTTTTTAGCATTTTGAAACTTGACCCAAGTGTATCTGGTATAGTCATCCACAATAACCATTGCAAATCTTTTCTTTGACACTGACATTATGTTGACAGGGCCAGAGAGATCCATATGAAGCAATTGAATTGGATCCTTAATCATTGTGGCTTCCTTGTTGACAAAGGATGATTTCCTTTGCTTCCCTTGTTGGCAAGCTGAACATAATCCTTCTTGAATAAATTCCACTTGAGGTAGTCCATTTACAAATTCTCTCTTCACCAAACATTGATAGTTTTGTAGTTCAGGTGAGAGAGCTTCTTGTGCCACAGTCTGCTCTCATCAGGTGTTGCCTTGCTATAGAAGCATGATTCTCCACTTACTGAATTGAAATCAGCAATGTAGAGATCTCCCTTCCTTATTCCTGATAAGACCAGCTTCCCATCATCTTCATTTGAGATCAAGCACTGATCCCCTTTGAAAGAAATGATGTATCCCTTGTCACATAGTTGACTTATGCTTAATAAGTTATGCTTAAGCCTATCAACTAGTGCTACATTTTCAAATGAGACATCCCCATTTGCTGCTTTGCCATAACCAAGAGTCAGTCCTTTGCTGTTATCACCAAAAGAAATCACTAGACCAGCCTTTTCTTGAAATTCTGTGAGCAGGGATTTGTTTCCTATCATGTGTCTTGAGCAGCCATTGTCTAGAAACCATATTTGATTGCCTTTGACTTTTCCCTGTGAGCTGCTGCTGTCAGTGGATGAGGCCATCAGGGCTAGGTTGACATATTCTTCATTGTCTTCTTCATTTGAGTCAGCCTAGTCCTTTCCCTCTACAATGTAAGCTTTTCCCTTCTTGGTGGCATTTAGAAGGTCAAAGTATTTCTTCTTGTAATCCACATCAGCTTCCTTTCCCCTGGATTCACCTTCCTTTGTGGCCTTGTGACACTCATTTGCAAAATGACCCATCTCATCGCACTTGTAGCACTTTATTCTTGATTTGTCAATAAAGTTTTTGGTGCTACTAGGTTTCCTTGCTGAAAATCTTTTTGATCTAGATGGTTTTTGAAATTTCAACTTGGAAAACCTCTTTGCAAGAAAAGCCATGGTTTCATCTAGTTCTTCTAACTCTTCCGGAGTGTAATCACCCTCTTTTGAGTCAGTTTCAATGTCCCCTTCCTCTTCAGCATCTCATAGCTGCTGCTTTATCAAGACACTTGGTCTTGCTTCAACTTTATCCTTTTTGGCAACCATCAGGGCTACTGATTTAAGCCTTCTAATATCCCCTGACATTTCAGATCTTTGTTGAACCTCGAGTTCATATGTCTTTAGGGTACCATAGAGCCTATCCAAGTCTAGGAGATTCATGTCCTTAGATTCCTTGATGGCTGTTGTCTTAGGATCCCATGATATGGGAAGTGCCCTCATGAACTTCCTGTTCACATCTTTGTTAGCATATATCTTCCCATACATTCTTAGGTCATTTACTAACCTATTGAATCTGTCAAACATTTTAGTGAGTGTTTCACCATTTTTCATTGTGAACCACTCATACTGTTGTGTTAACAGCTGCAGTTTATTTTCTCTCACATCTTCTGTACCATCACATAAGATTTGGATAGTATCCCATATAGACTTAGACGTTGTAAGATTCATGATACTGTTCAGCATATCATCGTCTAAGCCATTGTATAGAATACCAGTGACTTTAAGATCTTTCTTTGTCTTCTCTCTTTCCTCTGGAGTCATTTCTTCAATAGTCTTTGGGATTAATCTTTCTAGAACACTGACTCCATTGACAACCTCTTGAGGAATGAGCTTCTTTGGTATGTGAGGGCCTTCTTCTAGAATCTGTAGGCATTCATCATCGATTGCTCTTAGATGAACTATCATGTGTTGTCTCCAGAAGAAGTATTTTCCCCTTTCAAACATGGGAACTTTACTATTTCCTGCTTTGTTGGCCATTGATGATGATCTTATAGTAAGTGTAATCTGCTAGTAGGCTCTGATACCAATTGTTAGAACAAAATAGGCTCAAATGTTTGTAGAATGGGGGGTTGAATACAAACACTCAAAACTTTTTCCTTCTTTTATAACTTGTTAAGCATTGTTGGAAATAGCTACAATATTAGAAAAACTATAATGAGTTTAAAATGAACACACGAGCATTCAAGTTAAAATAGTTGTATTAAAACTTAATTTTTTTTGGAAATCTGTTCAACCACAAATGTGATTAAACAGCTACAAATTCTGTAACAAGTTACAGCTTCTCTGTAATAAAATTACAGCTCCTTTTTCCACACTCACTAGTTACTTCTTTTTTTTGAATATATCTATATAGATCTATTACAAAGCTTCCTTCTAGTTTTCATTGTGTGGCTTCTTGTTTGGTTGTCCTTTTTGATTTTCTTTCTGTTTTTGTTGTAGTTCATCCACTCTATGTAATGAGAACTCTCTTGCATATGTAGAAGATCAGTAGTTGAACCCACATGCTTAGACGTGCTGCTCTTTCAACTTAGTCGCATATAGTCACATCGATGTCCTTTAGGAATGATGTGTCAGACTGTTGTTACTTTTGTTGCTTCTTTTTCATCCCCTGATCTGCGTGCATTTAATGATCGAGAGTTGTCATTGAACCACCAAACTTCAAGAAATATCTTTCCAGTTTATATCTCTTGCTTTTGTAACAAGCTTCATTGATTTGCATGTAAGACCTGATGACAAGTGAATGCAGTCACAACTATCCACTGATAGCAAGCCCTGATGTGGACTTGATTAGTGCTTCTGGATCCCCTGATGACAAGTCCTGATTAAGACTCGATCAGTGCTTCAACCTTCACTTGAGTTATCCACGTGCTTCTTGATCCCCTGACGTTAAGACTCAAAGCATCCACTGATGCAGTGCTTAGCATTTCCCCTAATGGGTTAGCTTGCCACTATCATACCTTGATGAGTTCCCCTGACGGGTTGGCATGTCACTGTCATGCCCTGACGCGTTCCGCCTGATGAGTTTGACTTGCCACTACAATACCCTGACGCGTTCCCCTTATGGGTTGGTCTGCCTTTGTCATCCCCTAATGGGTTCCCCTGACTGTTTGAAACATTGAAGCTTTGTTGATTTTGTTTGGAATGTCTAATGTACAGAATACTTTAAATGTCTTTGAGTAACAACAGACATCCCTCTTCACTATCAAGTCCTTTAGAAGTTTCAATTGATGACTTACCTAGTGTGTAATACTTCATCCCCTGATGACTAAGTTGATCATCAATGGATGAAAAATGTGTGCATATACTCAGGTTTATAGAACACCCTGAGTATGCATAGCTATACAAACAAAACTCTAAGCATCATCATCATTTATACCTAACACCTATGCTTCATGTCGTGGCTTGAAATGGACAGGAAGGGCTCGCACAAGTCTCCAGAGATGGAAGCCTCCATGGACGCCAGCGAGAGCTTCAGCTCTTGCCGTTCATGGTCTTCCCGAAGCCATTTCCATCGATTCAAGTATGGAAATGATTCTGGAGGCTTCCATAAACTTATTCAAGCAAACAAATTTGAGTTTGAACAATTCAAACACAAGAAAAATTGAAATCTTTCATTCAGGTTTTTAAAGCTTTCGGCCGACAAGAAACATACCCCAAACTTGGCAATTTCTAAAAATTCTTTGAGGCGAAAAGATGCTCTCAACAGCAAAAATTTAATGGTTTAAGCAATTTGAATAAATGTTAAAACATCACACAGAAATTTCAATCGGAACAAGCTAAGGTTCTTGAGGTTTTCAATTATTTATTGAATTTTTATTTATTTTTTGATTAAACTTTAAAAATCAATAATTCACAATTTACAAATGCTATGCACACGTGTTATATATGAAAATGATACTGAAAAAAAATATTCTACACATTGGTAAAAACAAAAATGGTAATAAATGCAAAAATAAGAGAGCAGTGGGGTACCTCTTTAAAACTTTTATGGAGAAAATGCCAAAACTTCAATAAATTTACTTAAATGAAAATTCAGATTTTTGTGAAATATTTGCTGGAGAAAAATGATCTTAAGTGGAGGATAGGGTTTGGTTATAATTGTATATTTATATAACTCTCAATTTATTTTTGACCATTGGATTAGTTTTTAAAAAAAATTACTTAGATTGGTAAAAAAAATTCCCTTGTTTTTGCCATTTAGGGATATGCTGAAAATTTGAATTTAATTAGTGTTTAACTTGATTTGTTTAACCACTAATTGAATTTTAATGGTTATGCATTGATTTATTGCATAAGCCAAAAATTTTACCCGCACCGGCAAGGTAAAGAAAATGCACTCATACAATTATTATTATGATTAACGTCTCATAATTTTTATAACGTCATGTTTGTTATAATTTGTCGTTGATGGACGTGCGCGCGTCAATTTGCGTGGAATGCACGTATAACTATTCGTAAAACTATCGATCGTTGAATGCAATGAAAATTTCATAATAAAACGAATTTAATTAAAATACATTTTATTTGAATTTTCAGTTTTTCACAAACAATACCTAGCTCATGACATGGAGTAAGTTGCTATCGTGTTCGCATTAAAAATTTGGAGACATTATTTGTACGGGGAAAAGTGTGAGATTTATACAGACCACAAAAGTCTAAAATATATCTTCACTCAAAAGGAGCTAAACATGAGACAAAGACGATGGTTAGAATTAATCAAGGACTATGATTGCTCGATACATTATCATCCTGGAAAGGCAAATGTAGTGGCTGATGCTCTGAGTAGGTGTGAAAAATTGAATGAGATAATAATTCAGGAAGAAGTAAGGGTATACTTGGAATGATTATAGCTAAATGTTATCACAACTCGACAAAGGAATGAGATAAAGGAGGAAGTTAGGGAAAAACCAAAATTATTACACATCATCAAGGAGGCCCCAGAAGATTTTGTAGAAGAAAGAGAGAAACTGCTTAAAGGAGAACATGAGAAGTGTCGAATCCATGATGATGCTGTAATGAGATTTGAAGATAGAATCTGGATTCCGACAAAGGAAGAATTTTAAAAAGAATTATTACAAGAAGCCCATAATTCTAAATTCTCGGTACATCCAGAAGGAATAAAGATGTATCAAGATCTAAAACAAAACTTTTGGTGGCCAAACAAGAAGAGAGAAATAGCTAAATGGATCAGCACATGTCTCACTTGTCAACAAGTTAAAGTTGAACATTAGAAGCCAAGTGGTTTATTACAATCCTTAGACATCCCAAAAAGGAAATGTGAATACATCACAATGGATTTCATCATTGGCTTACCAACAACACGGAAAGGGGCAAACGCAATATTGGTAAAAATGGACAAATTGACAAAGTCTGCACACTTTCTACCCATTACGGACACCCACATGATGGACCAATTAGTTAAATTGTACGTGAAGGAAATTCTTAGCCGACATGACATACCGGTTTCAATTATATCAGATTGCGATCCACACTTTACATCTAGATTTTGGCATAGTTTTCAAAATTATTTGGGGACAAGATTGGACATGAGTACTGCATTTCACCCTCAAACTAATGGACAATCCGAAAGAACAAATCAAACCCTGAAAGATATGCTTAGGGCATGCTCCTTAGATTTCGGAGGACATTGGGACGAACACCTATCACTCATTAAATTCGCCTATAACAATAGTTTTCATGCAAGTATAGGAATGACCCCATTTGAAGCGTTATACGATAAAAAGTGTAGAACACCGTTTTATTGGAATTAAGTTGGAGAAAAAAAATTGGAAGGACTAGAAATGATCCAAAAAATGGAGAATGCAATTCGAGTTATTTGAGAAAGAATGCGAGCAACATAGAATCGACAAAAACAATATGTGGATCAACATTGAAGAGAACAAATGTTGGAAGTTGGAGGTTATGCATGGCCCAAAATTTCACCATGGAAGGGCGTCATGCGGTTTAGACAAAAAGGAAAATTAAGCCCCCGCTTTATAGGACCATTTGAAATACTCCATCGTATTGGTCAAGTAGCATATCAATTAGCACTACCCCTAGCTTTGGGACATATTCATGATATTTTTCATGTGTCGGTACTTCGACCTTATAAGGGGGACCATATTGGCATCATTAATTACCAACCTATCAAACTTTAACCAAATTTACATTATGAAGCAATTCCAATACAAATTTTGGATCGACAAGTCAAAGTTCTAAGAAATAAAGAGATTCCCTTCGTAAAGATTTTATGGAGGAATCATAAAGTTGAAGAAGCAACATGGGAACCGGAAAAGTTGATGATGCAAAAGTACCCCCATTTTTTTTCATTAAGTTAAGTTTCGAGGACGAAACTTATTTTAAGGGGGGAAGAATGTGAGGACCCAAAAATGAAAATAGGAATTAAATGTATAGATGATCAATTCATGTTATGTATAAATAATTAATTCATATTATGTATGAAATTTTTTATGTCAATGTGATGTTCAAATTTTATTATTACAATTTTGAGTACAAGATATCCACTAAACTAATATAAATATACTTCAATTTAAATATTTAAGAGATTAATTTAATGAAGTATAAACAAAGAAAATAAGTGTACTTAGTCACTGTAGAGGAACTGCAGTGTGAATTGTTTATCAAGGTTGACGATGAACGAATAATATAATCATATTATTTAAAGGACTGAGCTGTATGTGTGCCAGCAAGGGATTTAGCTAAATGTGTGCCAGTAACTGATAAATCAAACTCAAGCAGTTCACTCTAACCGTGGTTGGTTACCTGTCTATGCTTGGAAGTTTATCTCTTTAAGGAAAGTTTGTTGCATAAGGCACTAATGAGAGAAATGTTTTCCCAGTGAGATGACCTAGAACTTGTAGAAGGGAGTTTGAATACAAGTTCTTTGAATTCTTTTCAATTGACTGTTCTTTAAGAAATTAAACTTTTCTGCGGAATATAAAGAACACAATCAAAACTCTATAAACAATTCCATGGAGGACGCTGCTCTACTTCAAGTTTATATGTCTTGAGGTTGCCGTAGAGTCTATCCAGTGTGAGGACTTCCATATCATGAGCCTCCCTAACTGCAGTAGTCTTTGGATCCCAGCTAGGAGGGAGGGCTCTCATGAACTTGGTATTGACATCTTCATTATCATATATCTTACCAAGTATGGTCAAGTCATTAAGCAAAGAATTGAACCTATCATAGATTGACGTGATTGGTTCATTAGGCTTTGCTTGAAAGAACTCATATTGTTGAGTCAACAGTGAACGCCTGTTCTTCCTGACTTGATCAGTCCCTTCACATAGGACCTTGATGGTGTCCCAGACTTGTTTAGATGTCGTGCAATTGATGATGCTATTGAACATATGTTTGTCTATTCCATTGTAAAGTATGTTCATCACTTTAGCATCTTTCAACACTTGTAACTTGTCCTCGTTGGTGTACTCATTCTCTGAGGCAAGTTCGAAGTGTTCAGCAACCACAGATCCATCAACAGTTTTTGCAGGAACAAATTTCCTGGGCAGATATGGACCCTTCTCAATCTTGACCATGTAGTCAGGATCGTTTGTTTTCAAGTGCATGATCATCTTTTGTTTCCACATAGGATATTCATCCCTCTTCAGAATAGGGATCCTGGTTCCACCATCACGTCCTCTAGTATACATCATCATGCTTGAGTTGCTTGATTCGTCGTTGTTGGCCATCTCAGAATCTTGTTAATTGAGTATTTTCAATTAAAGGCTCTGATACCAATTGTTTTCCCAGTGAGATGACCTAGAACTTGTAGAAGGGGGGTTGAATAAAAGTTCTTTGAATTCTTTTCAATTGACTGTTCTTTAAGAAATTAAAC